>CM076584.1:1637113090-1637561419 GCA_034641835.2 Pinus albicaulis
AACTAAAACAAAAGATTCTTCTGGAATTGCACACTTCTCCTTTAGGAGGACACTCAGGATTTTTAAAAACTTACCACAAGGTGAAGAAAGAATTTTTTTGGGATGGCCTTAACTGAGCGTCCAAAGTTTGTGGCAGAATGTTTGGTTTGCCAGCAAAATAAAGTTGAGACAATTAAGACCCCGGGTCTTCTACAACCTTTATCCATTCCAAGTCAACGTTGGGAGGAGATTTCAATGGATTTTATTACAGGTTTACCTAAGTACGAAGGAAAGAGTGTCATCATGGTGGTAGTTGATAGACTTACCAAGTATGCACACTTTTGTGCATTATCTCATACATTTAAAGCAAGTACAGTTGTTGCTACATTTATGGATACAATTAAAAAGCTACATGGAAACCCAAAGGTTATTGTGAGTGACAGAGATCCCATTTTTACTGGAAATTTATGGAAGGAGTTATTTTCTTGTTTGGGTACTCAATTAGCTCATAGCTCATCTTATCTTCCTCAATCCGAAGGTCAAACTGAGATAGTGAATAAATGTTTGGAATGATATCTTCGTTTTTTTTGCATATGATAAACAAACACAATGGGTCAAGTGGTTACCTATCGTTGAATGGTGCTATAACACTTCCTTCCATACTGCAACAAAAAAGACCCCATTTATGGCACTTTATGGATATCATCCACCATCCATCACATCACCTTTAAGAGAAAATTCTATGGTTCAAGCAATGGAAGATCACATCGAGCATCAACAAGAAGTTCTCCAACTCTTAAAGGATAACCTAAATTTGGCACAAAATTGAATGAAGCAACAAGCAGATCAACATCGCAGCGAGAGAAGTTTTGATGTAGGAGACTGGGTATTTTTACGGCTACAACCATACAAACAAATGTCCCTCAAGTAAGCTAAGAAGGATAGTAAATTATTGCCAAAGTACTATGGTCCTTACAAGGTGTTGCAAAAAATTGGTACTACGACATAAAAATTGGAGCTTCCTGCTTCTTCGCGAGTGCATCCAATTTTCCATGTTTCATGCTTAAATAAGGTTATAGGTGAAAATCTTCTAGTTCAAACAATATTGCCAGAACTTGATGAGGAAGGAAAAATCGTATTGGAACCTGATATAGTCATGGAAACAAGAACTCGACAGCTACGAAATCGATCAATTTCAGAGTATCTCATCAAGTGGAATAACTTACCCACTGAAGATTATACATGGAAGAATGAGAGTTTTATATACAGAAGCACCCAGAGTTACTCCAGCATTGAGGACAACACTTTTTTGAAGTAGAGGGGCATGTTAGGTCACTATATTACTAGTTTAGTCCGTTATTGTTATTGGTGTAGCCCCCTTATTATTATTGTTGTACCCCTATAACCCCAGCATTTTTATTATTGTGCCCTTACATTGTTATTGTTAAGTCGACTAAGATTATATTATGGGCCCATGGACTCCTATATATAGAAGGAGGTTTTGGTCATTTGTATCATCCAAGAATTTTTCATTTATGTAATGTATTGGAGGTTTCCCCTTCGAAGTGGTTGATTTATAAGGCGTTGATATCTCTTTTCTTGTATTTTTGGAGTTGGTTTCATAACAAAGATGATCTCCGGGTAGTCTAGAGACGAATTTGCGTTGGCCACGTTGAGGAGTGGAACATTGATGATCGCTTCCTCATCATGAGGAGTATTTGAATCAGTATCTGAATCTGAGATGATATAGTGCTCAACTCTATTAAGTCTAACCACAATATCATCAATATCATAATTGATGTCCCTTAGTATCCTCTTCAACTCTTCCTTCCTTGCAAAGAGTTTGTAGTTATCAGCCTGTTTGTCACAAAGCACCATATTAAGAAGAGTCTCCATTTGTCTGTGTGTTGATATAAAATGTAGAAAATAGAGTCTTCTCTTCCTCATTTTTCTTGGGTTTGGTACCCATTTGGTGTTGCCACTATAAATTTAAGTATCTAAGTGATACATCTGATCCCCAAATTCCTTAGCTTCCAGAGTACATATTTATTTTCTAACTTCCATAGGGGGGGGGGGCGCATCAAATAAATTCACAACCAAATCCCACCCAAACAACCGACGGTGTCTAGAAGAAGACACCCTTGGAGTACCTCCTCTGTGATTGGACAATCATTGGCAAGGTGCCATAAGAACCCGATATTTGTAAACGGATCGAACAACAAAAGTTTGGGAGGGCCAACTGAACCAACTATTAGAATGAACTGGAGAGTGGAACCCTTCCAAGACACGAAATTCCAAATGTGAGGTGATTGACAACTTGAAAATAAAAACTTTAATTTCTATAAAAATGTCATCAAGGAACCTACGAAAGAGTGGTCCTTGAACCATTACCAACCAGGACCAAAGATAGAGTAATTTCCTTGCAAGACCAAGACCAAAGATAAAGTAATTTCCTTGCAAGCTACTACAACTGGAGGAGGTGAGAAGTCGCTTTTTTGTTTTAATATTAACCTTTAAAACTCTAAAAAATAAACTATGTTAAAACTAGATGGAAAATAACCCACTATACTAGACTCCACATAAGAAAATAATTAATAACACAAATATTTACTTTATGAATATATTTTTGTTAGAAATTAAAAAAAAAACACTCTATAACTAACCAATTAAAATACAAATAAATATTAAAACATAAATATACCCACAAAATATATATATATATATATATATAATCTTCTAATATTTATTAAACATTGATATGCTCTTTTTTAAATGGTGAAAAATAACTCAAAATTAACCATGGCCAATAATTGCAATCTTCTCATATTTATTAAACATTGATATGCTCCATTTTAAAAGGTGAATAGTAGCTCAGAATTAATCATGGCCAATAATTACAAGAAAATAAAAAACTAAAAAAAACAATTTATTGTTTAAAATATATATAAAAAAACCAACAATAACAAAGAGATCACAAAAACCATTACGTTTGTCATTGTAGAGTGGTGACTTTATTAAAGTGCATATGCTAAGAGAAGATAATGTCTTTAATGAACAATATCTAAACAATCTCCTTTTCTTTGCATGATGCCTCAATTCAATTGAAGAACCTCTCAGCCCCATCCAAAACTTATCCGTGAACACCAATACTCTAATAGGTCACTTGATCGATCCTCCATAAATATAGGAGATATAACGTGTTCGACCTCAAAGAGCATACATCATCCATCATCCATGTGTATTTTTATTATAATGGTTGTATTATTTTATTAATCTGAGAGGCTTATTTTACAGTTTAGTATGAGGGAATGTGCAAGTTTAGCAAGTTTATCTGTTTGTCACTCTTGAAAAAATAAAAATAAAAAAATTATTAATTAAATAGAAAAATAATGTGGGTAATAATAAAATTTACATTAACTAATTTATATTGATATCAACTTCATATATATTTATATGTAGAAAAAAATTGTTAAAATAAAACATTATATGTTGTATATAAAAAAATATTCAATGTAGATTATTAATAAAATATGCTAATAAAAATTAATATTGACATATACTTAAAAACATATTAATATAGAATTATTTTGGTAATAATAACATTCAAATGAACTCTCGGATGTCGGTGTTTAACAAGGCTGATCAGTGGGCGGGCTCTTGGGTTGGCAAGTGGCATAGCCACATGGCCACCCATAGGTATCAGCAGCGGGCATTAAATTGCTCCAACCGCTCCCACACTCGCAACTTAATTTAGCCAAGTTGCCGATGCCATCGCCATTCCTTCAAAATGAATGCGCCTGGTTGTCTTCCTCCCTTGCTTGGTCATCTTCCTCCTTCGCCTCAGCCGCTGAGCTGCAATTTCCCCCTGGTGTCACAGAGCCGAGCTCCGGACGCCTACAGGGCGGCGCTGCAGTCTTCTGTGCTGCATTGAGGTGTTCCCTGGACTGCATTTCTCACAAAGTCTTCTATGTCGTCTGAATTTCACCTCTACGGATAGATTTACCCCTGCTTCAGCGCCCTCAACTCTTTGGGTCCCTCATCCCACTACTTCTTCGACTCAGAGCTCTCACCCTCCCCACTGCTCCACCATGCCCCGTCTTCGTCATCGCATGCGCTGCCGACGCAGAAGTAGCAGAGGTTGGGCTACTCACTCCTCTCCCTTGTCCCACTCTGATACTACTCCCTTTCCTCTGGAGCATTCTCACGGATGCTATTCGGCCACTCGAAGTGGGCGTGGCCATGCTGGAACTTCGGGCCGGTCCCGCTCTCCTGCTCTGCATCCTCCTGCCATGACCATAACCCCGCCGCTGCCTCTGCTGGATACGACTGCCTCTCTCCCACCCACCCATTCTGCTCAATTTCACTTTCTGTGCACCTTGGACTGCCTGCGCGTCACTGCTACTATCACCGTTTCCTTCAAAGAGGAACCTACCAGTGTGGCTGGCCTTCGTCCTAGAAAGATGTTGAAATTCTCCAACCAAAGCACTCCTTTTGCAGCTGAGAAGAGCAACCTTGCTTCCAGCAGCCGCAGCAAAGGCTCCGACAGCAACAATGAAGATTGGAAGAGCGACAAAGATGCTCCTGGCAAAGCCCATGACACTAAGGAGTCCCGGAATGCATAGGACGCCACCCACGCCAAGCTAGCAGATGACACCAATGAGTACATGTGTCTCATTATGGAAGATACACCTCCCTCTCCAAATGACACCTAAGCATTCGGGTTTTTTCTGGATTATGGTTTTTGGTTCCAAGGTTTTTGGGCCTGTTTATTTGGTGTTTGGTTTCAATGTATGTTTGAGGTCTGCAAACAATTATCAGTTTCCCATGTGTAACGTTGGTTTCCTCTCTATAGGGAGCGATAAAACTACTTATTGGACTAGTTTCCCCTTCGTGGGCAGTCCCATTTTTGTTATTTTTGAGCCTCCATGTATTTTTATGTTACATTAATAGAAAGTAGTCTTATTTAGAAAAAAAAAAATAACATTCAAATGAACATTGTCGACGCATTTCGAACCAACCAGTGTGGTTCATCATCAGGACTTGGTGAGAGATCAGATCCAAAAGTTTAAATAGATGCAGAAATGGCTAAACTAGTCGTTGGATAATGACTTGTTTAGCCATTTCTGCATCTATTTAAACTCAATGTCTGGATCTGATCTCTTACCTAGTCCTGATGATGAACCACACTGGTTGGTTCAAAACACGTCGACAATGTTCATTTGAATGTGATTATTACTTAAAGAATTCTATATAATTTTAGGATGGATTAGAGAAACCAAAATTCTAAAAACATATTAATAATAAAAAACTACTTTAATTTGTGTGATAAAGTGTCTTAATGTACATATGATGTAAAATATTTTAATGCAAATTAAGTTCATAATATATATTATTTAAAAATAATAGATATGTCATAAAAAATTTAAGTTTTTATGGTTAAAAAAATTATTTGGTTATATGTATACTTTATTTAGCCTTCAAAAATATAATTTAAACAATAACAAATAATATATTATATTTTGCACTCTAAAGAAGTTTTCACATGAGGAAATTTAACCCCTTTAGGCTCATATTAGATCAGTACTTAAGATGAATCTCGCATAAATCATCCCTTCTCTTACCTACGACTTAACTAAATATTTTAAGACATTAACTTTTGTCCATTTATTTCACTCTTTGGATTTCTCAAATTTCGTTTTTTTTTTAAAAAAAAAATTATTAATTTCATCTCTACTTTTGAATATATTTTTTTTTGAGTTTTGTCATTTCTTCTTTTTATTGTATTTCTTTTGTTTTTAGATAATAAACTCATTATTATTATTTTTAATGTTTAATTTTTTTTTAATGTTAATTTTTCCAAAATGGTGAAAGATATATCAAAAAAATATATTAATGAATGTGGTGGATATATTTATTTATTTTCAATTATTATAATTAATTATGAACCAATGGAGAAATATAAAATGTTTAAAATTAAAATGAAAAGTTTCAATGATGTAATTTATTTAACTAATCATGAAAAAATTTCCAATCACTCTTTCAATTTTACATGAGCTCCTTCATGATCGACAACACACAACACAATTATTAAAGAAGCGCATCATTTAGAATAAAAACTTCGAAAAAAAAAATTATAAATTGAAATCATATCATATTTTTATTTGCTACACTAATATCAATATCTATCATAATGAATGATATTCGATATGCTAAACTAATGGAGTATTTTATTTAGGAATTCAATGATCATGTAGGTAGGAACAAATGCTTTTCTCCCGGCTTGAAATTAAACACGACTTTCTACATAATTAAAATAAGATTAAGAAAGTCATCAAATAATTAACAATTATTGATTTATATGGACAATTTAGTCCGGGAAGATGTCTCTTCTGTTTTTTTTTCAAAAAGGAAGATGTCTCTTTTGTTGCTCGAAATCGGAGAATAACCATCAATTGTTTTTCCTGTGTCACTATGCCGATGAGTTATTGGATGGTATTTTTTTAGCACTATAGGTTTCTAAAAGACAATTTGATCACCTAGAGGAATGTATACTTGAGTGGCAGTCTCGGGGTCAAAAATTTATTACTATTCCCTTCCATTTCACTTGACATATTTGGATGGCAAGGAACATGTCAATTTTTTAGGGTACTATTGAAAATACAACATAGATTATACAAAATATTTTGCGTCAATGGGAAGGAAACTTTGCTACAAATACACCACCTCGAGATCTTTCTTGTCATATGATGCTCCACACTATTTCATATCTTGCAGGTTATTTTGATGGTGTGGCTCAACATGAACAATGCAGTTGCGAGGTGAGGCTCAAACTGGATCAAAGTTGCCAATATAAACTATCTTGGAACGGTGGCACTGGCACAAACAATCTTGTGGAGACTGTTGCACTCTCTGGACTTCTTGGGTTCTCAAGGCAACTATTTATTGACAATCTTACTGTATATAGGGAATCACATGTTATTATAAATTGTATGAATAACAACAATAATTTCTCTCACCCTCTCCTGGCACACTAGATGAATCAAATATACAGGTTGTGGGACTTGTTCAACAATATCACTTTCTAGCACATATACCGGGAGCAGAACACTGTGGTAGATTAATTATCCAAGCTGGGGCTTACAAAATCATATGTTTGTATGCATTACACATTATATGCGGCGGATGTTATATGTGCACAACGACTATCGTACTCCCGTAGTATTTGTTGCATATTTATCTATACTTTTTTGCAGTTCCCTTTTCTGGTTATATAAGTACTTTCATCACTTATACTTCACTACTATGTTTTGTTTTTTTCCATTTATTTTGTGGCTCTGGGAACTACTTGCTATATTATGGATATATTTGACTTTCTCGGGGACTAGCCCCATATGGTAGTCTAATGCTCTAAACTTACTGGCCGTGTTTTCGACTATGGTATAAGTTATTTCTCTTCTTACAGTCTATGTTTGAACTTATGCTTCTATGTAATATGTAGTAATTTGAAGATTGTTAATTGTACTGGTACAATATATAAACCAACATGTTTTTTTCCTATGAAAAAATGGAAAATTAAACTCTATTTTCTTAATGGGTACTTTTAAGCTTGTTATTTTCCTCTCACGATCCATCCTTAAATTGTTCTTAATATATAAAATTTTAAAATTAAAACCAACAAATTCATACCTAATTTAATACATTTCTAATTGTACATTTTGATTTGATTCTTACGTCAAAAAATAACCTAAACAAATTGAAACTTGAATTAAATTAATAAATGTAGAAACAATTTCAAAAACAATAGCTATCCATCTTATTAATTTTATTTCTCATACTTATGCTTCACAAAATGAATTATTGTCAACATACAAACCATATATATTAATAATTTTGAAAGGAAAACAAAATCCACAACATCCAATTTTACTAGAATCCCAGAGTTCAAGGTTGAACAAGACTGGATTTTAAAACTAGGTCTGCACATAGTAATGAGCCCACCTGAAACGCCATTTGAGTCGATAGAACTAAAGGACCAATATTTTAAGTAAGAGGAGAGAGATCCAACACGGTTGACCTGATGCACATAGTTTCTTGGAGGAGAATAACATTTGGAGAGTAAACATGGAGCAATATCTTGAGGAATAAGATCTTAAGGGTGATCTCAACCCTGCAAATATTAAAGGATAAACAAATCATGGAAAATTGTGGGAGAGATCATTCCCTACTCTAAGGGCCTGAAGAATAGTGGAATTTTTACCTTTCCTAACCTCTTTTTTTATTTGGAGTTGGGCTAGAGAGATACAATATTTTCTCGACCAACCTAGGAGTATATATGGGCTTTCAGGGATAACCGTTTTTCAGTAATCCCTTAATCCCTGGACTTCATATGTGAATGAAGGAAGTACCTAAAAAAGCAAGGAGAGGTCAACTTACTATTTAGCCCAGACTCCATAAAGTCCTTGGAAATACGATATCTAATCCTACTCTTCCCCATATAACCATTGGGGAATGGGATGAGGGGATGAGAGAAGGGAACATTGAATAAAATGGATAGATAGGAAGTGGAGGGGCTCCAGGATTTAGGGATTCATGATCAAAACTAGGCCGATCCAAGCCTATCATGCAATGGGACATAAGTGCATCACTTATAAGAGGACTAGGAATGACACAATATTTCAAAACATTGGCCCCAAAGAAAAGAATAAAATGAAATTTAGGCTTACTAGATAGATTAACTAAGAAGTTGAATGCATCTTCTTCTTTTTTATGTTGGACAAGCCCTTTTCATTTTCCAAGCTGGCCTCCATTTCCATAGTGTTTGGCGCCTTTTTCTTCTAAATCTTCTAAAATAGAAGATTTAACCTCAAATGGTAAATGAATTGAACATGAGTATGACCTATCAAATGATAACAAAATAAATAGAATGGAATGCATTAGTAGTTGATGCACTGAGTCTAGGAGAACTCACCAGCAACCAATTGAAATTCCTCAAGAAGACCTTCCTTAGTACTGACTGCCCCTGCACCTAGGCGCATCTTTGGTCTGGTTTAGAGATCCAATACTTCTCTAGTCAAATGAACCTACTGATTTATCTTTTGACGGATTCCATAATTTTTTCACGAGATAAAACCATAGGTATTCCAACAAGGATTAACCTCATCACCATCAAATATATTGACTATCTCCTAGGGTCGAAATCAACTACCCATTCTTTCAGATGAGTCCAGAAGGACCTCGGTTCTAATCCTGCTTTAGTATTACACACATATCCTCTATAAATATAAATAAGAAATATATCTATCTACTAATCAGGATATGGAAGGTCACAAACATCCAAGCATGTCAAGCCACATGCTAATCAATGATTGTTTGATAATTTTCATGTGAAAGGATTTCCAAAAAAATCACCCAACAATAGCCTTGCCGACAAAATTCAAAATGCTTTCAAGTGATATGTCTTCACCAACCACCATTTTTATTGATCCTTTCTAGGAACAAATGCACATAATAATTTATTTTCATTAGATGGATTAGAAGAAGTAAGATCCGAGCTACTGGAACATTCCTTCTTCTGTTAATAAGAAAACTAATGCTTCCATTAAATCCAACCTACAAACTCTCCCCGCCACCTTGCAGTACATTAAACCTCTGCTTTCATTTTGATACATCGGCTACACTTGAGCCAGCTCTTGTCCTTAACACAAGTCAAGAGATCCCCGTCGACTATACCCTAAGATCCTCCCACCATCCCATAAATTCCAATCCTATGCTTTCCCATGATGTTGTAACAAAAATCCACTTCCTCCTCCATGTAGCTGGAAAAGAATAAGCAGTTGACCCACCACCACGCTTGAAAAAGAAAAAAATCCTAGATCCCACCCTTTGCTCCTAAAAATTCGAGCTAGATTATATATATATATATATATATATAATTCAAATTCTAAAAATAAATTTTGAATAAAAGTTTACATCACCATCTCAATTTCCCTTGTTCAACCCTCCCATATTCAATAAATAAATTCATCGATTGGAGGTTAAATTGAAATGTATATTCATAATAATCTAAATATTCTAAAGAAACTCATATATCAAAATCCTTACAACTTAAACCATCAAAATGGAAGATTATGAAAATTTTGAGAGGATAACATCTCTTTTTAACATATCTTCGATTCTCATGGATGTGGTCTAATAGTTAGGTGGGGAGGTTTGGTCCCCACAAGTCTCATGGTCCAATCTTGTGCAAGACTATGTATGCTTGAGAGCTACTCCAAATCTAATTTCTTCAAGCGAAAAAAGAAAATTAAAAATAAATAAATAAATAAAGAAACAAAAAATAAATAAAAATATCTTTTCAACAAACCTAGAGACAATACAGAGAAGATATCCAAATAATAGATACCAAATTTAGCCACAAAGCAATATATCATAAGGCATTCTAGAGTAGTCAATGTACATGGAAAACCCTTCGGGATACCAAATATTGAGGGACTCTACTACCTGAAACAAAGTGATATTATGGAGAGCGGTCGAGACAATATATGCTCATAACACCCCATAGGATCTTATATAGCCCCCGACAAAATAAAAAATCTCGAGAAGAAAAAAATCCCACAATGTTTCCCAAACTAAAAAGAGAGAGATCTATTTATGGATATTACTTTTTTTATTGCTATACTAGTTTCTAGTATGTTTTTTTTTGTTTTTTTAGCCATAGTGAATTCGTAATTCTTTGGACTAATTTGGGCCAGATCGAGGATCAAACCTCTTGGCTGCCACTGTAACACTAAGAGTATATCTAATAACTTGCAAGCCAAATATACCAAAAACTTAAGATTTAGTAAGAGACTAGACTCTTGAATAAAAGGAGTATATTTCTCAACGTGAGATCATAGCAAGCCATATACTCAATGTGATTTGAATCGTTGTCTCGATGATTTCACCACTAAAACTTACCATTAATAGCTCTGAATATGTTATACACAAATACCATAGATTGCTCTAAGGTCCAATTATTAATAAATAACCCTGCATTGATTCAGAAAATATCCATGGCCCTACTACCTAGAGCTTAGAGTCACACATCAAAATCCAATAAAAAAAAATAAAAATATTATGATTTTTTACTCTTAATATATACCATCATTAAATATTGTAGTTATCTTTAAGTGAGACTTTTTAAAATTTCCCGTAAATCTAACCATCCTTCCAATCATGCAATAAGGCGTCTAGTCAGTTCTCCGTTATCCAAGCACCCTTCACATCCTACGGCAAGTCCTCAAGTTGGTTTGAGAGGAATTGAATACGTGATTTGTTCTTTGGCGATGATGGAGGCCAAATAGCATGAGGGTACAACGACTACATCATTTCATTGCTCGATAGATTCCACTGTCCCTCCCACGATCCTATCAACTCTGATGATCAATCCGATGAATTACAGACAGTTTCCTAAAATACCTATATACATCGATTCTTCTCTTTTGCATTTTAATGTGCTTTTTCTTTTTCTCTTCCATTTTTCAATTACAAATTTAAACAAATCTATGTAACCATTTACTACTTTTCAAGAGCCTTCCTTGGAGTGATTATGACTCTTAACAAATTATGGTTCACCTTTGAACTTTTACTTTATGATACCTTTCATCATTTTTCCTAGTTTTGCGTTTTTTTGGGTGGGTGAAGTGATTAAATTATGATAAAAAAAATTAGTTTGGAAAGCTATTAAATGATGACAATCATTTTTTTCTAAATTTATTGAGAAAGTAAATCAAATATATTAATTATAGAATAAAATATAATACACATTGATAAATTTGGTTTATATAAATATCGATGAGAATATAGAATAAACTTGATAGTGTTTTATATTGCGTTGTTTTAAAATTTTATTTTAAATCTTATTTTCTATAATTAGAGTCTTAATTTCTTCTCAGTTTGTGTTTTCTGTAATCATATTTTTATTTTCAGATCAACAATATTTTCAAAATTAATTCCTCTAACTTGTGTTATAGGGTATTTAGTGTAGGGAATCCTCTCGGGATTTGTAGGAATTGGATTAAAGAGTGAGGACTAGTGCTGAGGTGATAGTGGGAACTTGTTTTGTGTGGTGCCATCTTAGCTTCTTGTAAAAATCTTGGCAAAACCTGCTAATTTGACTAGTAATAG
The DNA here is from genome assembly GCA_034641835.2 of Pinus albicaulis. Taxonomy (NCBI): domain Eukaryota; kingdom Viridiplantae; phylum Streptophyta; class Pinopsida; order Pinales; family Pinaceae; genus Pinus; species Pinus albicaulis. The sequence continues at coordinate 1,637,125,235 of CM076584.1, forward strand.
ATCCACCCATTAAACTTTCATACCTTAAAACTTTACCAGACCCATTTTGATGAATTTACTTTTCATATCACTTAGGAACTCATTGCCTTAATTCATGGCAATCTTAACCTAGACAATCCCTCCTTGTGTTGGAAGAGATCCAACCTGAAGTACTAAGAGGGTTGGTGAGGTGACATTGGCCTCTCTCTTAGTTTCGCTCAAATCACATTTTATATTTTGGACTTTATCTCAAGAAGTGTAAGTGTGTGTGATAATAGGAAAAGTCACAAAATCAAGGTTTGAGTTCATCTTTGGAAACGATTAAGTTTGAATTAGGTTCAAGCTTTCTAGTAGGGTTCAGACGAGGTTTCGCTTTAGGTTCGACTATATACATTTTCAATTATATAAACTTTAGAATAGAATAGAATATAAGATAAAATAATATGTTACCCTTAAGCCATGTGTTTACCACTTCCTCTACTCTGCTCAAACACTTGACTGGATCAATTCATTACACTGGAGGAATGAGCCCTCTCCCTCCCCCACCATTTTCAAGGCAAGGCTAAAAGGGCTTTTTGAACTCTCTATCTAGTATGTTACCCTTAAGCCATGTGTTTACCACTTTCTCTACTCTGCTCAAACACTTGGCTGGATCAATTCATTATATTGGAGGAATGAGCCCTCTCCCCTCCCCCACCATTTTCAAGGCAAGGCTAAAAGGCCTTTTTGAACTCTCTATCTTGTTTTTAAAGGATGGTTGCAAGTATTTTTATCGCAAGTTTTTAAAAAAATTTAAGTGTTCGTTGCGTGAAATTATTTATCCAAAGTGACCTAATGTTTTTTTTTTAAGGCTGCGGCATTGCATAAGCCTTTGTTAAAAAGGTTTGTAATGGTGAGTACACATGTTACTGTCGGCTAACACCAATATTGTTTACACCTATTGCTCGTTGCCACTGCCACCAATGGTGATTACATCGCCTACTGCCACCATTGTTTACACCTGCTGCCAGTTGCCACTGCCACCATATCTCTTCCACATAACCATATATAGGTTCTTAAGCCAGGGCTTCTCATTCTCCCAGACACTTGGAAAGGCATTTGTGGAGTGATGAGTGATTTTTTTTTTCAACAGGCGAAGAAATAAAAAATGACTCATATTCCTCTTTCCTTGTATTTTTCTCATTCACTGGAGGAACTTGGGAAGGCTTTTGTGGATTGATGAGTGATTCCTTTTGATTCCTTTTGAGCAAAGGAAAAATCCAACAACACCTCTATAATGCCTCTACAAATGCAAGAGGTCGTTGAGGTTTCTGTGGAGGCTACCCTGAAACTATAGAAGAATAATTGTTCAGTAAAATACACAGGCATGTTCAGTAAAATACAGGTTAGAAGAATCATTGTTCAGTAAAATACATAGGTTTGTTTAGTAAAATACAGGTTCATATTATAGTAAGATAGTGATTAGCTTAATGTTGAAGTATATATCATTTCATATGATAATAAGTTAGCTTAATGTTTTACTACAACTACATAGTCTATGACATAGTGAATGAGACATAATTTTCTCTCTATCTAGGTAAGTTTAGGGTATACTTGCTGAATAAGGTGTGTCGGTCACTTTAGACTATTAGGCTATTATTTGGTGTTGGGAGGCAATATATAGTACAAAATATTATACCAAATTCCTAGAAAGCCATTAAATTATGTCCCAACTGCATTTCGCTACTGGAAAAAAACATTTTTTAATGACTCGCTGGTACAAGAATTCCCATAGTTCCGAGTGTTGCCAAATGAGTGGCAGACGTCTGTAAATCACAGCCTTGCCACTTCAATATATGTGGCAGAAACTAGTTCTCGTCGGATTCTCTGTAGGAGAGGCTTATTCACACCATCATTCATCCAAGCAAGTTCAAAAATAATAAACTTTGTTTCAAAACACAAACTTTGTTTCAAAATACAAAACTTATTCACACCATCATTTTTTTTTCAAAATACAAACTCATGGTAGCACAAGTTCAAAAATTATAATTGAATTCCCTCCTATCACCAACTTGCATTATGATGAGTGCAACCATTCACGCAGGTCTCAACGAATCAAAATTTTGTGTGCAAGAGATATTTTTTTAACGCTTTCTTCCACTTAAAAACATATCCGAGCACATTCTCATTGCTACAGCTTGATCTCCCTACAAAATTATGGAAACATGGTACTATTCAACTTAGAAAAATCAGACAAATCTGAATCACAATTATAGATCCTAGAGTTCTACACTTGTTACTTTGTCCTTTCAATAGAGAAGGGGCACAAATCCCTTAATATTTGTTTTTTAAATGCATATGTATACAACAACGTTTAATGGTTTCAACTTTCCACTAAGGTATGCTATGGTTTTTTTAGCAATAGTGGTTTCTTTTGTATTTCCTAGATTGCAATATATTTTTGACTCGGTTAGGTTGTGTTCTACTTGTAGTAAATGGGCTAACATTTCAATTATGGACATGAATTATGGACTAGACTAATTTTAAATGAAGTAATGGGAAATGGTATATATCTAAATCTTATAATTGGGAATTACATTGATTGCAAATATTTAAATTTTTCCTCATGTGATATGCATATGCGAAAAAAGCTACTACAGTAGAGTAACAAATAAAAGAAATGCTACTACCCTAACAGAAAGAAACAAAAAGAAGAAATTCCACTACTGTAAAAAAAAGGAAAATTGGCTTAACGTGCAGTCCTTATGTGAGGTTAATGTAGGCATCATTGAAAGCATTTACCTACACATAATCCTGTTTATCCTTCTTCATCTCCAAGGGAGACTTTATCCCTCATGGTTGATGGAATTAGCTTACAGGTTGTGATTCTATCCTATGTAATTATCATAATTATCTACTATGGAGAGATACATGATTATCCTAATAAATAACATTGAAGTTTAAATGAAATTACAAAATATCTCGTGAAAAATTTGTTGTTGAAACCCTTAAAAACCGACAACAAACACAGAGCCGCTTAGTGGAAGCTTTAAGTAGCGACACACAACACAGATGGATATCAATAAATTTGGAGAGTTGTTACACAACAAATGTTGTCCAAGGAATTCAATGCAAAGGACACAAACTACAATATTTCATACATACACACAGGGCTTCAAGAAGGAATGAGTTACTAAGGGGTCCAACCTCAGATGTTACTAACAAAATTACATATCATAATCTACTGCTCTCAGCATCTTCCTGGTCTTCAAACCTTATAGGTCTCTGGAATTGCAAGAAGCCCTTTCTTCTCCACTGAACACCCTCATTGAAGCTAGTCTCCTCTTCAATATCTTTGTAGCATAAAAATGGCAGAATGAAAAGATGTTGGAAATACTGAGAGGGGGGGTGAATCAATATTCAATTCAATCAATATTATTATTAATATTTCAGAACATTAGTTAATCTTCAATTATTATCAGTGTTTTTACAATCATAGCAGTAAACAAAAGGAACACAAATGCACATAGTTTTTAAGGTGGAAACCCCCTCCGGGACAAAAACCACCTAAATGTTTTTCTAATAATTCTTTAATATTCAACTCCAATTGAAAAGAAAACTCCAACTTCCTAGAATCTAGAAAAGCATTCTTCTCCAACTCCCACTGGATGGATGCTCCAACACCCAAGATTCTTCAGTAGTCAACTGAACGGATGCCCCAACACCCAATGAACTACAACTCACCCTAGCACCACCCTACCACCCTGAAGTTTTCACAGGTTTGAACCTGTTGGTGACTTCATGCACCAGCTTAACACCACCCTATCACCCTATAGAAGAATAAAATAAGAATGGACTCTCGTACCAGGGAAAATGGTATACTTTACAATGATATAGAATGATGTAGAAGAAGAAGACAAACTAGACCATAACCTCAACTATGACACAAATACCTAATGATGATCTTAGACCTCCCAACACTGCCTCTTCAATTCTTGGCAGATAGACACTTGTACAAATTTTAAAATGATTCTTTTACAATGACTCAGTACAATGATACCTTTACAGTGACTTTATGCAGTGTTGCCCACGTGAAGACTTCATGTGGTGAACTTTTTGCTGCTGTTCTGCACCTTGATTGCTACTCTTGTCATGCTACCCTTTCTCACTCTTCAGAAAATTAGATCATGCATTGAGTCTTATCTTGATGAATATATAATACCTGCAAAAAGTCTTCAAGGAAATACCCATGACGTGATAATAGAAAAACTTACCTCATCCTGCAGAGCATATGTCAGTGCTAAAAAAAAAAAATTAGAATACAAAGAACCTAATGCAATTAAGAGATGAAAATGCATATACATAATACACTTACCTGGAGCTTACCTCTGTTGCACCTTGCTTTGCTTTGCTGACCTAGAAATCTGGTCCTTTACAGCCCTTGATAGCACATGATCTAGATTTTTCTTGCCTTCTAGGAGCTCGATATTGAATCTGGTGTATCTCTGTTATTTCAGATCCCCAATATGTGATTTTTGGTCCCGTAATATTCCTTTGAGTCTTCTTTCCAATGCCACAAGTTTGAACCAATTTAGATTCTTCAAGACAAAGTTATGCCCAATCTCTCACAATGACCTAATTATGGATTGGTTCAATAGAGCGAACTTGTACGACGTGCCACATGTCATTGTTTCCTCATTCGGCTCTGAAATTGATATAAAGAAAACTAAATTATGTGCAATATCCTTCAATGTTTACATAATTCCAATCTAATACAGAGAGAGAGAGTTATGACAATTTTCCCAAGGTCACGTCTTTGAGATGAAGTTCAGGATCTTGCAAAAACCCTAACTTCCATAGATCATATCTCCAAAAATATTGCGAACCATGATCTAAAATTTTTACATGAGCTTCCTCAAAAATTTGGCTTTGCCTCATAAATATTTCAACTTCTGAATCTTCGTAGAAAACAATTTATAGCAAAAATTCCACGATGACCTGTTTCAAGTAGCGAAATTCTTACATGAGGAGGATATGAGGATCACAATTTATATAAATGCTTAGGTTGAGAAGGTATTCAACAAGTGAACATGGGAGGGATTTTAAGAGCTTTAAAATTATTAATTATTGACTATTCAATTACCACAACCAATAATTATTTTCATGCCACAACCCTATGGGGTTTTATCCCACTAACTAGGGTTACTAACTTCAAACATGAATATCTCTCAAACCGTGAAGAATTACGTGGCATGGCATATATCAACGGAAACATCTCAAAAAGTAGACACCATAATAAATATCCTTGACTTGGAATATAATAATTTGGTAGGTCAAAATTCCCATGCAACATTGGGATATCCCCTGGTGCTGCTTGGGTTGACATCAATGACAACCATTGATCAACAATCTACCCCTTTGGCATTGATGGAAACACAAGTACTCCCCCTGCGATCATGACACCTATTCCTACAACATTCTCTCCCCCTTTGACATCAATGGCCAAGGGTAACTCCCCTTAACACACAACCATCCCGCGGACCTGTACACTTCCACTCCCCCTTTATATTCTGAATAAGGAAAATCTAATGAGAATTTGGGAGAATCCCAAGCTTCTGGCGAAGATATTTAAATGCTTCACAAGGTAAAGGTTTAGTGAAAATATCAGGGATTTTTTCTTTTGTACCAACATATTCAAGTTTGATATTCTTTTCAGCGACTTGTTCTCTGACAAATTGATATTTGATCGGAACGTGTTTTGTTTTTGAATGCATGACAGGATTCTTGGAGATGATGATGGCACTGGTGTTATCACAGAAGATGGGAATTGGCTCAGTGAATTGTACTTAAAGATCTTGCAAAGTTTTTTTCATCCAAAGGACTTGAGTACAACAAGCTGCCGCTACAATGTATTCTTATTCCACTGTAGATAATGATATTGAGGTTTTCTTTTTGCTCAACCATGATATGAGACAACCAGCTAGATAGAATTTTTCTCCACTAGTACTCTTATGATAATCAATGCTTCCTGCCCAATCTGCATCTCTAAAGGCTTGAATAATGAGATTTTTACCCTTGGGATACCACAATCCATATCCTGTTGTGCCCTTTAGATATCGAAGAATTATTTTGATGGAAATAATATGTGATTCTTTTGGTGCTTCTTGGAATCTTACTACTTGTCCAACTGCTTGCATAACATCTGGTCGGGAGGCTGTTACATATAAAAGACTACCAATCATATATATGTACAACCTCTTATTCACATCCTTAGATGAGTCGTCTATGCTCAATTTGCAACCTGTTACCATCAGAGTAAGGAAGGGTTTGCAATATTCCATTTTTAATTTCTTGAGAATTTCCTTGATGTACTTGGCTTGACATGTAAATATTCCTTTCTCTTGCGGAGATATTTGAAGCCCTAAGAAGTATGTCAACTCACCAAGTAAAGACATCTCGAACTCACTTTGCATCTTTGTAGCAAATTTCTTACTTAGTCGATCATCATTGCTACCAAATATTATATCATCCACATATACCTCAACGATTGTTAAATTATCTTTATCTATTTGTATATAAATATTTCTATCAACAATATTCTTGAACCCTTGTTGACGTAGATATCCATCAAGACGAGCATACCATGCTCTAGGAGACTAATTGAGACCATATAGATCCTTATTTAACCTGCAAACATAGTCTTATTTTTTTGATAATATAAAACCTTTGGGTTGTTCGATGTAAACTTCTTCTAATTCACCATTCAAAAATGATGACTTAACATCCATTTGGTAGAATTTGCTTTTTCTTGAACATGCATAAGCGAGAAACATTCAGATGGCTTCCATTCTGGCAAATGGTGCAAATGTCTCGTCGAAATCAATTCCTTCCACTTGTGCATAGCCTTTGCAAATCAATCTTGCTTTGTTTCTGGTAATCTGTCCATAATCATTCAATCTGTTCCTAATCACCCATTTAGTCCCATTGATATTTTTATCTTTTGGTCGTGGAACTAATTCCCAAGTGTTATTCTTCTCAATTTGATCCAATTCTTCATTCATTGCTACTACCCAATGTTCATTCTGGTTGGCTTCCTCAAAACTACTAGGCTTAAAGGTTGCTAGAAAAGCAATGTGAGCATGTTGTGATGAACGAAGTTGTCGACCTTCAATTATGTCACCAATGATTTGATTTGATGGATGGTTCTTTTGAATCCATTCTTTTGTTCTCTTTAGAGGAGCTTCTTGTTGTTGTTTCGGTATATCTTGATGATCATTATTTACTTCTTCCTGGTTGATAGTTTCTTCTTGTTCTAGAATTTTCTCTGTGTCCTTTTCAGCCTATGTCTCAAGTTTCAAATATTCTAGATCTTCATCATTATTCGTTAGAACACCATCTTCGTCAAATGTAACATTTATGCTCTCCAATATCTTTTTTCATCTTAGATTATAGCATTTATAGGCCTTTCTTTTGTGTGAATAACCAACAAAGATACCTTCATCAACACGTGATTCAAATTTACCCAAATTTTGATCTTCTCTTTTGATATAACATTTGCTTCCGAAGATTCTGAAATATGCATTAGTCATTTTTCCTTTCCATAATTCATATGGGGTCTTGTTGCAATTATTTATGAGAATACTTCGGTTGATAATGAAGATTGCCATATCAATTGCTTGAACCCAGAATTTTTCATCCAATTTTGAGTCCTTCAACATTGTTCTACCCATTTCCTGTACGATTCTATTCTTTCTTTCAACAACTCCATTTTGTTGAGGTGTTCATGCTGTTGAAACATGTCTTTTTATTCCATTTTAGTCACAGTATTACTGAAATAATTTGGAAGTGAAATCTCTACCATTATCTAATCTTAGACACTTTATTTTCAAATCAGTTTCATTTTCAACCAACTCCTTATAGATCTTAAAGCACTCAAATGCTTCTGATTTTTTCTTTAGGAAACTGATAGCTCTCTTCCTGGTATAGTCATCTATCATTAACATGAAATATAATTCTCCATCTAAGCCTTTCGTTCTCACAGGACCACATAGATCAGTATGTATCAATTCCAATGGATGTGATGCAAAGTGTTCTTTTGTTTTAAATTCGATTTTGTTTGCTTGCCGTGTCAAAAAGCCTCACATAGTGTGTTGGAAGGTTTTGAGTTTTTTGGCATTTCTCGTATTGCTTCCTTTTTTATTATCCTGACAAGATTGTCAAAGTTTATGTGACCCATTCATTTGTGCCATAACCAGATTTCATCTTCTTTAGCTAGTAGACATGCTTTAGTTTCTTCATCCAGAACATATATGTCGTTTGGAGCTCGACTTGCTATAGCCACAATTTTACCATACCTTCCTTTCCTAATTTCACATTTTGTGGAGTTGAATAGCATTGTGTGTCCTTGATCACACATTTTTCCAACACTGAGCAGATTGTGATTCATGTTTTCAACCAATATAACGTTCTTGGCTAGAACATCTTTTCTCCCGAGAGTGATGGTACCCAATCCTATAACATTTGAAGATCCATCATTTCCAAAGGATATAGTTCCATCCTTCTTCTCTTTCATAGATACAAATTTATTTCTATCTCTAGTCATATGCGTTGAGCAACCGCTATCAACATACCACACATCTTTGTTGTTTTGAGCCTTGAGAGTGAGAGCAAAATTATCAGTCTTCTTCTTTTTCCATGTTCATTCGTTTTGTGGCTTCGAATATTCTTCTGGAGGATTTTCAAGTCTACAGTCTCTGGCTATGTGTCCAAACTTTCGACATTTGTAACATTCCATATTATTTATTAAATGTTCAAATTTATTGATGTTTCGTTGAGCCCTGGGAGGTTCATATTTGAAAGATATCCTGGAATTGCATTGGTTCCTAAATTACGTGCGACATTCTACAACTTTATGACCAAGTTTTCCACATGAATAACAATAGCCATGAAAAATATGTTGGTACCTAGATGGAAATCTTCGTCGAGGAATTGTCTTCCAAGGCTGTTCTTGCGAATATTTTCCAGTGAAGTCTACATGCAAGTTAGATCTCATAGGTTCATTGTATTTTGTTGTAGAAGGTCTGGCTTCTTCTTCTTTGTAACCGAGGCCAGTTTTTCCTTTGTAAGATCGTTGATTGTTGATGAGTTCTTCCAATGCCCTTGAGCTCTTGGCATAGTTTTGGAAATTTTTTCCCTTCTTCACTTCCTTACACAACGAGAATACTTCGGCTTCTAATGATTCCCTTTCTCGGTTTCTTTCTTCCAACTTCTTTTGAAGTGACTCTTCAATACATTTGTGTTCTTCAACTTCAATTTTGAGACCTTGAACTTGTTCTTCAAGAGTATTGGAACAGATATTCTCAGTGTTGAGCTCTTTTATAAGCCTAATTGCCTCCTTAGAAAATTCTTCTATGGTCAACCCTTCTTCTTCGTTGTTTGATACCTCTTGTTTATTGTGCTTGGCCATAAACAATAATCTCTCATTGGCTTCTTCTTCACTGTCACTGTCTTCATCGGATGATGAGGTATCTTCTTTAGAGACAAAATTCCTTTTGAATCCTTTATTTTTTCCTTGCTTGTTGAATTTCTTAAAGCCTTTCTTTCCTTTTGAGTCACCATTACTTCTGTTCATACATTTTGCTGTGAAATTCCCAACCTCATAGCCAAAACATATCAATGGAAGTTTACCTTTGAATTTTCACTTACCAATTTATAGTTTTCTCGTAAAGTAATCATATTCTCCATTTGAAATTCCTTCTTCATCATCTTCCTTTTTTTCACACTTGCATGTGCAGGTCTTTTCCTTTGAAGGTTGTTTGTCCTTATTGGTTTTCTTAGATGCAACGAACGCGGTTTCTAGATGCGAATTACCCTCTTCTTCATCAAGTTTCATTTCATATGCTATGAGAACTCCATGTAATTCCTCTTCGCTGAGTTTGTCCAGATTTGCACTGTATTCTAAGACCAATACCTTTGGGTTGAATCTCCCTAGTAACGTTCTAAGAATATTTTGTATAATAGTCTTCTCATCAACATGCTTTCCCAATCCTTCTAGAATGTTGGTTATTTCATCAACATGTTAGAAGTATGCAGCAATGTTGCCATCTTCTTTCATTCTGAGTTGCTCAAATTTTGCTCTGTAGATTTGAAGCTTTGCTTCTTTGACATTTGAGTCACTTGCATATATATTCTCAAGCTTGTCCCATACATTTTTGGATGTTTTACAACCCCAAACCTTATGATAAGCAGATTAAATAAGTCCACTGATAATAATATTCTTTACTTTTGCATCATTTACCAAATTATTCTTACCTTGTTCATTTGCGGTTGGTGTAAAGCCATTTTGAATAGTGTCCCATACTTCGTAACCTTGCACCAAGAAATAGACCACCATTCTTCCTTTCCAGGGTGCATAATTATTTTCATTGAATAGAGGTACACCATTCTTGGTATGCTCCATGACCTCCTTCCAACTACTAAACTGTTATTGAAGGAACCAAGCTCTGATACCAATTGTTGGAAATACTGAGAGGGGGGGTGAATAAGTATTCCTTTCAATCAATATTATTATGAATCTTTTAGAGCATTAGTTAATCTTCAATTATTATCAGTGTTTGTATAATGATAGCAGTAAACAAAAGGAACACAAATGCACACAGTTTTTAAGGTGGAAACCCCCTCCGGGACAAAAACCACTTGAATTCTTTTCTAATAATTCTTTAATATTCAACTCCAATTGAAAAGACAGCTCCAACTTCCTAGAATCTAGAAAAACATTCTTCTCCAACTTCCACTTGATGGATGCTCCAATGCCCAAGGTTCTTCAATAGTCCACTGAACGGATGCCCCAACACCCAATGAGCTACAACTCACCCTAGCACCACCCTACCACCCTATAACAAAATAAAATAAGAATGGACTCCCGTACCAGGGAAAATGGTCCATTTTACAATGATATAGAATGATGTAGAAGAAGAAGACACACTAGACCATAACCCCAACTATGACACAAATACCTAATGATGATCCTAGACCTCCCAACACTGCCTCTTCAATTCTTGGCAGATAGACACTAGTACAAATTTTACAATGACGCTTTTACAATAACTTAGTACAATGATACCTTTACAATGACTATATTCAGTGTTGCCCACGTGAAGACTTCATGTGGTGAACTTGTTGTTGTTGTTCTGCACCTTGATTGCTGCTCTTGTCATGCTACCATTTCTCACTCTTTAGAAAATTAGATCATGTATTGAGTCTTATCTTGATGAATATATAATGCTTGCGAAAAGTCTTCAAGGAAATACCCATGACATGATAATAACAAAACTTATCTCACCCTGTAGAGCATATGTCAGTGTAAACAAAAAAAAAAAATACAAAGAACTTAATGCAATTAGGAGATTAACATGCATATACATAATATAATTACCTGGAGCTTACCTCTGCTGCACCTTGCTTTGCTTTGTTGCCCTAGAAATTCTGGTCCTTTGTAGCCCTTGACAACACATGATATAGCTTTTTCTTTCCTTTTAGGAGCTTGATATTGAATTTGGTGTATCTCTTTTATTTCAAATCCCCAATATGTGATTTTCGGTCCTGTAGTAGTCCTCTGAGTCTTCTTTCCAATGCCATAGGTCTGACCCAATTTGGGTTCTTCAAGAAAGAGTTATGCCCAATCTCTCACAATGACCTAATTATGGACTGGTTCAGTAGAGTGAACTTGTATAGCGCGCCACATGTCACTGTTTCCTCATTTGGCTCTGAAATTAATACACAGAAAACTACAATTTGTGCACTATCCTCCAATTTTTACAGAATTCCAATTCGATACAGAGAGAGAGTTATGACGATTTTCCAAGGGTCACCTCTTTGCGATGAAGTTCAGGAGCATGCAAAAACCCCAACTTCCACAGATCGTATCTCTGAAAATATTGCGAAACATTATCTAAATTTTTAAACGAGCTTTCTCAGGATTTCGGCTTCGCCTCATAAATATTTCAGCTTCTGAAACTTCGTAGAAAAAAAAATTATAGCGAAAATTCCACGATGATCTGTTTCAAGTAGCGAAATTCCTACATGAGGAGGATATGAGGACCACAATTTATATAAATGCTTAGGTTGAGAGGGTATTCAATAAGTGAAAATGGGAGGGATTTTAGGAGCTTAAAAATTATTAATTATTGACTGTTGAATGACCACAACCAATTATTAGTGTCATGCCACAACCCCATGGGGTTTTAGCCCACTAACTGGGGTTACTAACTTCAAACACGAATATCTCTCGAACCGTAAGAATTACATGGCGTGGCATATATCAACGAAAACATCTCAAAAATTAGAAACCATTGAAAATATACTTGACACGTAATATAGTAATTTGGTAAGTCAAAATTCCCATGCAATATCAGGGTAGCCCCTGGTGCTGCTTGGGTTGACATCAATGACAACCACTGATCAACACAAGAGCCTTAAGCCTTAACATATTAAGATCTTCATAGTATAAAAATGGCAGACTGACAAGAGCCTTAACATATTGTAGTGAGACAGTGGAATCAATGCAATGGGGCCACGTGGATTACATCTAACCTGGCTTGAGCACCAAACATTCATCTATTTATTTATTATTTCAGTTATATTGTTTTTTTTTTCGAAACCAAATATAAATCATCGCTGCATGTCGGGCATGTGTCTATTTACATCATTTCATATTGCATTGGGTCACTTGACGAGTCACATATATAGTTTTTTGGAAATGGTACTAGAAACCATAGTTACCAAATTCGATCGAATCAAGTTAAATAATTCGAAAAATCGGTAATACGGTTTGGTTTGGCCATGAATATGTTAAATTCGAATTCGATTCGGTAAATTTTTGTGGAAAAACTCATAGGTAAGAAAAAAACAAAATAGTTGATACAACCGTCTGGATAAGTAAAAAATAAAGCAGAAAGATGTTGAGGGTGTACCTCTCAATAATGCTTCGTGGGTGGCTTGGCTTCTCTCCATCCTTTGCTGCCTTCAGCTTTGAATGGTAATGCTTTCAAAAGCTTACATATATCTCCATCCCTCAATGCCTCTTGATCTCTAGAGTAATGCTTTTGAATTCCTTTCACAAATAAGTCCCCTCGAAGTTTTTACTTAGATAAGAAATTAGAAGGGTTTCTAATAACTAATATTTTTGTTTTACACACAAGTACACTCGGATTTTTTACATAGATAAGGAATTAGAAGTTTTTTTACACAAATTAGGAGTTTTTTTAATAACTAATCTTTTCCATGCAAAAAAAATTGAAATTGCATTTAATTATGTTACATGCGTCTTTCTTGAGGCTTTCTTGAGAGATATTTATTTTAATGTCAAATTATTTTGAGTTCGTATTTTTTGAGCATTTTTTCCTTGGATTGTTTTTAGCAAGATTTGTTGGAAACCAATTTCTTTGAGAATTTATTTGAAGAAATAAATCACTTATTTTAAGCTTTTTGGGTAAGAAAAGCAACACCAAAACCCACACTCCAATGACGATAATGAAATTTTGAGAGATGTTAACAACGAAGTCAAGTGCTTATTGGTATTAACTATGGAATTGATATCTCAGTTAATTCAAATTTCTCAAACATCTCATTTCATTATCTTTGTACTGCATGTTTTCCTTCTATATATTTAACAGTTCATCCACAAGAAAAAAGAGATAAAAGCATTTCTAGTTTGTCAATAGGCTAGTTATGTCATTCTTATCTTTATCGCACTACAAAACATGGTTATAAGGAATAAAAATATTTGATAAATAAATCTTTGTTCCTCTTACTCGATTAAATTGTTGCCCAATAAAAAATAGATTTGACATGAGTTTGAGGGTTGTGCCTGTAGATTTGTCTATGGTTACATCTAATTAAAACTAGCAAACTCTCAAAAATAAAATAGAGTAAAATAGTGTAATATAAAGCAAGGAAAAAAAATAAATGTTTTAGTATTTATAAGATGTATACTTCCAATTTTTTTGCGTATTAAAATTTGGGTAGTAGAATCCAAACACGTTTCACATCGTACGGCAAGTCCTCTGGTTGGTTTGAGAGAAATTGAATACGCGATTTGTTCTTTGGCGGTGATGGGGACCAAATAGCATGAGGGTACAACGACTACATCATTTCATTGCTCGATAGATTCCACTGTCCCTCCCACTATCCTATCAACTCTGATGATCGATCCGATGAATTACAGAGTTTCCTAAAATACATCGATTCTTCACCTTTTGCGTTTTAATGTGCTTCTTCTTTTTTTCTTCCATTTCTTTAATTACAAATTTAAACACATCTATGTAACCATTTGCTACTTTTTAAGAGCCTTCCTTGGAGTGATTATGACTCTTAACAAATTATGGTTCATCATCTTTGAACTTTTACTTTATGATACCTCTCATCAGTTTTCCTCGTTTTGCGTTTTTGTTGTGGGTGAAGTGATTAAATTATAATTAGTTGGAAATTTATTAAATTATGACAATCATTTTTTCTAAATTTATTGGTGAAAGTAAATCAAATATATTAATTATAAAATAAAATATAATACACATTGATAAATTTGGTTTATATAAATATCGAGAGAATATAAAATAAACTTGATAGTGTTTTATATTGTTGTTTCACAATTTTATTTTAAACCTTGTTTTTTATAATTAGAGTCTTAATTTCTTGTTGGTTTTTGTTTTCTGTAATTATGTTTTTATTTTATTTTCAGATCAGTAATATCTTTAAAATTAATTCTTAGAGTTCATAAAGTTCATCACTCAATAGGTAGTATTAGGAACTAGTCTACACAAGTATTAGGAACTAGTCTACTGACTTGTGTTAGAGGGTATTTAGTGTAGGGAATCTTCTTGTGAATTTGTAGGAAATGGACTAAAGAGCGAGGACTTGTGTTGAAGTGATAGCGAGTATTTGTAGGATCTTGGCGAAATCTGCTAATTTGTGTTGAAGGGATAGTGGGCACTTGTAGGATCTTGGCGAAATCTGCTAATTTCTCTAGTAATAGGTCCTACCATTAAACTTTCATACCCTAAAACTTTACCAAACCCATTTTGATGAAATTACTTTTCATATCACCTAGGAACTCATTGACTTAATTTCTGGAAATCTTAACCTAGGGAATCTCTCCTTGTGTTCGAGGAGATCCAACTTGAAGTAGTAATAGGGTTGGTGAGGTGACATTGACCTCTCTCTTAGTTTCGCTCAAATCACACTTGATATTTTGGACTTTATCTCAAGAAGTGCGAGTGTGTGTGATAATAGGAAAAGTCACAAAATCAAGGTTTGAGTTAATCTTTGGAAACGATTAAGTTTGAATTGGGTTCAAGCTTTCTAGTAAGGTTCATACGAGGTTTCCCTTTAGGTTTGACTATATACATTTTCAAGTATATAAACTTTTGAATATAATAGAATATAAGTTAAAACAATAAGAGATCACCATTGATAAACACATATGAATAGGAATATCAATCAATAACTATATTTGAATAACTTAATCGTGATAAAATTCTTGATAAACACATATGAATAGGAATATCAATCAATAACTATAATAAGAGATCACCATTGATTAATACATATGAATAGGAATATCAATCAATAACTATATTTGAATAACCTAGTCATGATAAAATTCAAACATGAATGCCATTAATGGAATTTATAATATAGTTTATAACATCAAACCCCTTTCCAAATCATTGCTAAATCTTAACTCGATAGATTTGGATGGAGATGCCTATGATTAATTTGCATATATAAATTGGTTTATATTAGAATTCATATGTGTCAGATTGGTAATTATTTATTGTTATAACACTCGAATTAATACTTTGTTTCAGTACACATATATTTCTTCTTGTTGATTATGGGTTTATGCATGAAGCTAGGTTACACCTTTTGGCAAGCAGCAATGCTTTGGGGTGAAGAAAATCAGCTTGATCAAGCCATTTTTAAGCGCTCGATCAAGTAATCTTTTAGCCCTCGATTGAGCTATTTGAGGGCTTAAATATTTTTCGATCAAACAATTAAAAAAACTCTCGATTGAGCTCCTGTGTAACCTCGGGTTATCTAGGAGCTTGAGTGAGTTAAGGGCTTGATTGAGCATCTTTTTTGAAATTTCCCTCTAATATAACTTGGGTGTGGAATGTAAAAGATGAGCCATATGTGGTTTGTGCAAGCCATTTTGCACAAACCACTAGTGAAATTGTAGCTCGACCAAGAGTTTGGAAGTGTTGTCGACAGAAGTTGTCACTCCTAGAGACAGCCTAGAGTTGCCATAGACCAGTGCCTAGGACATCTTATCATAGCAAGGAGCACATAATGTAACTTGGGTGTCAATCCAAAAGGCTCTCCTGCTATCTCTTGTAAAGCAAGGAAATGGATTTAAATGGGACCAGAACTTACAGAAATTGCCACAGGGAAAGTAATGCTGCAGGGACAAGATGCGAAGCTCTAACACAAAAGCATCAAACAGTTAAGAGACAATTTACTGTAGAGAGGGTCGATTCAAGTAATATGCCACAGAAATCAAATATCAGAAGGTGTATGCAGTGAAAGAAATATAATAAGATATTAGTTAACTTTGGTCTGATACCCAGATACACAACAGAACCATATATGGGCTTATCATTCTAAGAATCCATACATGACAATGGCGTTTTAAAAGCACCCTCCCAAAGCAACTAATATAGCAGAAAGATGGATAAAATGAACATGAAATAGTATATCATGCCTGAGCCATATTTAAAGTGCTTGACTGATACAAGTATGGGTATTAACTAGGATAAATCCTTACCTAAAATCAGTGAGCCACTCGCATTCCAGTACATGATACAAGAAGATGGATAAAATGAAATGTTTTATTAAACACATAAAAGGAAGTTACATACTGTGGGATACCAAAGACAAGAATCCTCTAATATAGATAGAACTCCTCCTCACTGAGACCCTATGGGCTCTGAGCCTTCATACAAGAGCTTATACAAAATGTATACAAAAAATGCCTTTCACTACACAATTTTCTGATAAAAATTTGGAACCTTTACAATGTCTTTCTTCCTCCTATTTATAGAGGAAGGAGAAGAGAAACTAATAAAAGAAGTAGGTGAAAACAATTAATTGCTTCATTAAAAAAAATGGCGGAAAAATTCGCGCCCATATTGCTGAATGACTAGGTAATATTATCTGTACTTGACAATATGCTTGTAGAAATAAATGCACTGGGTAGGAAGTCTTCTTTAAGAACACGGTATAAAGATGAATTTACATGAATTGATCATCCTTTCCTCAAGAAAATCACAAATAAAACCTTGAAAGCATTGCTTCTTGTGCTTTGTACTCCCTGTCTTCCAACTTTGGATTGGAATTTAAATTCTTCAGTGCCGGACACTGCATTCCTTGATTTTTCATTGATATTTCTTCGATGCTCCATTAATTTCTCCATCTGCTCGATCTGTGTTTTGAATGGCTCCTGAGGGTCTGATAGATTTCAAACTCTGCTGCTTTAATGAGAGTCATGTCATGGCAACTACCCAGGGCTTTCCTTCATAAATTCCTCCTCTGCAAGCCGACCCTTGGAGGCATCTTCGACTTCAGTAATGGAGGCAGAGATTAATGGCGATTCCTCGTCACCGCAACCTGCAAAACCCACAAACATGTTAAGAAAACCGGACACAAGGATGATGGCGTGGCGAGATCCATGGACATGGTGGTGGAGTCAAGGCGGAATGATGAAACGACGCAAGGTGGTAGGAAATGCACGTAAATGATGAAGAAATGGAGGGTAGCAAATGAAAAATACAGTGGAATTACGATGGATGAATGAGGCGGAGGTGCATGACATAAACACGGAAGTATGACACATAAACGGGATATATGAATGGTGGAGGAGAACGCAAATGACACGTGGAAATTATGACGTGGGGATGGACCGGGTCAACGGCTGGGAAAATAAACGATCTGAGCCGCATGATGTGCCAATGAGATCAAAGGTCCAAAAAGAGTTGGAGAGCGATGGAGTGGCGGGCCCGGGACACTGTACGCCTAGATTAACATCCGTGCAACTTTGAAAAGAAACCACCGTTGGATGAAGGCTTATAGATCTGACGGTTAGCATAAATTTCGCTGCGTGTCCTGGATCGAGCGTTAACGCGCGAAATAGGGCGATATTGAGGCCGTACTCGGGGACGCGTGGTGCATAACGTGTGGAATCGCTGCGTTTTGAGGAAAACTTCCAGCCCTTCGAAAGCGGTGCGGGGAAAACAGGCCGGTTTTTGCAATAAGTGCAAGCGCGGGGCGGGAGTCCACAAAGGCGATGAGCTGTAGTTCATTGATCTATGATTTGATCGGATGGCTCATAATGCACCCACTGGATGTATTCAATAGCGCCTTCAAGGTTTGCCATTTGGTTTCCGGCTCACGATCATGTGGAGGAAAAGACAAGGGGGCTAGTGTCGAAAGGGCTGGAATTTAAATATTTCAAAAGTGAGTTTTTTTTGGCCTTCTACTGTGCAATTTGTAGGCAGAGGAAGGTAGTGATATACATTGAAAAGGGTTTACAGGGCAAAGGGAAAGGATCCGGATTGTTTAAACAGATTTCCCATGAAAATTAGGTAGAGGTTTGATTGTGATCAACATTGGCTCCACCTGGGGACGACACGTTCATCCCTGGACGTGTCGAGAACTCCGCAGACCTTCCCAATCACTTTTCTAAGCACACTTTGCTCTTTAACCCTTTGAATTTTTCTTCAGGACTTATCATAGCACTCGTGCTATTTCAACAAAAGCAAAAAGAAAATTAATATACATTATAGCACACTAGGCTGCCTTTTTCCTGAATCAGAATTGGAAGTAGGGCTTGAGAAATTGGCCGTTTACAGGGGCATCCAGCAAGTCACCCTGTAAATTCTCCAGTATAAACGTGTTATTGCCTCCCTGTTCCACAATTTTAAATGGGCCGAACCACAGTGGGTCGAATTTACCATGTTTTCCCTTTTCGGCTCTTCGTACATCCCATCTGAGCACTAGATCTCCAATCTGTAGCTTCCTGTCTTTTGCATGCTGATCAAATATATGTTTCAT
The DNA here is from genome assembly GCA_034641835.2 of Pinus albicaulis. NCBI lineage: Eukaryota > Viridiplantae > Streptophyta > Pinopsida > Pinales > Pinaceae > Pinus > Pinus albicaulis. The sequence goes on from CM076584.1 coordinate 1,637,144,300, forward strand.
TTTCTCTTGATATTCTATTAATCTCTGATTCACTTGGTCCCGTGTTTCCTCTAATTCCATCAATTGATTGATTCTCTTGATCATATCATCAGGTTCCTCCTGACTTTCTTGCACAAAACATGCCACTGGTAAGGCCAGCTGCACAGGAAACACTGCTACTCTTCCACATACCAACTCATATGGAGATTTCCCAGTTGCTCTCTTACTGGTGATTCTATTTTCCCATAGAGAAAATCTCAATTGGGAATCCCAATTTTTCTGATTCTCATTTATACTTTTCTTCAAGGCCCTCACTAAAGTTTTGTTGGAGGATTCTGCCAAGCCATTTCCCCGTGGGTAGTAAGCTGTGGAGTGATTCAATGTAATATTATACTGTTGGCAGAAATTTACAAATTTTGCAGACTTGAAGGCCTGCGCATTATCAGTCACTATTCTAGCAGGGCAGCCAAACCTGGATATAATGTTTTCTTCCATGAGCCTTATGATGACAGTGTTAGTAGCATTCCTTGCAGGTATGGCTTCCACCCATTTTGTAAAATAATCTATGGCTGTTAATATCCATTTATGTTGTCCACTTGAGGGTGGGTGAATTTCACCTATAAAATCTATTCCCCATTTTTGAAATGGTTCATCTACATGAACTGGAATCAAGGGCAGAGCTGCTAATTGTTGCCTTTCAGCAAATTTTTGACACTTATCACATGCTCTAACCCAATCAAAAACATCTCCAAATAATTTAGGCCAGTAGAAACCAGCCTTTAAGATTTTATGAGCTGTGGCCCTCCAGCTGTAGTGTCCTCCACAGATTCCTTCATGAAATTCCATCATTATACTTTCTACTTCATCCTATGTGAGGCACAATAATAGGATGCTTGAAGGATCCCTCCAATATAATTGGCCATTAGCAACTATGTACTTTTGTGACTTGAGCCTCAAAGCCCTGTATTTTGATTTATCACAGCTGGGTGGACAGCTGAGTGTTAGGAGGTATTCTACTATCTCCTTATACCATGGACTGGTGAGGTATTTTATATGTGCTTTTTGAGCGGCTACCTCCAGTCCTTGTTGTTCTTTTTCGTTTTTGGACTCCTCACTTGAAAGCATAGACAGGTTTATGCCCAGAGCTTGATAGTTAGATTTTTATAAGATCCTTGCTAGCCCTTGTCCTTTTATCAACTTAGTAGGACAAATATCCAGATCATACTCCTGTATTTTCGCAATCCACCTCCCTCTTTTCCCTTCACTGTCCCCCTGAATAAGAATGTCTTTAACAGCTGCAGTAGGGACAGATGCAGTAATGTGGGACTGCAAAATATACATGCGAAATGCTTTGAGGGATTTTACGAGGGCATATGCCTGCTTCTCTAATATGTTATATTTCAATTCTGCATCGTGAAGCACCTGACTGAAAAAGGCAACAGGCTACTCATATCCTTCTTCATTTTTCTGTAATAACACTCCAGCTACTGTATGTGGTGATGCAAAGGAAAAGATCATAAATGGCTTTGCATAATCCAGTCTAGCTAGCACAGGAGCTTCAGAAAATGCCTGTTTTATCCTGGTGAATGCCTCTCTGGATTCATGAGACCATTTTACTTCATTGTTCTTTTTTAGCATATCTGTTATATGCCTAACTATCTCAGCGTAGTTAGGAATAAATCTTCTTAGGAAATTTATCCGGCCTAAAAATACCTGTACTTCTTTTTTATTCCTGGGAAGAGGAATACCATTTATGAATTCTACTCTTTTGGGATCTATCCTTACCCCATCTTTAGTCACAATATGTCCCAAAAGTTTGCCTTCATATAATGCAAATAAAGACTTTTGTGGATTAAGGGAAAGGAAATACCTTCTGCATTTTTCAAAAGTTCTTCGTAAATTCTCAATGTGTTCATCATCATTTTTTGAAAACACTGTAATATCATCAAGGTACACCACTAAAAATTTATCCTGCTCCCCAACAAAAGCAATGTCCATAGCCCTTTGGAAAGTGGCCCCTGCGTTAATTAGTCCAAAAGGCATCCTGGCGTACATAAATGTTCCCCATGGTGTGATGAAAGCAGTCTTCTTCTGATCCTCTGGGAGCACAACTACCTGATTATAACCAGAAAAACCATCCATCATTGACATCCTAGAAGCTCCAACCACTTTTTGCAGGATGTGATCCATCTTTGGCAGTGGATAATTATCCTTTAAGGATGCTCTGTTTAAATTTCTGAAATCCACACACAACCTTATTTCTCCATTTTTCTTTCGGACAAGGACCAAATTAGCAACCCATTCTGAGTACCTTAATGGCACAATTATTTTGGCCTTTAATAACTTCTTAATTTCCTTCTCAATGGAGGGAAGCAACAGAGGGTTTATCTGTCTGAGCTTCTACTTATAAGGTTTTGCATCTTCCCTCAGAGGAATTTTATGCTGCATTATATTGATATCAAATGTTTTCAAGTCCTGATAGGACCATGCAAATACATCTTTATAAGATTGAAATAATTTCAGGTATTTTTCCTTATATTCCTCTGGGACCTTCTTGGATAATTTTACAATTTTAGGATCAGCCTCAGTACCCAGATTTAGGTCTTCCACTTGATCTTCTTCTACCATTTTACTAGGCTGCAACGGGACATCATTTTTGTCAAACAACCTTTCTAGGGGGACCAGCCCTCTAGGGATAACATTTCCTTTCAGCTGAAACACTTTACTTCCTGCCATTTTCTCCTCCCATTTATTTTCTGAAACATTCTCAGTCCCCTCTTCATCACAGTCATCAATTTCCATATTGGAGAATTCCCCCATTGTTTCCAGGAATCTCTTCATTTGTTCTTCATCTTCAAATACTTGCCAATGCTTGATATTGTCTGGGATTGATGGTCTATAACGTAGCTTGACTTCATACCTCAAGAGAGAGTTCTGAGGAGGACGAAATGTACTGGAAACTACAGCAAGAGAATTCGCCATTCTATTCTGCTCCCGGGGCATGAACTGGATATTGAATGCCAAGAATAAGTTCTCCACCATGTCCCATACTTCATTTCTATAAGCTCTCAGCCGTGGATGTTTAGTTTGACATTGATTTCTGACCTGTCTAACCACCAGCTCAGAGTCTCCCAGGACCTTTAAACATTGTATGCCCATGCTCCTGGCTGTTTGTAATCCCAATAGCAGTGCTTCATATTCAGCTACATTATTAGTAGCTTCGTATTTCAATTTAAAAGACAGTGGGACCCATTTTCCTGTAGGAGAGATTAATAATACTCCAGCCCCATTACCTTCTCTTGAATTTGCTCCATCAAAATGTAGAGTCCATACTCCTGCTTCATGGTCTTCTAAAGGCTGCTTAGTCTTGATTTGACAGAAGGAAGGTTCATGAGCAAAATTTTGATCTTCTTCTAACATCAAACATGAGAAATCTCCTTCTTTACTATAGACTGGTGAATTCTATGAGCTGTTAGCCTTAGTCACCATCTTGATGAATATGGTTTCTCTGTATAACCTCCTCTCCTGGCCACCAAAAACAGGGATAGTGGCATAGGTTAAATCTAATTTGAGTGACCCACCAATTTTTGTTCCCCAGGACCTTGACAACAGCATGCCAAAGCGAGCTGGGATGTCAGCCACCACAATGTCCATTACTACACTTTTTGTTGGAATTTGGGCCAGATTTATCACTAAATCCTTAATCATCCCCAAGAATTTAACTCTTTTGGAATCAAATGAATAGAGGTCTTTGTATGGGCGTGTGATTTGTAGTCCTAGTTGTTCCATGACTGACATAGGCATAAGATTATGGGAAGCTCCAAAATCTAACATACAATTGTGTAACAGCAGGTCATGAATCATTAGAGACACATAGAAGGGAGGAGTAGAAGGATCTATCTCCTCGAAATGTGGGCCAAAAACTACCATGGGTCTTTCTTCTTGAAGATTAAGACTGTCTGGAACTATTGGTGCTTCAGGAGGGAACAATAAAGAAGTGACTTGAGATTGATATGCAGGTTGTTTCAACAGTTCAGTCAAAGGGACTGGGATTTTGACTTTCTCAAGTTCTTTTTGCAAATTGAAAGCAGGAGGGGGCTTTTCTATTGCAACTTCTTTTGAATATTTATTTTCAGCTGAAGGTTTAACTTCTTTTGATACAGACTCAGCATTAGGAGGAGTGACTACTTTTGAAGAAGAAGGAATTTGATCATCAGACTGCAAAGGTTTGTTTAGAGGACTCTTACCTTTGTCTGTGGCTTTCTGCATCGTTGACTCCTTTTAAGCAGATGCTTCCTTTTGGGGAGGCTCTTCTTCTTGTCCTTGAGTACGACTTCTCTTCTTGGAAGATCTGAGATTGTATTTTCTGTTGAAATGTGCTTGCATGAAATCATTAAATTGTTTGCAATAATGATCAATTTCTGCATCTTATGTGTCTCTGATCTCTTCTTCTTCTTCGTGTAATGGACATTCTACTTCATCATTGTTTGAAAAAGCAAGGTTTGCATCTTGCAGTTCATAAGCAGCATCTTCAGTGGAGTCATCTACTGGGCCTTCCAGGTATAATGGGTGTGGTACCTGATCTTGTTGCTCTTTTGCTTCTCTTGGCAATATTTGCAGGGGTGGCTTTCTATACTGAGGATTGTAACCCCTATTTGGAGCATTCTGGAAGTTTTTGGAGGCTGAATTCTTGGTTTCCAATTCAAGCTTGACTAGTTTATTAGAAATATTCTTAATCATTTTGCTCATCTCTTCAATTTTGTCTGAATCCTTATCCTGATTAGAAGTAGATACTTCCTCCTTACCCCTTCTTTTGGTGTCTTGTTCATCTTTCCCTCTTAATTTTCCAGTGGAAGCAAAGTTTGCTTCCAATTCAAGTGCATCTGACTGAGCATCATCTAGAGTGGCAGGCTTTCTTTCCCTGAGAGAGAAACCAAAATCTGAGTCAAAGGCTGCTATGAAAACAACTTTGGCAGCATTCTGATGAGGCTTCATATCTGCAGGGAGGTTTAGATATAACTTATTAAATATTTTGATAAATTCTAACACCCCTTCATTATGTTTCTTCTTGAGTGTATTGAACTCAGTAAGACACTGTCCATGATCTTTCTTTTCTCCCCATTTCCCTGAGAAAGGTATTTTCCATATCGTCCCAGGTGGTTACGGAATGGTTTCCTAATGTTTTGAACCATTTTCAGGCTTCACCGTCTAGAGATTGCACAAATAGTCTTAAGACTACATCCAAATGTTCTACATTAAAGTTTTCTGCAAAAGAGCAGAAGGTGTCAAGGTGTTTTTGAGCATAAATTTCATTTTCCCCAGTGAATCTGGGCAGGATCTTCAAATAATCCTGTGGCATATCATTAAGCACTTGGGGTAAGGCCAGGGGAGCATATTTGTTTAACAAAAAAGCTGGAACATTAGCCATTGGAGGAGGTGGGGGTTGCGCAACAATCTGGTGTACAAATGGAGGAAGAGGCAGAGGTGGAAGTGGAGTATGAACGACAATAGGAATATATTGTACAGTAGTCTAAGGTGTGGATGGGAACAATTCGCGGTTAACAACAGCTACTTTTGTGACTTCTTTAACCTCTTCGACCTCAGGAGTGGGGTGAAGATGAGATTTAACTCTAGCACTTCCCCTGGGTGGGCTATCTGAATAATATTCTGTGTCTCCCACAGTGGAGTCGAGATTTTCTACTAGAACTTCTTGAGAAGAAGAAGATGGATAATTTTCTACGGAAAACTCAGGGATTTCAGCACGGACTAATTTCTTTTCTTTCCAACTTCTTTTATGTATAATATTATCAGGGTCAGACACTGAAGGTGTCTTTGACTGTGATGTATCTGACCTCAGGTGTGGCTTACGGGGAGCCAGGACTACAAATAGATTTATCAAATAAACCACAGTGGAATCGCCAAGGTGAGAGATATGCAACTCTTCAACTCTCTGTGCTCACCTGATTAGAGAGTGAATATGATTTGTCGAGGCCCAGGGATAATGATTTTCTTAAATTCGATCCCCGGCAACGGCGCCAGAAAGATGTTGTTGACAGATGTTGTCGCTCCTAGAGACAGCCTAGAGTTGCCATAGACCAGTGCCTAGGACATATTATCATAGCAAGGAGCATATAATGAAACTTGGGTGTCAATCCAAAGGCTCTCTTGCTATCTCTTGTAAACAAGGAAATTGATTTAAATGGGACCAGAACTTACAGAAAATGCCACAGGGAAAGTAATGTTGCAGAGACAAGATGCAAAACTCTAACATAAAAGCATCAGACAGTTAAGAGACAATTTACTGTAAAGAGGGCCGATTCAAGTAATATGCCACAGAAATCAAATATCAGAAGGTGTATGCGGTGAAAGAAATATAAGAAGATATTAGTTATCTTTGGTCTGATACCCAAATACACAACAGAACCATATATGGGCTTATCAATCTAAGAATCCATACATGACAATGGCGTTTTAAAAGCACCCTCCCAAAGCAACTAATATAGCAGAAAGATGGATGAAATGAATCACGAAACAGTATATCATGCCTGAGCCATATTTAAAGCGCTTGACTGATCCAAGTATGGGTATCAACTAGGATAAATCCTTACCTAAAATCAGTGAGCCACTCGCATTCCAGTACATGATACAAGAAGATGGATAAAATGAAATGTTGTATTAAACACATAAAAGGAAGTTACATACTGTGGGATACCAAAGACCAGAATCCTCTAATATAGATAGACCTCCTCCTCACTAAGACCCTACGGGCTCTGAGCCTTCATACAAGAGCTTATACAAAATGTATACAAAAATGCCTTTCACTGCACAATTCTTTAACAAAAATATGGAACCATTACAATGTCTTTCTTCCTCCTTTTTATAGAGGAAGGAGAAGAGAAAATAATAAAAGAAGTAGGTGAAAACAATTAATTGTTTTATTAAAACAAAATGGCGGAAACATTCGTGCCCATATTGCTGAATGACTAGGTAATATTATCTGTACTTGACAATCTGCTTGCAGAAATAAATGCACTGGGTAGGAAATCTCTTTAAGAACACGGTATAAAGATGAATTCACATGAACACTCTATCCTTTCCTGAAGAAAATTTGGCTGAAATAAAACCTTGAAGGCATTGCTTCTTGTGCTTTTTACTCCCTGTCTTCCAACTTTGAATTGGAATTTAAATTCTTCAGTGCCGGACACTTCATTCCTTGATTTTTCATTGATATTTCTTCGACGCTCCATTAATTTCTCCATCTGCTCGATCTGTGTTTTGAATGGCTCTGGAGGGTCTGATAGATTTCGAACTCTGCTGCTTTAATGAGAGTCATGTCACGGCAACTACCCAGGGCTTTCCTTCATAAATTCCTCCTCTGCAAGCCGACCCTTGGATGCATCTTCGACTTCAGTGATGGAGGCAGAGATTAATGGCGATTCCTCGTCACCGCAACCTGCAAAACCCACAAATATTTTAAATAAAACCAGGCGCAAGGGTGGTGGATGTGATCGTGACCATGGAATGATGATGTAGACAGGGAGAAATGATGAGAAGATGCAGGGTGGCGAAGAATGCAGATCAACAGTGGGGGAACGAAGGGTGGAAATGAGATATACAGTGGAACGACGATAAATAAACTAGGCGGAGACACGTGACTTAAACACTGAAATATGACACATAAACGGAGTATATGAATGGTGGAGGAGAATGAAAATGCCACGTGGGCGTACGAAAGGCTAAGCAGAAGGGGCGACGTGGAGGCGGACTTGGTCAATCAGCGGGGTGTGTCAATAATTCTGGGCCATATGATCCAAAAATGAAATCAAAGGTTGAAACTTAATCAAAGGGTAATGGAATGGCGGGCCCAGAGTGTTGTATACTTAAATTAAAACTCGTGCAGCTTCAGAAAACAATCGCCGTTGGATGAAGGCTGGTAGATCCGACGGTTAACATAAATTTCGTTGCGCGTCTTGGATCGAACGTTAATGCGTGAAATAGGGCGGTATTGAAACAGTGACCTGGGACGTGTGGCGCATAACGTGTGGAATCGCTGCGTTTTGAGGAAAACTGCCAGCCCTTCGAAAGCGGTGTGGGGAAAACAGGCCGGTTTTTGCAATAAGTGCAAGCACGGGGCGAGGGTCCACAAAGGCGATGCGCTGTAGTTCATTGATCTATGATATGATCGGATGGCTCATAATGCACCCGCTGGCTGTATTCAATAGCGCCTTCAAGGTTTACCATTTGGTTTCCGGCTCATGATCATGTGGAGGAAAAGACAAGGGGGCTAGTGTCGAAAGGGCTGGAATTTAAATATTTCGAAAGTGAGTTTTTTTTGGCCTTCTACTGTGAAATTTGTAGGCAGAGGAAGGTAGCGATAGGCATTGAAAAGGGTTTACAGGGCAAAGGGAAAGGATCTGGATTTTTTAAACAGATTGCCCATGAAAATTAGGTAGAGGTTTGATTGTGATCAACAGGAAGCTCAAACGAGGATGGAGGAGCTTGATCCAACCACCCAACGACCCCATCGATGTGCCAAAAGCTCGACCCAACCATCGTTTGGAAGTCGAGGTAGGTTTTATACTATTTTTTGCTTATTTCAAATAATTTTTCTTGCAAAAAAAAAAAAAAAAATTAAATGAAAACCTACCATACAAAACCACAAAAACCATAAAAACCAACTAGGAAAACCACCAAGAAAACCATAGATGTGTATAATTTAGGTTTTAAATTTTATTTCATTTCAAGTATAAGTTTTTAATAATTGAAATGATAACACGATTGTTATGATTTTATTTTTTAATTTTGAATGGTAAAAGTTATTTTTTTAATTATTTTAGGTTTTGAAGTTTTTTCTTAGGAATTTAGTGAAATAAAATTTCAAGATATTTTGACTTTTTCTTATTTAAAATACATTTTTTAATGGATAAATGGATTCGACAAAGTTCAGAGTTTAAACTTATGACTCTAATACATCCTTGTCAAATTTCGACCAAAAATATGGCAAAAAAAACTCCAAAACATCAAACAACCAAACTATAACAAATTAATCAATTAATTATTTAATTTCACAATGCATATAACATTATTATATTATATACTAAATTAGAGATCGTGCAACCAAAGTCATTAGGAGCTTAAGAATGAGATAATGCATATGGTTGCTCAGGCGAGCCTCTATTTATCAAATATTAAAATATTTTATTTTAAATTTTAAATAATCTATATTTTAACTATTTTTTTTAATAACAAATATATTAATTTGTTTTAAAAAATTGATTACTTAAATAAAATATTATCTTTAAAAGTATAAAACACAAAAAAATTGGTTATATATATATATATATATATATATATATATATATATAATTTAGGTTATTTATATTGTAAATTACATTTCCCACAATCAAATCCAATATTAGATGGTGGAGGCTTAAGGCATTGTGAGATTCAACATATATTCTTTAATAAATAATTAATGATATTTTCTCTATTATTTTTAAATGAAAAATAATAATTATAATTATTTCATCTCTTATGCAATGTCAAGTCTCAACAATGCATTGATACATACATTAAATCTATGATCAAAATTGCCTTTAAAGCGAATAAAAACATTTTGACTCTTTTCTATTATACCAAATTGTTTCATTATGTAGTGGGTTGTATGAGGAACATTGTCTTCATGTGCTTGCACTTAGTAAATGTCATGTGTCAAAACATTATAATAAATAGGTTTATTTCAATTTTTTACATATATTTTCATATTTATGCTCTATGAATAAAGTGTATTATTTAGAAATGGGAAAAAGTGTCAAGTTAGATTTGATCATTTCTTTCGATTGTGTTCACATGGAACTTAATACTTTGTTTGATATAATATTAAAAAAGAGACTCTAAAGTTTAGAAAAGCTAGATTATTCTACTTGAGTTTAGAAATAGTTTTCTTGACAACATTTTTTTTTTGGGATTATTTATATGTATTATATGTAATGGTTTTGTTTCAATTATAAAGGTCTATGATGGAAGATTATATGTCTTATACGACTTTAACATACTTAAAATAAAACTCTATCACTTTTATTCTTCTATACATTGATTTTTTTCTATTCATTAACTCTATAACTCTTATAATCATTCCCCTTCCAACTAAATTTATGCAAAGCCATCTCCCATACAACCCCCATATGTGGATCGTAAGAATGTCGGGGGATAAATTATATATGGTTGGGCTCATGAAAGATCATGTAGCCTAACTAGAGTTCACGTTCCACTGGTAGATCATGGCTCTAATGCCAGTAGGATTGTCAGAGGTAGTGTTTCTATCTTTTTTTATGATGTTACCGAGAGTGGACCATCTTCACATGTCACTGGTACACATCCTGCATTTTTAAATCTTCTTGAAACTTTATGCGTTTATGCCTTGAAATTTTCTTTAATTTTTAAATCGTCTTCAATTGATGTGTTTGAATTTAATGTATATGTTATTATGTTTAATTTGTTATATATGTTAAATTATGTTTATTATTCACAGAACCTTAGTGAACGAAGCTGAGGATGACAGTGCAACGTCGATCCCTCTGTGAGACGACGCCAAGAACATTATCATGCTTGATGATGTTAGGGCCCAACATGCATGGATTACACGAGAGTTGGGTACACACCATGCTCAATCGCCTTCTAGACATAGCTTGACTTTGATGCTATAGAGCATCAATAGGTTGATTTAGACCTACCAGAGGGTGGACCCACATAGAGACCTCCTACATGCCATACATAGGATTAGGAGGTAGGAGTTTAGAGGACCAGATACTTGGGAGGTGGTGAAAACCGCCAGTAAGGAAATTGATTTGTGTGGGGAGTTGTTTGAGATCCCTTCAGACCGTCATTCTAGAAATGTTGGTCTGGCCAGTTCCCCCACCATGACCAGGTCCCCATTTACTTTGTTAAAAATGAAGCAAGAAATTCCTAATTTAATTTTACCTTGATTAAATTAGGAGAAATTCGAAATTCCACATCAACAGACAACTTGAATGAGTTAACTGAGGTGATATAGTTGTTATCACTCAATTACCTTATTTAATTTGAGCTGGGGCATGAACTTGAGTTGTGTATAGTGATTCCTAAATGTTAGGAGCCTAGGTTGAGTTAATTTCAGTTGTAACAATTTAGTTCAGTGAAATTGTGTTATGGTCAGTTAAACTAGTTCCAACTGTTGGAGGAACTAGTGGAGGGTCTAGCAGTGGGGTGTAACTTCAATGTTTAACCAGTTAACTAATCAATTAGCCTAAATTAACTCATGCATGGATAGAATTTGGGTTACCCGGTTGAGATTGGACTTCAAGGGAAATGTACTATCAATTGTAAACTATTCCATGGTGTACAGGTAGTGCATTTAGTCAGAGATTGGCCTAAATTAATTACGTAATCCAATTTGAGGAATTTCCTAGATAATAGGGGCTAATTCCTTGGGAAAAAACACAAGGAAATGAGAGCTTGGAGGCTTGAAAAATTGGCTAAGTGTTTGCCAAAGTTAGTCAGTCAAGAAGAGGATAGAAGATACACTGGTTGTGGTCAAGTTTGACAAAGCATATTGTATTCATCCAGATTATTTGATTAATGCAATACATATAGGAAATGGTTTTGAGCAGTTTCTTTCTCCTAGATAAATATGTTGGATGTGTGTTCAATCATGATGCATGGTTTTTATATTTGTTCTCGATCGTGAATTTTATTCCGCATATGAGTAGAGTATATTTTAGTTTGATGTTTTAGTAAATTGCACGAGGAGTTTTGAATATACATCAAAATTATACATGGTATTAGAGCATGATTCATAGTAGAGAATATATTTCGAACTTGTTATTGTGTGAGGATCGAATTTGCAGGATCAATTCTTCATAGCTAGTAGGATGGCTTTCTATGGACTAAGACTCGAGTATGCCCTTGATGGAAGCTCGAATTATTTTCCTTGGAAGGACTGCATGGAGGAAGTGTTGGAAGATAATTGTTTGGAGGAACTCATTGAAAATTATATTCAGAAATCAACAACAGTTGATGCTCAATATCTAGCAGATTGGAAGAATAGTGTAGCCAAGTTGAGGAGGATCATATTGGAGGGAGTACAAGACTGTATTGTCTTTAATATCCATGGGAAAGAGAATTAATATGCAATGTGGAAAGTATTGACATATGTGTTCCAGAACAATAGTGACCACAAGAAGTTGGCACTCAAGGACAAGGTTCAGAATATCAAGATGTAGAAGGGCGAGAGAATACTACAGTACTTGAGCAGGTTCAAAAAATATCGTGACGAGCTTGGGAATGTTGGTGTTATAGTTGTAGAAGATGATCTAGTAAGCCTAGAACTTTTAGGCCTCCCCAATATCTGATAGAACTACCAAGATTCGATGAATGGGAGGGAGAAGCTACCAAATTGGGAAAGATTGTGGCCTAATTTGGTGCAAGAAGAAATAAGGTGAAACACCTTAGATAAAACCTCATTCAAGTGTGATGATGAGGAGAATTGTATCTTGGTTGGAAAGGAAAATAAAGGGAAAGGGAAGAAATATCAATCCAAAGGATATTATAGTCAAGGGACAAGAAGAAAGACTTGTCCAAAATCAAGTGCTTTCACTGTCGTGAATTGGTACATTATGTCATGAAGTGTCCATGTAAGAAGCCCTCAAGATGAGAGGCAAGTGAAGCGTTGGATTCACAATTCAAGTTTGAATTCATCCTCATTACATGCAGGAATGAAAAATGATGGGTAGTGTGTGGTACCTGGATAATGGTGCCTCATTCCATATGCCAGGAAACCAAGATTTTTCAATGACTTGGAGGAGAAATACCTCTAGATGCACATCGAGATGAGAGATGATGGGAGGTATAGCACGAACGATATTGGTACAGTTACTTTTCGTAGGGATTCTGGCTCCCCTCTCAGGCTCAAGGATGTGATGTTTGTTTTGGGTCTAAAGAATAATTTGGTTTTTGTCACGGTGTTGGAATACCATGGCTATATTGATGTGATATTTAGCAAAGGAAAGGCATTCCTGAGACACATATCCACAACACAATTGAAGCAGATTGGGGTTTAGGTGAAGAACCTATACAAGTTGAATGTGGAAGAATGTGCTACTTTTAGTACAAAGGTGGAGAAGGCGCAGAGTCGAGATGTCAGTGAATTATGGCATAAAATACTTGGCCATTTCTAGCATGGAGCTTTGAAGATCATGTATCAAATCACCACAAGCCTCCACAAACGAGAACTAGAGGAGCAGAATAAATTCAAAGGGCATATCTTGGGGAAGTACATAAAATCCACCTTCAATGATCAGAATAGCAGCGCACATGCAATTCTTGAAAGGATCGACTCTGATGTCTGTGGACCTTTCTCGACAGCCTCCATGACCAAGCATAGGTATTATGTTATATTTGTATATGATTTCTCATGGAAGTGTTGGATTTTATTCATGCAAAATAAATAAAAATTGTTGAGAAAGAAACTGACAGGAAATTGAAGGTTCTCCGGGGTGATAGTATTGGTGAATATGTGTCGAATGAGTTTAATAATTGATGTGCAAAGAAAGGCATTTGACAGGAGTTGAAAACACCCCACAAATCACAACAGAATAAGGTGGTTGAGAGTAAGAACAAAAGTATTTTGGGAGAAGAAAGGGCGATGTTTCATAAAAAAAGCCTACCACTCCACTTGTGGGTTGAAGCATGCAACATAGCGGTCTATTTTCAGAACAAGAGTCCTCATCGGATTCTTGCGATGAGTACACCAGGAGAAGCTTTTTCAAGGAAGAAACTAGATGTGTCACACTTCAGGATTTTTGGATCATCAGTTTACTATCATGTTTCCAAGGAATCAAGGAAAAATATAGAGCAGACAACAAAGTTGGGTGGGTATATTTTTTGGGTACATAGAAAAACCTCACAAATATCATGTGTACTTTCCATCTCTTAGGATTAAGGTTGTTTGTAGAGATGTGAAGTTTGATGAGGAGAAGGAAATGAGGTGTTCTCTTGAGAGGGAGATTCAGTTGCATTCAGATCAGAAGCTTTTGGCTCCAAAGGAAGAACCTCAGGATGTTTTGGGGAAAACACAAGTAGAGGAGAAGAGAGTGGAGACAACACGAAGACACCCACTCAAGCAGATACATCTAGAGAAGGAAGGAAGTCAACCAAGGAAGTTGACAGATTATTTCATGATGCTAGAGAGAATGTGGGAGCACCCACATCAGAGCACAGGAAGAGGAGGTCAACGGATCAATACACTAGCTACATGGCTATGATGAGTAAGATAAAAGAGAGAGAACCATCCTCATTCAAGGAAGCAGTGGAGCAACTAGTATGGGTTGATTCCATGGTAGAGTAATATGATTCCATTGTCAGAAACAATGTTTGGGAAGTGGTCCCAAGACCAGAGGACAAATTAGTGGTGGGTTCGAGATGGATCTATAAGGTGAATCAAGAAGTAGATGGAAGCAACAAGAAAAACAAGGCCAAATTTGTGGCCAAGGGGTTATCTCAGGTGGATGGAATTTACTATGAGGAGACCTTTGCTCTAGTAGCAAGGTACTCTTATATAAAATCAATTATATCACTTGCAACACAGATTGGATATAAGATTCATCATATGGATGTGAATACATCATTCCTCAATGGGGTGATTGAGGAAGAGGTGTACATTGAACAATCAGAAGGATTTTATACCTTCGACAAAGAGTCACATGTGTGCAGACTCAAGTGAGCGTTGTATGGATTGACACAAGCACCTCGTGCTTGGTACACCAAGATAAACAATTATCTCACTGGGTTGGGCTTCACCAAGAGTGAAGCATATGTAAAACTTTACCATATTGTTGTTGAAGGTAAATTATTGATTATAGCATTATATGTCAAAGACTTGATTTTAACTAGTGATAAGAAGATAATTAGTTCTTTCAAAGAGGATCTTGCAAGAGAATTTGATATTAAGGACATGGGACTCATGCACTATTTCATCGGTGTGGAAGTATCACAAGGAGATGGGGAAATTTTTGTCTCTCAAGGAAAGTATGCCAATGATATACCGAAGAAGTTCTGCATAGAGTAGAAAACCCATGGAGACTCCTCTAGCAGGCAGTTGGAGGAAGGAGGATGCCACTTCAGGTGAGGAAGTGGAGGCTACTATTTACAGACATATTGTGGCTTCACTTATTTATTTGGTGAACACATGAACAAACATGTGTTGTGCAGTTAACCAAATTATTAAACCAATGGTTAATACAACCAAACTGTATTGGAAGGTAGTAACATGTGTTGAGATACCTCAAAGGCACTACTTAGTTTGGACTTTGGTATAAATAGACATAGGGAGTGAAACTACAAGGATTCACAGATACAGATTGAGTAGGGATTCCATCAGGTAGGAAGAGCACATTAGGAGGAATTTTCAATGTTGGGTCAGGAACAGTTTCTTGGTACAACAGAAGCAGATATTTGTGGTACTCATCTCAGCAGAAGCTGAATACATGGTTGTCATTCAAGCAACATTTGAGGCTATCTGGATGACGAATATTTTTGTTGGGTTATTTGGTTAGATGATGGATCCTACTATGATTTACTATGACAATCATAGTGGTATCAAACTCTCTAAGGATCTAGTTTTTCATGATCAATCCAAGCATATCGACATTTGGTATCACCATTTGTGAGATTGTGTGAAGAGGCAGATCGTTTTGTCGAAATGCATTCCTAGAGAGGAATAGGATGAAATTATTTTGACAAAGGCTTTTTCAAGAGGAAAATTTGAGTTCCATAGAGGTAGGATTGGGGTATTTGATAATCATTTTCTTGCTGAGAGGGAATGTTGAAAATGTAGCAAGAAATTCCTACTTTAATTTTCCCTTCATTAATTAGGAGAAATTTGAAATTCCACACCAAAAAACAACTTGAATGAGTTAAATGAGGTGACATAGTTGTTATCACTCAGTTAGCTTAGTGAATTTGAGTTGGGGGCATGAACTTGAGTTTTTTACAATGATTCCTAAATTTTAGGAGCCTAGGCTGAGTTAATTTCAATTGTAACTATTTAATTTAGTTATGTTTAGTTAAACTAGTTCCAATTGTTGGAGGAACTAGTGGAGGGTCTAGCAGTGGGTTGTAACTTTAGTGTTTAACCAGATAACTGATCAATCAACCTAATTTAACTCATGCATGCATAAAATTTGAGTTACCCGGTTGAGATTGGAGTTCAAGGGAAATGTACTATCAGTTTTAAACTATTGCAAGTTGTATAAGTGGTGCATGCAGTCAGAGATTGGCCTAAAGGAGTTGCGAAATCAAATTTGAGAAATTTTCTAAATAATAAGGGCTAATACCTTAAGTAAAAATACAAGGAAATAAGAGCTTGGAGGCTTGAAAAATTGGCTAAGTGTTGGCCAAATTCCACTAGTCAAGCAAAGGATAGAAGATATAAGTGTAGGTTGTGCTCAAGTTTGAGCAAGCATATTGTATTCATCCAGATTATTTGATTAATGCAATACAAATAGGAAGGGGTTTTGAGGAGTTGCTTTCCCCTAGATAAATTTGTGTATGTGTATTGAATCATGATTCATGTTTTTGATATGTGTTCTAGATCGTGAATTTTCTTTTGCAGATGAGTAGAGTAGATTTGAGTCTTATATTTTAGTAAACTACATGAGAAATTTTAAATCTACATTAAAATTCTACATTCTTTTCTTGACATGTATATGTGGGGTTCGTCTTGCATATGAGGTCAGATTACACCAACACTAGATTTGAGTTTTATGGACCCGACAAAGGATGTATTTATGATCATGTTAGGACTCGTAGGGACCCCGTGCATGTACCACCACCTCCGATATTGTTGCCTCTACTGTCTCAAAGCATGGTATTGTCAACGAAGCTAGAGGAGTTGTCACAACTCGGCATTGAGAATAGGTATACAATTGCAGATATCATGTGGACCACCTTGGCAAGTGCATAGGTTGCATTGCGTAGAGAGATGAGCATACCACCACCATTGCCTCGTGAACCACCAATTCCATTATTTGATGATTTAGGGCTCGAAATTCTACCCCCTGGCCAATTTTTTTCATATGCACGTGTGTCATGATTCCATCCATGAGGCTTGGAGGGTGTATGACCCCTATGACACATGCTAGGTATATATATATATATATATATATATATATATACACACAAAAATTTTGACTCTTATTGTCAAATTATACATTATTTAAATTAATAAGTTTGTATCGGATTACATTTATATTAATAATTTCATGATAACATGTAGACATAGGGCTATATGGATGAGCTCCAGAGGTCATCCAAGGGGATAGTTGATCGACCAGAGTAGCCTCCATCAATGCATGTTTCTATGGAGTCTCCTCCGCCTCCACCTCATCACAGTCATGTGGAGGAGAGTCACTACATACAACCAAATGGAACATTCATTGAGGTAAAACAATTTATTCCTAAGATTTCAAAATTTTCTTTTTTTAAGTTACATGCATGCTAATTAATTCGTAGACTAATTATAATTTATCTTTTCCATTGTGTACACAAACCTAGATGAAAAGTGGTGTCAAGGTCACAATGATGTGGCAACATGAGTGGGATCTTGGGTACGGAGGCATTGTTGATGCAGGTCCATCGACGCGAGCCCCAATTGTTGATCCATAGGCACAAGAACACCAAACCCAGATTGATCAGGCCCCCATCCTACTTGAATTTCATTTGGACTCAAGTGAGGTTAGCAGATTCATATGTAATTAAATGTGGTTCAAAATTGTTTATTTCTATATTGCTTATATTTTGTAAATAATGATCTAATTAATTTGAATTTGAATGTGTTATATTGCAGTATCGGGATTTGGACGCCATGTTTGACCAATTATCACATAGGGGTAGTGGTACTTAGAGCACATAGTTTGTATATTTTTAGGTCCTTTTCATGGGCTACATTCACATGTGATACAAACTTTTTATGTTTTCATATGGACATTTTATGGATACAGGAGCATTCTTTCAGTTTATGGATGCTTATTATATTAGTTTATGGATGTTCATGTAATGTAATTTGTATATATTTTTGTATGGACAATTTATTGATACATTCGTTATTTTAGTTAATGGATGTTAATTATTTTGCTAGTTAAAAAAAAACGATCTTATAAATTTTATTAAAAAAGATAAAATTTTAAAATTAATTCATTAAAAGACTAACATTTATATTTTAAAATATAATTTACTTTGTATTTAATGACTTTTATCATGCATTTTGTGAATATTTTTCAACTATATGCTAGATTGAAATTCTCTCCACGGTATTAAAAAATAAAAGGTTATAACAAATCCATAGGTAATCAACTAAAAACTTCATGGTATAATATTTAAGAATTTTGTAGGACTCTCCATCAAGCCATGAATATGGAATTTACAAGATTAAAGAAGTAAAAACATTATGTAGTCATCATCAAGCCACTGATATGGAATCTATAACATTCAAGAAGTAAAATTTTACAAAATATTCATTTTGATTTCTAGTTTCATAGACTAAGAAAATAAGTACAATCTTACTATGATGCAAGTTACTTTGATACTTAAAATGAACTAAAATATATCATGTATCAATTTAATATTGAGCATGGAAAGTATTACAAATATCCTTCATATTGACTTGTATAAATTTTATTTTAATATAACCAATGTATGGTATTACAATGATTTCAATAAATTATTTGAATTCGAAAGTCATCCATATTATAATAAAAAATCTATATATGAATTTTTTTGCAACCCACCCATATACCATTGTGGCCAAATCTTTTAAGATTACTCTAATAAGTTACTTGAAAATTTGAATGATTCTAGAAATTTGAAATGCTACTAGCTATAAGAAATTTAATGGTTAGAGATATGTGGTTTCCATAATTGTGTTTATTATACCATCATGAATTGATAATGATAAAGTAATTAAACAAATTAATATTTTTTGTGTTTCTACAAACAAATATAAGCCTAAGTCATATGTATTGGAATTTAATATACGAAAAAATAATTAATGACACATTTTTATAATTTTATGAACTTTCTTAAATTAGCCAAGTACTTCAATCAATTCCTTATCTTAAGGTTCAATTAAAAAAACACAATAGGATTGTAATAAGTTTTATTCAATTTGATTTCCTTTGAGGTTATCTACAAGAACTTAGTCATAACATATGTGTGTGTGTGTGTGTTGCATTTTTTACAATCCAATTTAAAGCAGGTGTGTAACTCTTTCCATGGTTTATATCAAATTGACACATGACATTTATTAATAACAAAAAAATATTTCAATGTTGTTCATAAGCTAGATAGTTGAATTTCCTTTTTAAATAAAATAACATTATATCAACTTTATTTATCTACTGAAATGTATTTTCTAGAACCCATTATGATGTATATCTATAAAATTTCTTCCATGCTCAACATGAATATGATGACATTTAAAAAATAATAATATCAAAATTTTTAATTAAATCTAAAACCCTCTTGATTCTAAATTTTAATTAAATTTTAGATCCCTCTTGATTATAAATCTATGGGGTTCACATAAGGATCCTATCCCTAAAAATAAAACCTCTTTGAAATTTGGAAAACTTTAGACACTTAAGCACCTCAAGGAGCCTAAAGCTCATAACATATACACCATTATGAATCCATCATATTTGTAAATATACTTTCATTTGCTACAAATATATAAGAATGATGCACCAAGACGGGTATGAGTGCATAGTGTCCTTTCATGAGGTATCTGTAAATATAATTACATATGGCTTCATTCTATGTTGAACATTTCCACATTAATTTTGATTTTATTTCTCTATTATTTTATTCCTAATAGCTAATATCAAAGGGAAACATTTCTCTATGAATTTTATTCAATTACAAAATTTCATAATTACAAAACTATTCAATTGTCACATTTCTAAATTACAAAATTAATATGTTGATCTCTTCTACTATATTATATTAAACTAGATTGTTATAGACCCAGCTTCAGGGCTTTCCATTTGTATCATCTACTCATTTGGACAATGGGTGATAGGAATGCAAGTCTCCATAATATGTTCATGGTTAGATTTTTTCATCCTCCATATCCTTGGTTCACCTACCTTTTCTTTGATTTTTGTGAGACTGATATGAACTGCTATTACTACATGAATGTATTGGCAAGATGCACATTCAAGCATAAAATCTATATAAATAGTGTGACCACCCTATAATTAACCTTTTCAAAAAAATGACCCATCACAACCATGTCACCAATTTGGTATGTGAAATTTCCATCTTCATACGGTCGCACCAACCTACTCTTTACCTGCGTGCATCTAATCAAATAGTAGGCCATATTCTCTTCATTTCCTAAGGAGATAGTGATAGCAAAGAACACCTACAACCAAAATACAAAATATGTATTATTTATATGTTCAAGATTTCAATTTATAGATGAAAATGTTAATAATAGACACCACATAAATTAGCTTACAACATCATAGATTCAACCATGATTAAGTGAAATGATGGCGTCTTCAGTATATATCTCTTGCCACATCATAATTGGATGAGGTCACTTTGGATTAAGAGGTACATATTTCATCCTTTCACATACCCATGTTTTTCACATTGATGAAGTCTACATCCATCAACACCATTGCAAAACTCACAAAAACATATGAGTTTTTTGGTCTCGATGGAAAATATTTCCCCATGTCTTTACTTTGCATTGAGTGTAATTCCCTTATGCCTTCTATAGTATTACAATACAAAGGAATGAATCTATTCACATTTCCAATTCCAAATTCATAGAAGAACCTATACACAGGCCTAAAGATTTGCGACCTTCATGTCCTAAATGGGATATGCACTAGTTGACCACCTCTATTGATTATTTGAGTCGATTTGCATCATGACTCATTTGGTACCTCCTAAGTGCTCGCTTCACACAAGCACCTGCACCACCATGCTCACCCTTTCCATGTTCTATTTCAAATTAGCTCCAAGTGTATTGATTTTTTCTCTCCTTGTGTAGCTGACTCAAGAAATAAAAATTGTGTGTTGACGTGAACTACCCTGCACAAATTTCTAACCATATTCAATTCTTTCTTAGTGATATGTCATTCTTTTTTAATTATTCATAAATCATACCAAATAAATGTTGCATGAACAATATGTCATGATCACAATCATCGTTGATGTAGAAGTGATACTCATTAATCACATCAAGTGACTTGTTAGTGTTATCCATACCATCAACATTCAATTGTGCATGTCTATAAAAAACATGTACGAATATGGACACTTGGTCCAAGTGATATTACTCAATTTGGATCTCTTTCTAAGGATAAATTTGTAATTCTCAACAAATTCTACCACTGATAATATTGTGCCTGGATGGAATACGTTGCAAGAATGCTTATATTTAGAAGCTTTCCACCTCGACCTGTGTGATTGTTTGATAGATTTTAGATCTAGTTCTAAAATGCCCCCATGAATTCTGAAATAGGAATTCATCCTCAACAGAGTTGATCCTCCTAGGCACAAGAGTTAAAGAAGATGGTTGATTTTCAACAACATACTCATATCACTTCCATGTGACCATGACATCTAACATCCCAGAATTATTAGGATCAATATAAAATTTCTTATGGAACAATGCCAAATCATGACATTTAATGCATATTCTCACACATATACATATTTTATTGTAAAACAACTCTTTTGGTTCCATTTTACACAATATCGATGAAACAAAATCACGCTTTGTAGGAGGAGGAGGTTTGTTGTGACATTTATTCTTGAAAAAATATTGGAACGTGTCATAATGAAGCTGTAATTCAATGTGATATTGACAACAACACATGTAAGAGATTGTACTATGCCTAATAAACCATCGTTTCGATTTATGATTCATACTTATGGATATATTGACATGAGGTTTTATTTCTTGAAATCCACTGAATAGTGCAAATTATGTCATTTCTACAACATGCTTAGAATGATATACATACTCACCTTTAGATAGGTGATATCATACAACATGATTTCTATTTGGAATAGCACGAGAATGGATCTCCCAAAACTCTACCAAAAAAGGTTTGATTCCTGTTGTAATCTTGTGTCGATAGAGTTTCCTAGTGATAAGAGCCCAACAAGACGCTTCATCATTTTCATTTACTCAAACCCTAAATTTGATATGCTTATGTAATGTATTTCTCGAGACATGGAGAAATTTTGACATTGTTTCCAAAATTTGTTGTCTTGATGTACTTGGTGCAATAATAACAGTTGTAATTTCCTTACGAGTAACTCGAACATCATATTTTCTTGATTTTTCAAACATAGAGAATTCCTTTGATATTTTTTTAGTGGCATTCATACATGTCTTCCTGCTTTTAGCATCATGGATACCCAAAATATTTTTGGCCTATTTTAGTTTCTTATGTTTGATCAACCCATGCAATATCTAAGCTTGTGCAACAACTGAATATTTCTCAAAATACCATCGAATGATTTTACTGACATGATCTCTATTAATGAGATCAGGGATATGCTTCTCAATGTCCTCTATTGCGCTTGTATCCAAATTTTCTGCAAACCTTCCACCCCTTTCCAAACCATTTCATCTCCCTATTATCCTATCAAATTGAGATGGAACAACCCATTTTTCTGGTGGTTGATTAGCTTAGTAGGGAACATCGTGTTCCTCTAGTGGTTGATTAGATTGAAAGGGAACATCTTTTTCCTCTATTGGTTGAACAACTTGATATGCACGTGTTGATCCTCATGTCGTTGATTAATTTCCATCCTTTCATATTGAAATACAAAATATAAAGGTGAGTGAATCATAAGTATTTAATAGTATATACACATGTTTATTTAATAAAGCACTATCGTTGGAAGGTCATGATGTGATTCGCAGGTTCTTCCCCTCGTTTTCCTTTGAATATAGGGATATTTTGATTACAACTTGGTTGGTGTGGGGGGGGGCATTTTTTATTATGGGTGGTGGTATCATTTGTGAGTTTCATAAAATATGAGATATTTAAGGAAGAAAAAATGGTAACTTCTTGGTGTTAGCCATGATGTAATGAATTTTTGTGTTGGTGTTGGTATTGGCATTGGTACCCTACACGTCAATATTGGTCGAATTACCCTGCAGGGTGGGTGATCTAGGTGGATATTGGTGGCCACCCACCTATTCCATTTGCACCCGCACCATCTGTTCTTTCAGTTTTTCACTTTTAGCACAACTTACTATTTTTAGCAGGTCGTCGGTTCTTGAAATTTCGGAGCAATTTGGAGGCCCTAATTAGCCATGTGGATATTGGTGGCCACCCACCTTTTCCATTTGAACCCCCACCATCGATTCTTTTAGTCTTCTAGTTTCGGCACACCTTACTATTTTTAGCAGTTTTTCGAGTCCTAAACTTCCGGAGCGGTTTTGAGGCCCTAAACAACGTTTTTGGGGAAAACCGGGAGAAACATGGGTCCATGGAATAATTTTGCTCACAACAAAAGTTTTACTCCTCAGATAGATCTTTCTAACGAGGTATTATGCACTTCAAATGGAGATCGATGCCAAAGTTACGTCCCTGGGAATTTGAAACACCAATTTACCCAAACGGGGCCCATAGTTTTGGCGCTTCATCTCCTACGGTTAAGTTTTTTGGATGTTTAGGGTTTTGCATTGTTTCTCAACAATAAATAGGCCTTTGAGCCTCATTGTAACACATTTTAGAGGCATGTAGCCACCACATCTCTTCTCAGAGATAAGCTACCATCACCCTAGCTAGTTTATTTCCATTCTGTCTGTAAACATATTTCAGTTATATGATATTAATGAAATGAAGTATTATTTCCACTGCATCTCTGTGTGTATGTAAATTTTTGTATTTTATTACGTTCCTGCATAAATATAGATCAATGGTATCAGAGCGGTCTTCTCTTTCTTTGTTTTTATTTGCATGTCCCTAATGAGGTCAGGGTATAAGCAGTTAGGGCTCGATCTAGTTGAACCCTTGCAAGATCAACCTCGCAAAACCCAACGACTTCCCATGGCAGAAAAAAAGAAAGACGTGTGAGTAGGAGATCCTATCAAAATATTTCTTGAGGAGGTCCTCAAGAAACAAAGGAGCGTGATGATGGATAACTTTGCTCAGACCCTTCAATGGTTTCCCACCTATGGCGCATCTGCATCCAATAACCACTTTGGAGGCGCCACTCCCTTCAAGGTACAGGTAAAATTTGACATTCCTGTATTTGAAGGCCAGATAGATGCAGACGTCATAGATAAATAGTTGAATTTTCTAGATGGATATTTCTTGGTCCATGATTTCTCCGACCGAGAAAATATTATTTTTGCACTTCTCAAAGCTGCCCCCCATGTCAAATATTGGTGGGAAACCTATTGTGAGCAAAACGACGAGTGCAAACTCTATCTATTCTCAGTCGCACCCACTTGGAATTCATTCCGAGACGGCATCAAGGAACAATATTACCCCATGGGAAGCTATGAGGACAAGTACATCCAATGGACCACGCTGCGATAGCAAAGGGATCAAGATGTGCAAGAACTGACGAATTTGTTCCATACCCTACGCACAAAGTTGGGTATTAAATATTCAGAGAGACATTTGGTGCTCAAGTAACACAACTATCTGCATAGACACATTCAGGAGGAAATGGAGTTCCTTAACATTAACTTGCTTTGCACGACATATTTCTATGCCGCTAATATTGAGCAGAAATTTAAGCAGAAGAAGAGAGATTTTGGATCCGTGAATCCGAAGCCAGGGAAAGGCGCCCCCAAACCACAGAAAAATGGGCAGAGCCAAAGGGGGGCGACTCATAACACCACCAAAAATTGAAAGAAAGACATGGGGAAGTGGTGTAAATTCCATAACAACCCCACTCATAGCACAACGGAGTG
Source organism: Pinus albicaulis (assembly GCA_034641835.2). NCBI lineage: Eukaryota > Viridiplantae > Streptophyta > Pinopsida > Pinales > Pinaceae > Pinus > Pinus albicaulis. The sequence goes on from CM076584.1 coordinate 1,637,169,273, forward strand.
TCAGGACAAACAGTCGCTGGTGGCCGAATTGAAGGCAACCGAATCAAATGCATGTTTCTATCTTGAGCCAGAACTAGACCGTGGAGATGAAATAGGGAAGAATATCATTGATGCAGACCCTAGTGCCATTGTTTCCACCACCAATATCCAGAGGGAGGATCCCGAGGATCCAGAGGAGGGGGAGCACCTCGTCCATTCGCAGATGTGGGTGAAGGGTTCTCCACTGCAATTTCTTGTCGATAGCGGAAGTTGAAATAACCTCATTTCAGCAGAGGTCATGAAGCGGCTCGGCCTACTAGCCATAACACACCCACAATCGTATACCATCGGGTGGCTTCACCTAGTGAAATATCTGTGCGTCCGCCAACAATCCTGCCTTCCATACAACATCAAGCCATTCGCGGATGAGGTATTGTGTGATGTTGCTCCTCTTGATGTAGCTGATGTATTATTGGGCCAACCATACTTGTGGAGGAGACATGTTGTGTATTAATCTAGGCCTCATGCTATCATTATTACTTTGGGAAATAACTTGTACAGAATACCGGAGGTAATACCGCCTCCTGCCATCTCTTTGACTACTGCAAAACAATGCAGTAAGATTATTTCCCAAACAAGGAAATTTATTTTCATTACCATTTGCCCACAAGGAAAGAAGAATATTGTGGCCACAACCTCAAAATAGGGCTCCCCTACACACCAACAACAGATGGACAAAGGTGCAGAGGAATACGAAGAAATTTTCTCCCCACCCACATAGGTTCCTCTACACTATCCGGATAAGCACTCCATTGATCTGACCCCCGGGGCACCGCCACCTGATATTACCATAACTCATGTGATTACATAGACAAAATCCACACATGTATTGTCTAAGGAAACAAAATTTATTGAACGCATCCAACACATCCACAACATCTTAGACAAATCCAATACCAAGTTAAACATAGTTTGCCTCTCATGGAGGAGCTTAACGCAATGGGGACCACTACTTCCTAAGGAGGGAGGAATTATCTAGGTGGATATTGGTGGCCACCCACCTATTCCATTTGCACCCGCACCATCAATTCTTTCAGATTTTCACTTTCAGCACAACTTACTATTTTTAGCAGGTCGTCAGTTCCTGAACTTTCAGAGTAGTTTGGAGGCCCTAATGCGCCATGTGGATATTGGTGGCCACCTACCTATTGCATTTGAACCCCCACCATCGTTTCTTTTAATTTTTTAGTTTCGGCACAACTTGCTATTTTAAGCAGTTTTTCAGGTCTTGAACTTCTAGAGCCGTTTTGAGGTCCTAAACGACGTTTTTGGGGAAAACGAGGAGCAAGATTGGTCCATGAACCTTTGTTTCTCACACCAAAAGTTTTAATCTTCAAATATATATTTCTAACGAGGTATGATGCACGTCAAATGAAGATTGTATGCCAAAGTTACGTCCCCAGGAAGTTGAAACACCAATTTACCCAAACGGGGCCCATAATTTTGGCACTTCATCTCCTATGGTTAGGTTTTTGGATGTTTAGGGTTTTTCATTATTTCTCAACAATAAATAGGCCTTAGAGCCTCATTGTAACACAGTTCAAAGGCATGTAGCTACCACATCTCTTCTCATAGATAAGCTACCATATCCCTAGCTAGTTTATTTCCATTCTATCTGTAAACATATTTGAGTTATTTGATATTAATGAAATGAAGTATTATTTTCACTTCATCTATGTGTGTATGTCTATTTCTGTATTTTATTGTGTTCCTTCATAAATCCATATCAGTGGGGTTTTTTGGAGTACACTATGGGGTAGTGTTTGTACTAGCCTGAGGGATGGTGGTAGGGGTGCCTTGAGAGGAATTAGATCCCAATAAGGTGTCTCCAAGAATGGATGTGCCAAACAAAGTGGCTTGGTATTGTCTTATGCTCTAGAATGGTGAGAGACCAGGCATTCCTCTCATTAATACTGAGATATGTAAGCACCTAAAGTGACGGGAAACCCTTGTGTTAGGCCCCTATAATACAGGTGTAGCCCCAATATTGTTATTTTTGTGCCGCATGGAAGCCCACTATTGTTATTGATGTGTCATTGCATTATTGTTTTTATGTACGACCTAATTATATTTTGACCCCTTAGACTCCTATATATACGAAGGAGGTCTTTTCATTTGAATCATCCAAGAATTGTTCATTTATGCGATGTAAAAGGAGGTTTCCCCCTTGGAGAGGCTTATTTTCAAGTTGTTGATATGTCTTTTATTCTATTTTTATGATATGGTTGCATAACATTTGGTTTCAGAGCTTTGGCTCCTAGGGTTTTGCTACTTCAAATATGTCATCTTGGTATTTTCGTTACAATTTTTTTTTGTGAGGATTCTGTTATCACTCAGGTTTTCCCAGAAGTTGTGTAAGAGGAAAGTATACCCGAGGTAACCACAAACCAACCTTTTAGATGCAGAATCTAGCCAATCTGCATCCAGAGAGGGCTCTCTCTTTATAATTTATCTTTGTTCTTGAAAGGTTTTAGGCTAGTTATAGATTCAAGGGTTTGTTTGGAAATTGGTGGAATCCACAAACTAAGGGCAAGGTTGAGAGCTTTCAGTCCATTGGGCTATGGAATCAAAGGATGGCTTTACTGGATTTCTATTCTAAGCACAAGATGGTATTACAGGGCAAGATAGCTAGACAGAGAACAATCCTTAAAATTTAAAGTGGATGGATGGTCTTGAAGAGATGAAAGGCAGCTAAGAATCTTTCACCATATTCAAGAGAAAGAAGAAAAATGACTACAAGCAAAGAGCAATGAAGGATTCTTTGTTACAGTAATCAACAATGTTTAAATCAGCAAAACATGAGCAATTAAGAATTCATGCTTATAACTAATCCAGAAGAAAACATCGAGAATAATCACATTTGAAAACAGAGTACAATTAAGCAAATTCTGTTTCAATCCTTTATGTAAACTATTCAGGAACGGATATGATGATAGCATAAACTAATATAAAATTTAAACGCAAGGGTTGGAAAACTTATTGAACTGAAGTCCAACACATGAATCCTGCAACAAGTCCAGTGCTTCAAAACGTCATCCAGTAAGCCACAAGTAAATTTGTCCAAAAGCTTTTTATTCCGAAAACCTCAATGTTACAGCAGAGTAATAGAATCCACCCTTAACTCTCTCTTTGAGGGTTTATTTATACAAAAAATAATCCTAACAATCTTACTCTATCCTAGCCAATAATCTAGGCTGACTTAAAGCATATTTACAAACAAACAAGAGACACATGGTCTCGTAAAATAGAATAATGAGTAACGGCTGATGTGTTGTTCCTTTCTTCGTGGACGTGCTAAGGATAAGTGCTTAAAATAGGGCTCTGTGCTGTCCTTTGCGTATTCCTTTGACTTGTTGAATACTCTTTCTTCTCACAGATACTCTTTAACCTTTCATCTGATACTCTTTCATCTGCTTTTCTGTTTTTTACCATTTACTCAATAGTAAAGATAAACTTTCATCCTGAAAACATTTTTTTACAAAACTTCCAGCATTTCCTTCCACCACTGATCATCTGGTATCATTGTTCTTCTGAGTTTTCTTAAAGTTTCATCTGCTTCAGTAAGTTTATAAAAAGTGGGCTCGTTCGGAAATAGATACTTTATTTCATGCTCCAGATGAAATAGATTCCTCACTTTTTCATAAATATTTTTCCCAGTTGGTAATGCAGGTTCTGATGAGCTAGTAGAACCTATAGCTGTATTTTTAGCATGCGCTTTTATTCTTTTCTCATAGGTTTCCAAGTCTACTATTTGATCCTCTGTGAGCATGGGACTTGGCAATTCACTGTCCAGCAAAGCTTGAAACTTCTCTCTGAAAACGTTGATATCAACCAAAATGTCAGTACACTTTCTTTCTAGATTTTGCATGAAAGTCCTCTTGGTGAAAACTCTCTTTGCTTCCAAAACTACACCTGTTCTGTCATCAATTCCTAACAATGCAAGTTGTTGTTTTGTTCTGGAATTCAAAAATTGAATGATCTGCTGGGCCTGCTCCGGCTTGCCCCTTAATTCATGTCTAGTTTTATTTATTTCTTCTTGTGCTATCTTGACTAATTCATTTTGCTCAAAAATAGCTTGAATGGAAGGCCAAATATCTCTTATTAATTCAATGATGTTGCTCCAAAGAATATCATTTATTTCGTTCAGAGGCTTTTCCAGTGAAAGATCTTTTTGCAAAGCCTCAGCCAATTTCTCCAATCTTTTTATTTCCCTGAGGTTGTCAGCAGCTGTCTTTTTGGATGTGTCATATTTTCCCTCCAATTTTGTTAATTGTAATTTTGTTTCTTGAAGTACTGTGACCTTTAGCTGCAAACTCTCCATCTGTTTAATTAAATCCTCAGAATTCAAATTAGAAATGTTCACCTGAGATGGTTGTTCCTGCTGTCCTGTAGTTGTAGTACCTGTTGTTGAAGTCTGCTTGATAATTTCCTGTTCCTGCAATGCTTTTTCCAACTCCTTTTCTGTTTCATTTAGTCGCTCTGTCAAATTCAAGAGCAACTCCATCATTTCTTCTTGTGAATTTCCTTTTATAACTTCCTGTGTCTGGGGGTGCCTTGAGGCTGGTATTTTCAGCTATTTTCTGAGTGCAGCTATATCATCCTCTTCTTTTTTTATCAGTGCCTCAATACCTTTAGTGTCTTTGGGATTGTGACCCAAACCAATGATGATCTCTTCTAGAGACTTTATTCTATTGTCCTTGGCCTGTGAGGAGGCCCTTTCAATCTTCAATGTTGCAGTAGTATTATTCAAGGAATCTTGTAGTGTTAAAGCTGCCATGGCTTTGTTGGTGAGAGTAGAATAAGCCATTTCCCCTGTTTGCCTATGAAGCTCTATCTGATCCAAGGGATGGATATCTTTTGCTAAAACTTCAAAATTTGTTCTGATGTAATCTGTTGCTGAAGTTGGCTTTGGCACCTTTGCTTTGAAGTGGCTCATTTGCATTTTACCTTGTGAAAGATCAAATGCTGACATCAACCTTTGCTGATTGTGAGGAGCCATCTTCATATACTGATCGGAGACCTTCATTTTCAATGGTTCATTCTTTGTTTTGATATTAATGAAGGTTTTCTTAATGTCTCCAGTATCTGTCTTTGGCGGTTTGAAAGAAGATACTTCAGTGCTCAACTGCTTTTGTATCCCTTTCTGACTTATGTTTGTTTCACTTGCTGTACCTGTTTGCTGACTATCCTCCCTACCATCATCAAATACTTCATCTATAATCTCTACATCTGGAGGTGGATCAGACTTGTGTTTTTTAGCTTGATAAACTTGTGGGGCTCCTTTTGAAGGTGTGGTATCTGGAGCTGGCCTCTTTTTCCCTATTTCCACATTCAGTGGAGTTTTCATCTCTGGAACTTGGATTTGCTTTGCTGGTGTTTGAGAAGCCTGAGATTGTTCTGGTGCTTTGGAACTCTGTGATTTTTCTGCCATGACCAGGGTTTCAATGACCTGAACTATAGGTTCTTTTCCTTTACCCTTGGGCTCTGCTGCTACTGATGGACTATCTTCCTGTAGAGCTTGTTGTAGAGTGGCCGCTGATGGTGTGCCAATGTAGGGTACCTGCATTTGATCATATGTTTCTAGGTCAAATTTCTTCTCAACATCTTTCATAAGTTTATTCAATTTGGCAGCTCCACTTCCCTCTTCAACAAGTGTTCCTTTAACCCATTCAACTTGATTTGCATACTGTTCTATGTCAGGAATTCTGTGATGTATATAAGGAGATGACTTATTTTTTAACCTTCTTTCACAAATGAAACCAAAGGGGTCATATGGGACCCAACGGAAAGATGTCTGGAATTTTCTCTCTAATATAAGTTCTGCTTCTCTCTCAGCTTCTCTAGAATTGCAAATGAGAGGACCTAACTGGCTTTTGATCCTTAACTGTGCTTTCTTCTTTACATTGCAGAAATGGATTACATCTGAGTTATTCATCTGTCTAAAGTATTCCAAAGCAAAAATTCTCATTGGTACATATCTGGGTAACTTGAATGGATGTAATTTACATCCATAGATCCTGATGACTGTATGGTTTTGGTACAAGTACCAATCCCCAACTTTATAACTCTTTGACAATTGCAGGGTCTTTCTAATCTCAGTACTAAGCCTGGGGGGAGAAACTCCTGTTAACAAGGTTGTAGCAGGATGTACAAACTGATCAATGAATTCTGAATAAGAGTAGGGAGAATCAGAGGAAAAATGAATGATGCGGGACCAAAAAATAACAGACCTGGGATTACCTTTAGCATCAAGTTTCTGAACAGGGAAAGGGAATCTGTCTGAGTGATAGAAAATTATGAGATGATAGATAACTGAGGAGTACTTGAAAACCTTTTCATCATCTAGCCTTAAAAATTGATCATGGATTTTGTTGGCAATGAAGGAAGCATAATCATACTTAATCTCAGGAGGCTGCCCAGGGGTAAAGATGGATAGCAAAGCCAGAGTTATCTCGTCAACATACTCACTGGTATTGAATCCTAAGACAAAGGATATTACATTCACAATAAGCCTTCCCAATTGATTGAAAAAACAAAAACCATAGGGGGGAGTCCCTTTTGGCTGATGCTCAGGTAACATGAAGTACTGACACATTGCTTTCAATTTCTCTGGAGTTAATAGTCTGGTTTTCTCAATTAGCCCTTCCATGGATAAAGGTGCTAATTCTTGTTCTGGCTCAAATTGTAACATAGCATTGATAGCCTGAGGTGTTATAGGGAATAAAACACTTTGATCCGGAGCTAATATAGCTCTTTGTGTGGGATCATAATTTGCATGACAATAATGAATGATTTCAGGGAAAACGTGAACTGTAGGAATGAAATACCTTGGGAGATTGGATTCCCACAACCCTATAAGATCTTGCCCCTTTGAGTATTCGTCTCTGCAGCGACAGAAACTCAAACGGGGACTTTCATCAAAATGCAGGTCTTGTATTTGGAAATCTTCATCTATCAGAGGTAAATAGTCCAAATCTCGGTGAGGAGCATTTAATGGAGTGATATTTAGAGCTGTTGGGGCCTCCATTTTGGTTCTTGTGGATTCAAAATGGAGGTTTTAGTTTTTTTCTTGCAGACCGGACGGGATATCTGACAAAAGAGGAAATTGGAACAATTCGCAGGTTTGGGAAGCAAATTCACAGGTTCTAAATCTTCAATGAGGACTCAGAGAGGATTTTTAACCATTTTTTCAGAGAAAAAACAAAGGAAACTAAGCTTGACTTGCAGTCGGGGCGCGAAATGATAAATACCTGTTTTTAGATGGAACTGTTTCTTTAACAGGTAATGAACAATGGCGGGGACGTTCTTCAACACGGGCGCAGCTGAATTTCGGAGTAAATTGGTGTATTTGCAGTGGAATTTGAAATTGCAGCGGGAGCTCTGTCTCTTTCAGAAACTAAAAATAACTGAAAAAACACGAAAATGGCTTATGTACAAGTCAAAAAGGGTTTTTGTCTTTTTCGAGGTGATGACGTCATTGACGTACGGGGTGACGTAGGAAAGTGGGGCCGGCGGTATGCGGTAGGCGGTAAGCGGTAAGCCCGCACCGCTTATGGACGAAGGCGGTAAAGACGCGAGGGGAGCGATTCCATAGCTCTAACACCACGTGGATGGTCTGACTAGTCAAAACCACCCATTCCCCGCTGGGTAAATAACTCACACGGGATGGGCAGCGGGATTGATCATGACCGTCGATCAATGGAGGGATGATCCGACGGTTGAAGGAAAGGGAAACATGCGGGGGATTGAAAAGTGGGCCCGGCGGGATTTACATTCGTTTAACTGTTATTTTAATCGCCCCGGGAGGATTTCGATTGGTAAGTGAAAGGTTATTAATTAGTTCAACTAACTAATTAATCCCATATGCAAAGTTAAAGGGTCGAGGCGGAGTTGGCTTGAGAGGAATGCAACGTGGACGGACCACGGTGGCGCAGGACTCCGTCGCATTTTATTCTTGTTTTTGGTGTTAAACACATATATTACATGTCTAACGCTTTTTATATATATTTTATTATACGATGAATTAATTAATACACAACTAATTCACCATAGGGCGGGGATTAATGTATAAGACTATAGTTTTAACCAAAGGGCTTTATAAAGCGGGGTGTTTATTTTCAACGTGTGGGAATATATACTTTGGTAAAACATTATAATAAAGGGTTTTGGGGATATTTATTAGAAAAGGGAGTTATATACTTAGGAAAGGGGATTTTACTAGGGATTTAATATAGTAAAATCAAATGTTAATATGGTAAAGGACAAGGAAAATCAAAACATCTTTGTACATCTAAGAAAGTGATAACTTATGAAGTAAATTGCAACATTTTATCTTCAACACTTAACTTAGAATAACAAATTATTTTGAGGAACTTCTTATGGAATTTTGCATCAGTTTCCTAAGTAAAATGTGATTTTTCTTAGGAGAAAGTTAAAAATGGAAGATAACAATGATGAATTATCTCTATTACTTAGGTCTTTTTGATCATTAGGCCGAGGGTCCGGTCCCTCCAGAAGTCAAGGAAATGCCTTGAGCCCCTTTGATCTCAAATTACCTTAGTACTTTTTGGGGGAAATTAGTAAAACTCTTGAGGGGGGAAAATGATGAGGGAGGTTAATGAATTTGACTTTGCTTGCTGTGATTTTCCAGTGTATTTCCTGCTTTAGTACTTGTGATGAAAGTAAATGATTAACCAACATGTAGCAGCATCATTCATCAGATAACACTTTGCAGCACCATCTACCTACCCTATCTACTTAACACTACCATTTTCTCTTCTTTATTAGGGTGCATTTAGACTTGCAAACCCTGATCAATCTTTTCTTTTTACATGATGAATCTATCTATTTCTACCCTTATTGCATCCAAGGGCTCAGATTAAACTGTTGAGCACCTTTTATTCACTCTACCTAGCTACTTATCTGCCAAGATTAAACTGTTTGGCTAGATATTTATTCTCTAATCTATAACATGAAATTGAAATATGACTAAGCCAAGTTTAAACAGTTTGAATTATTCATGAATTGTGGCAAAAGTTTCACAAGCTGCACACAATTGATTTATTACAACAGAGTAAAAAGTAGTGGCATTTGGATTTGCACACTTTCCTTGGTCTATTTTTTTTGCTTGGGGTTCATTTCTTTCTCTTTTTTGACCATTTTATTCTTTTTACCCTTTGATCTTTCTTTTAGGGTATACCCTCTTTACATTTTTTAAATTTTTTGATTTTTTTGGTTTTAAAGAATATGGAACACCTTTGCTCAAGTAAGAAGGTTTGAACATATTCCACACTTCAATCAAGACAATCATGAAAGATGAAACCTATTGGTATAGGAGACTAACACTGGCTCCACTTGGGGATGGCTTTTCCTTGTGGAAAGTCAAGAACAGCAGGTCAGATGCCTCAACATGTCTTCAAACTGAACTATGTAATCTCCTTCTTCTGGTAGCTTTATTGTACATATGATAGTGCAACTTCTGAAGCTTAGGGCCTTCAATTTCGGGCTTCAACTTCAGGAATTCACCATCCATTCAAAACTTAAAACTTTGTTTCCTAGTTGGAAATCTTCTGCCTTGTTCCAATCCCAAACATGCATTTGCTGTGGTTGAAAATCTTGAATTGAATATAGTCCTTTTTCTGCAACCTGAAATCTGATCTAAAACAGCACACAAAAAATTTTCAAACCAACTTAATGAAAAACTAGCTGAAAATTGAAAACTAAAAAAAATGCTCAAAATTATGAGCTTATTAGCACTCATTTTCCTACTCTAATCTACTAAAAAACTTATTAAATCAGGTAATACAAAAATGCCAATGAAGCCAATCAAGTAGCTGTAAAAATAAATGGATAACTTGATTGCTTGTGATCAAAATTGGAAGTATGTTATGATCATGTGCCTTTATAATAAATGATATGATGTGTAAAGGCCACTTTTGATGTATTTGATCCTTATAGATAAAACATGTTTGCAGATTTGAGGTAAAAATATTCTCCATATAATTTGCTATAGGATCAATAAAAGCATGATGTATGTTATTTACTTCTAGGCCTTCAATGACTAATTGTTCAATTGAATTATGAATATTAGACCATGAACTTTTTTCTTCAGTCTTGTGTTTGAAAGAATAATCATCTTTAATATGCAAGTCAAAAGATAGTACAATTTCCTCTTGCTTTGGAGAAGGAAGATTTTCAGAGAATTCTTTAGGATTTCGGAAATTGTATGACTGAATTTGAGAATGCAAAAGTTTGATTTCATTTTCATAATTTTCAGAAATTATATCAAGAAGCCATTTTTTAACTCGAGGAGAACATTTTCTTGATTTAAAAAGAAGAAAGAAATCTCTTAGAAAATCCTCATCAAACTGAAGTTTTGATAACTCATCCCTGAATTCATTTAAAATTTCATCAAATGGAAGATTTTCCATAAAATCTGTCATCCAGTATCACTATTAATGCTTTGGAATATGGATTATTTGGTTGTGGAATTGCTCTGAAACTTGAAGCTCTTGATCTCTGATCAACAGTGTCTTGATTGGAAAATGATATCAAACAGTCAGAATAATGAGGCTCAAATATGAATGGAGATTTTATATTTACAATTTTTAAAAAGAGATAAATTAAAAACTACTCTAAGATCTTCTCTAAAATACAATATACATTGGAAAACCATATCAATTTAGAAAGAACATAATGTCTTGGATAACAATCCAAGTTGAAAGCCTGATCTTTCCATATTGTTCTTCCAGTTTCATTCCTCCAGTGGAGTCTTAGTATTGAAATTGATTTTGGAGTCACCAGGTGGATGATTTTAACCTTTGTGTGTCTGATCCCTGTCCACCATCATAGATCAGATCTAAACCTGTAAAACAATTCTGAAGAAAAAGTTAGTTCTTCAGGAAACCAAATTTTGAATATTTTATGATTATTTTAATTTTTTTTTATGAATTTTCAAAACAACTTCTATGATTTCTTTAAGAAATTTAAGATTTTTAATTAAAATTTTCTCAAAGATTTATTAAACTAGAGAGTCTGATTGAATGTTTGAAACTAAGTTTCAATGTATAAGCTAAATCAGAGATAGACTGAAGCAGCTTTTATTTACTTTTGCAATTGCAGAGCAAAAGCAATTTCAAAGGCTACCTGGCTGATCTTCAGACTCTGTCCATAGCTTATAAATCAAACAATAGTATCAATAAAATGATTCAAATCCCCAGTATGGTCGCCACTATGTTATCACTCAGGTTTTCCTAGAAGTTGTGTAAGAGGAAAGTATACCCGAGGTAACCACAAACCAACCTTTTAGATGCAGAATCTAGCCAATCTGCATCCAGAGAGGGCTCTCTCTTTATAATTTATCTTTGTTCTTGAAAGGTTTTTAGGCTAGTTATAGATTCAAGGGTTTGTTTGAAAATTGGTGGAATCCACAAACTAAGGGCAAGGTTGAGGGCTTTCAGTCCATTGGGATATGGAGTCAAAGGATGGCTTTACTGGATTTCTATTCTAGGCACAAAATGGTATTACAGGGCAAGATAGCTAGACAGAGAACAATCCTTAAAATTTAAAGTGGATGGGATGATCCTGAAGGGATGAAAGGCAACTAAGAATCTTTCACCATATTCAAGAGAAAGAAGAGAAATGACTACGAGCAAAGAGCAATGAAGGGTTCTTTGTTATAGTAATCAACAATGATTAAATTAGCGAAGCAGGAGCATTTAAGAATTCATGCTTATAACTAATTCAGAAGAAAACATCAAGAATAATTACATTTGAAAACAGAGTACAATCAAGCAAATTCTGTTTCAATCCTTTATGTAAACTATTCAGAAACGGATATGATGATAGTATAAACTAATATAAAATTTCAGACAAAAGGTAGAAACACTTATTGAACTGTAGTCCAACACATGAATCCTGCAACAAGTCCAGTGCTTTCAAATCGTCATCCAGCAAGCCACAAGTAAATTTCTCCAAAAGCTTTTATTCCGAAAATCTCAGTGTTACAGCAGAGTAATAGAATCCACCCTCAACTCTCTCTTTGAGGGTTTATTTATACAAAAAATAATCCTAACAATCTCACTCTATCCTAGCCAATAATCCAGGCTGACTTAAAGCATATTTTCAAACAAACAAGAGACACATGGTCTCGTAAAATAGAATAATGAGTAACGGCTGATGTGCTGTTCCTTTCTTCATGGACGTGCTAAGGATAAGTGCTTAAAATAGGGCTCTGTGCTGTCCTTTGCGTATTCCTTTGACTTGTTGAATACTCTTTCTTCTTACGGATACTCTTTAACCTTTCATTTGATACTCTTTCATCTGTTTTTCTGTTTTTTACCATTTACTCAATAGTAAAGATAAACTTTCATCCTGAAAACATTTTTTACAAAATTTCCAGCATTTCCTTCCACCACTGATCATCTGGTATCATTTTTCTTCTGAGTTTCCTTAAAGTTTCATCCGCTTCAGTAAGTTTATAAAACGTGGGCTCGTTCGGAAATAGATACTTTAGTTCATTCTCCAGATGAAATAGATTCCTCACTTTTTCATAAATACTTTTCCCGGTTGGTAATGCAGGTTCTGATGAGCTGGTAGAACCTATAGCTGTATTTTTAGCATGAGCTTTTATTCTTTTCTCATATGTTTCCAAGTCTACTATTTGATCCTCTGTGAGCATGGGACTTGGCAATTCACTGTCTAGCAAATCTTGAAACTTCTCTCTGAAAACGTTGATATCGACCAAAATGTCAGTACACTTTCTTTCTAGATTTTGCATGAAAGTCCTCTTGGTGAAAACTCTCTTTGCTTCCAAAACTACACCTGTTCTGTCATCAATTCCTAACAATGCAAGCTGTTGTTTTGTTCTGGAATTCAAAAATTGAATGATCTGCTGGGCATGCTCCGGCTTGCCCCTTAATTCATGTCTAGTTTTATTTATTTCCTCTTGTGCTATCTTGACTAACATCATTTTGCTCAAAAATAGCTTGAATGGAAGGCCAAATATCTCTTATTAATTCAATGATGTTGCTCCAAAGAATATCATTTATTTCGTTCAGAGGCTTTTCCAGTGAAAGATCTTTTTGCAAAGCCTCAACCAATTTCTCCAATCTTTTTATTTCCCCGAGGTTGTCAGCAGCTGTCTTTTTGGATGTGTCATATTTTCCCTCCAATTTTGTTAATTGTAATTTTGTTTCTTGGAGTTCTGTGACCTTTAGCTGCAAACTCTCCATTTGTTTAATTAAATCCTCAGAATTCAAATTAGAAATGTTTACCTGAGATGGTTGTTCCTGTTGTCCTGTAGTTGTAGTACCTGTTGTTGAAGTCTGTTTGATAATTTCCTGTTCCTGCAATGCTTTTTCCAACTCCTTCTCTGTTTCATTTAGTCGCTCTGTCAAATTCAAGAGCAACTCCATCATTTCTTCTTGTGAATTTCCTTTTATAACTTCTTGTGTCTGAGGGTGCCTCGAGGCTGGTAATTTCAGCTGTTTTCTGAGTGCAGCTATATCATCCTCTTTCTTTTTTTACCAATGCCTCAATACCTTTAATGTCTTTGGGATTGTGACCCAAACCAATGATGATCTCTTCTAGAGATTTTATTCTATTGTCCTTGGCCTGTGAGGAGGCCCTCTCAATCTTCAATTGTGCAGTAGTATTATTCAAGGAATCTTGCAGCGTTAAAGCTGCCATGGCTTTGTTAGTGAGAGTAGAATAAACCATTTCCCCTGTTTGTCTATGAAGCTCTATCTGATCCAAGGGATGGATATCTTTTGTTAAAACTTCAAAATTTGTTCTGATGTAATCTGTTGCTGAAGTTGCCTTTGGCACCTTTGCTTTGAAGTGGCTCATTTGCATTTTACCTTGTGACAGATCAAATGCTGACATCAACCTTTGCTGATTGTGAGGAGCCATCTTCATATACTGATCGTATACCTTCATTTTCAATGGTTCATTCTTTGTTTTGATATTAATGAAGGTTTTCTTAATGTCTCCAATATCTGTCTTTGGCGGTCTGAAAGAAGATACTTCAGTGCTTAATTGCTTTTGTATCCCTTTCTGGCTTATGTTTGTTTCACTTGCTGTACCTGTTTGCTGACTATCTTCCCTACCATCATCAAATACTTCATCTATAATCTCTACATCCGGAGGTGGATCAGACTTGTGTTTTTTAGCTTGATAAACTTGTGGGGCTCCTTTTGAAGGTGTGGTATCTGGAGCTAGCCTCTTTTTCCCTATTTCTACATTCAGTGGAGTTTGCATCTCTGGAACTTGGATTTGCTTTGCTGGTGTGTGAGAAGTCTGAGATAGTTCTGGTGCTTTGGAACTCTGTGATTTTTCTGCCATGACCAGGGTTTCAATGACCTGAACTATAGGTTCTTTTCCTTTACCCTTGGGCTCTGCTGCTACCGATGGACTATCTTCCTGTAGAGCTTGTTGTAGAGTGGCTGCTGATGATGTGCCAATGTAGGGTACCTGCATTTGATCATATGTTTCTAGGTCAAATTCCTTCTCAACATCTTTCATAAGTTTATTCAATTTGGCAGCTCCACTTCCCTCTTCAACAAGTGTTCCTTTAACCCATTCATCTTGATTTGCAGACTGTTCTATGTCAGGAATTCTGTGATGTACATAAGGAGATGACTTATTTTTTAACCTTCTTTCACAAATGAAACCAAAGGGGTCATATGGGACCCAACGGAAAGATGTTTGGAATTTTCTCTCTAATATAAGTTCTGCTTCTCTCTCAGCTTCTCTAGAATTGCAAATGAAAGGACCTAACTGGCTTTTGATCCTTAACTGTGCTTTCTTCTTTACATTGCAGAAATGGATTACATCTGAGTTATTCATCCGTCTAAAGTATTCCAAAGCAAAAATTCTCATTGGTACATATCTGGGTAACTTGAATGGATGTAATTCACATCCATAAATCCTGATGACTGTATGGTTTTGGTATAAGTACCAATCCCCAACTTTATAACTCTTTGACAATTGCAAGGTCCTTCTAATTTCGGTACTAAGCCTGGGGGGAGAAACTCCTGTTAACAAAGTTGTAGCAGGATGTACAAACTGATCAATGAATTCTGAATAAGAGTAGGGAGAATCAGAGGACAAATGAATGATGGGGGACCAAAAAATAACAGACCTGGGATTACCTTTAGTATCAAGTTTCTGAACCGGGAAAGGGAATCTGTCTGAGTGATAGAAAATTATGAGATGATAGATAACTGAGGAGTACTTGAAAACCTTTTCAGTATCTAGCCTTAAAAATTGATCATGGATTTTGTTGGCAATGAAGGAAGCATAATCATACTTAATCTCAGGAGGCTGCCCAGGGGTAAAGATAGACAGCAAAGCCAGAGTTATCTCATCTACATACTCACTGGTATTGAATCCTAAGACAAAGGATATTACATTCACAATAAGCCTTCCCAATTTATTGAAAAAGTAAAAACCATAGGGGGGAGTCCCTTTTGGCTGATGCTCAGGTAACATGAAATACTGACACATTGCTTTTAATTTCTCTGGGGTTAACTGCCTGGTTTTCTCAATCAACCCTTCCATGGATAAAGGTGCTAATTCTTGTTCTGGCTCAAAATATAACATAGCATTGATAGCCTGAGGTGTGATAGGGAACATAACACTTTGATCAGGAGCTAATACAGCTCTTTGTGCAGGATCATAATTTGCATGACAATAATGAATGATTTCAGGGAAAACGTGGACTGTAGGAATAAAATACCTTGGGAGATTGGATTCCCACAACCCTATAAGATCTTGCCCCTTTAAGTGTTCGTCTCTGCAGCGACAGAAGCTCAAACGGGGACTTTCATCAAAATGCAGGTCTTTTATTTGGAAATCTTCATCTATCAGAGGTAAATAGTCCAAATCTCGGTGAGGAGCATTCAAAGGAGTGATATTTAGAGCAGTTGGGGCCTCCATTTTGGTTCTTGTGGATTCAAAATGGAGGTTTTAGTTTTTCTTGCAGACCGGGCGGGATGTCTGATAAAAGAGGAAGTTGGAACAATTTTGCAAGTTTGGGAAGTGAATTCACAGGTTCTAAATCTTCAATGAGGACTCAGAGAGGATTTTTAACCATTTTTTTCAGAGAAAAAACAAAGGAAACTAAGCTTGACTTGCAGTCGGGGCGCGAAATGATAAATACCTGTTTTTAGATGGAACTGGTTCTTTAACAGGTAATGAACAATGGCGGGGACGTTCTTCAACATGGGCGCAGCTGAATTTCGGAGTAAATTGGTGTATTTGCAGTGGAATTTGAAATTGCAGCGGGAGCTCTGTCTCTTTCAGAAACTAAAAATAACTGAAAAAACACGAAAATGGCTTATTTACAAGTCAAAAAGGGTTTTTGTCTTTTTCGAGGTGATGACGTCATTGACGTACGGGGTGACGTAGGAAAGTGGGGCCGGCGGTATGCGGTAGGCGGTAAGCGGTAAGCGGTAAGCCCGCACCGCTTATGGACGAAGGCGGTAAAAGATGCGAGGGGAGCGATTCCATAGCTCTAACGCCACGTGGATGGTCTGACTAGTCAAAACCACCCATTCCCCGCTGGCTAAATAACTCACACGGGATGGGCAGCGGGATTGATCATGACCGTTGATCAATGGAGGGATGATCCGACGGCTGAAGGAAAGGGAAACATGCGGGGGATTGAAAAGTGGACCTGGCGGGATTTACATTCGTTTAACTGTTATTTAATCGCCCCGGGAGGATTTCGATTGGTAAGTGAAAGGTTATTAATTAGTTCAAATAACTAATTAATCCCATATGCAAAGGTAAAGGGTCGAGGCGGAGTTGGCTTGAGAGGAATGCCACGTGGACAGACCACGGTGGTGCAGGACTCCGTCGCATTTTATTCTTGTTTTTGGTGTTAAACACATATATTACATGTCTAACGCTTTTTATATATATTTTATTATACGATGAATTAATTAATACACAACTAATTCACCATAGGGCGGGGATTAATGTATAAGGCTATAGTTTTAACCAAAGGGCTTTATAAAGCGGGGTGTTTATTTTCAACGTGCGGGAATATATACTTTGGTAAAACATTATAATAAAGGGTTTTGGGGATATTTATTAGAAAAGGGAGTTATATACTTAGGAAAAGGGGTTTCACTAGGGATTTAATATAATAGAGTTAAATGTTAATATGATAAAGGACAAGGAAAATCAAAACATCTTTGTACATCTAAGAAAGTGATAACTTATGAAGTAAATTGCAACATTTTATCTTCAACACTTAACTTAGAATAACAAATTATTTTGAGGAACTTCTTATGGAATTTTGCATCAGTTTCCTAAGTAAAATAGGAATTTACTTAGGAAAAAGTTAAAGATGGAAGATAACAATGATGGATTATTTCAAGTGCTTAGGTCTTTTTGATCATTAGGCCGAGGGTCCGGTCCCTCCAGAAGTCAAGGAAATGCCTTGAGCCCTTTTGATCTCCAAATACCTTAGTACTTTTTGGGAGAAATTAGTAAAACTCTTGAGGGGGAAATGATAAGGGAAGTTAATGAATTTGACTTTTGCTTGCTGTGATTTTCCAGTGTATTTCCTGCCTTAGTACTTATGATGAAAGTAAATGATTAACCAACATGTAGCAGCATCATTCATCAGATAACACTTTGTAGTACCATCTACCTACCCTATCTACTTGACACTACCATTTTCTCTTCTTTATTAGGGTGCATTTAGACTTGCAAACCCTGATCAATCTTTTCTTTTTACATGATAAATCTATCTATTTCTACCCTTATTACATCCAAGGGCTCAGATTAAACTGTTAAGCACCTTTTATTCACTCTACCTAGCTACTTATCTGCCAAGATTAAACTGTTTGGCTAGATATTTATTCTCTAATCTATAACATGAAATTGAAATATGACTAAGCAAAGTTTAAACAGTTTGAATTATTCATGAATTGTGGCAAAAGTTTCACAAGCTGCACACAATTGATTTATTACAACAGAGTAAAAAGTAATGGCATTTGGATTTGCACACTTTCCTTGGTCTATTTTTTGCTTGGGGTTCATTTCTTTCTCTTTTTTGACCATTTTATTCTTTTTACCCTTTGATCTTTCTTTTAGGGTATACCCTCTTTACATTTTTTAAATTTTTTGATTTTTTTGGTTTTAAAGAATATGGAACACCTTTGCTCAAGTAAGAAGGTTTGAACATATTCCACACTTCAATCAAGACAATCATGAAAGATGAAACCTATTGGTATAGGAGACTAACAGATTCATAAGTTGAAAATTTTACCACAGGGAGTAGATAACTTGGTGAAATTATCGTAAAAATTTCAGATTTTTTTCAGAGATATGTTCCAAGTAATTTAAGGTTTTTGCACATGTGCTCCATAATTTAGTCTCAAACATATGACCTGGAGAAAAATTGTGATAACTTCCTCTTTAAGCATTGGATTTGAATTCCATAAAATGTGATTGAAAGTGCACAAGATGTAGTTTCTTTGGGATGCATTTAAGGGCTAAAGGTAAAAACAGTGACATGCGATAGTCCACATAAGTTCACTATACTGAACTAGTCCATAATCAGGACATCGCAGGGGATTTGGTATAAATTTATCTTGAAGAATCCAATTTCAATATAAATTGTGGGATTAGAAAGAAGACACAGAAATATAATTCAGGAAAATTTTTTAGAACTTGGGAGGTTGAAATTATAGAGATAAAAAAATTTCAAGATCGATCTTCTAAAAGCAAGAAAAAGGTGTGTATTTTTTTAAAAATTTACATAACTTCTATTTGAAAAATCAGTTTGAAGTGAGTCAAAGGGCATAATGAAGCATAGATATCATTATTTTGTTCCAAAATTCAATTAAACAAAAAATGGATACACCCAATAATAAAAAAGTAAATCTCTATTATGACGCACGAAGAAGAGGAAGAAATGCAAGATGATATGTCAAAATTACCAGAACAAGTGCAAAAAATTTCACTGTACCAAAAATGAATTGGAGTCTAAGATGGATGGTTTAAAAGGAAATGTGAAGGTTTGAAGGATGGTTTAAAATAAGACATGGAATTTTTGAAGGATGGTTTAAAAACATAAATGAAAAGGACCTGGAAGGTTTGAAGGAAGGTTTGACAAAGTTGCTACAAGAAATGCTTCCTAGTGGTGACAAGGTACTCCATGAAAATAATGATGAGGAAAAAAAGAATATGAATTATGATTTTATAGAATCCAAATTTGGGTTTAATACCCACCAAATTCCAAATATTGATATGAGGAAGTTTGATGGCAAGGATCTGGTAACATGGATACTACAAATGGAGCAGTTCTTTGATCTACATGAGGTGCAACAGACACAAAATATACTCATTGTAGATTTATATTTAGAACCCAATCAATTTGTATGGTATCGATGGCTTTTTTCTCGTAAAGCACTAGTCACTTGGACAATTTTTACAACTAGGAATTGATAGCACATTATGAGGATACAAAAAGTAATACCTTCTTGAGACAAATGAGAAATCTCAAACAAAAGGGTTCAATTGGGGAGCACATTGAAGACTTCCAAATATTCAATATCAAGGTCATTAATATTCCATAAGAGCATCTGCTTGATTTATTCATAAGTAATTTAAAGGATAACATCCAACATGGGGTTCACCTTTGGGAACCTAAGTCATTGGAGAATGCATTCAGGGTGGCAAGAAAAGTTGAAAGAAAAATTATGGCAACAAAGAGTTATACCACTCATAAATATGAAGGTGAAAGTGTTGTTTCTCCTAACTTACCACAACCTACATGGTTGACACCACAAAAACTAGAGGAAAAAATATCAAAAGGTCTTTGTTAGAGTTGTTATAGAAAATATAATAAAGGTCATAAGTGTGTTGAGAAGAAATTATTTTACATAGATTGTGAAGAGGAGGAAGAAAATGAACAAGAGGCGTCAAAATAAGAAGATATATACTAGGAACCAACCTCAGGGGCTGAAAAAGAAGAAATGAATATGAACATATCTTGCAATGCATTGGCAAGAATTACCACTCCTAAAACTCTCAAGATATAAGGATATATCAAGAAGAAAAAGGTAATAGTGTTGATTGATTCAGGTAGTACTCATAATTGTATTCATTCTAAGATAGCTAAGGATTTGAATTACTTTCTATATCTAGCACCATGATGTCAAGTGATGGTTGCAAATGGAGGAATTATAAATTGCTCAAGGAAGTGCCATAATATCAATCTAACCATGGGGACGTATGTATTGAATAGTCCAATTCTTTCCATTCCAATGGGTTGTGCAAATGTAAGTACTAGGAGTTCAATGGTTACAATCTTTGGGGACAATTTATTTTAATTTTAAATAGCTTTTCTTGAATTTTTTCTTGGAAGGAACGAAAATTGAATTAAGGGGTATCACAGGGAAACTTGGGAAGATAATCAACTCTAATGGCATGAAAAATATTTTGAAGAATGAACAAAGACGGATAATTACACATTTATGTTCACTAGATGTTCAAACATCTAAGTCATCCATTTCTCTAGATATCCAAAGAGTCCTTGAAAATCCTTCCAAGGTATTTTAGATTCCAAAATGTCTCCCACATATTCATGATCATGATCATGCTATTCACTTGATTCTAGAAAGTTCCCCTCCAAAAATTAAACCTTACAATTATCCTTATTCCTAGAAGAGTGAAATTGAATGTATGGTTGTAGAAATGCTAGAGGCAGGTACAATTCAAACTAGCCAAAGTTCTTTCTCTTCTCCACTAGTATTGGTGCACAAGAAGGATGGATCATGGCATATGTGTCCATATTATAGAGATCTTATCAAGGTCACTATTAAAGACAATTCTTGTCATTGACAAATTGTTGGATGAAATACATGAAGAAATTTACTTCACAAAGCTGGATCTTTGTTCAAGATATCATCAAATTAGAATGAATATAGAAGACATTATCAAAACAACATTTAAAACTCATGGAGGTCATTTTGAATTTTGGGTCATGCCTTTTGGCCTTTCTAATGAACCTTCCACATTTCAAGGTTTGATGAATTCCACTTTCAAAACCTTCCTTAAAAACTTATGTGAGTATTTTTTGATGATATAATAATCTATAGCAAGTCTTGGAAAGATCATGTTCAACATGTTGACATGATGCTCAAAATATTATAGGAGAAATAATTGTATGAAAAATACTCTAAATGTTTCTTTGGGGTACATGAAGTGGAATATTTGTGTCATATTATATCCCATGATGGTGTTAAGGTAGACCCTAACAAAATTAAAGCCATCAAGGAATGGGAAATTCACACAACCTTAAGGCATATTCGAGGATTTCTCAGGTTTACAAGGTATTATCACAAGTTTTTTAAGAATTATGGGAAGATAGTAGCACCACTAACAACATTACTAAAGAAAGATGCATTTTTTTGGACTCGTGAAGCAATTAAGGCCTTTGAACATCTTAAAGAGGAAATGTTCCAAGCTATGGTATTAGCTACACCAGAATTAACAAAAGCCTATATTGTGGAATGTGATTCCTCACAAAATGACATTGGTTTTTTTTTAATGCAAGAAGGAAGAACCATTTATTTTTGAAGTCATCTGATCAAGGGAAAGTATTTTAAAAGACCTATTTATGAGAAGGAAATGTTGTAAATACTACATGCACTGAAGAAATGGAACCCTTACCTAATGGGAATACACTTCAAGGTAAAAAATAATCATTATAGTCTTAAATACTTCTTGGATCAAATATTATCTTCATAAGAGAAAAAAAAAGGGTCACAAAGATGTTGAGTTATGACTTCGAAATCATATATTAAAAAGGGAAGAAAAATGTTGTTGCAAATGCACTCTCAAGAACCGATGAGGATGTGGAAGCATTTCTCTGTTTCATTTCTATTATACCACATAATTTGATAATTAAAGTAAGGGATGAATGGAATAATGATGAAGAGGTATCGACACTCATTCAAAACTTGCAACATGATCCCAGTGCATTTGATTCATTTATTTGGAAAAATGATTCATTGTGGTACAAATATCACTTATATCTATGTAATAAATCCCAACTTAAACAAAAGTTTCTTTTGGAATTGCACACTTATCCTATAAGAGGGCACTCAAGATTTTTAAAAACTTACCACAGGGTCGAGAAGGAATTTTTTGGGGATGGAATTACATCTGATATTCATAAGTTTTTGGAATTTTTTTTGGTTTGCCAACAAAATAAAATTGAGACAATTAAGACCCCATGTCTTTTACAGCCATCAACCATTCCAAGTCAACATTAGGAAGAGATCTCAATCGATTTTATCACATCTTTACCCAATTCTGAAGGAAAGAGTGTCATCACGGTGGTAGTTTATAGACTTAGCAAAAATGCACACTTTTATGCAATATCTCATCCTTTCAAAGCTAGTCGCTACTGCATTTATTTAAACAATTCAAAGATACAAGGAAAACCAAAGATTATTTTAAGTGATAAAGATCCCATTTTCACTGGAAATGTTTGGATAGAATTATTTTCTTGTCTTGGTACTCAATTAGCTCATAGTTCATCTTATCATCCTCAATCTTATGGGAAAATTGACATAGTGTATACATTTTTGGAAGGATACCTTTGTTGATTTGTATTTGATAAACAAATGCAATGGATCAGTGACTACCCCTATCAAAATGGTGGTATAACACTTCCTTCCATACAAAAAAAAATTACCCTATTTATGGTGCTTTATTAATATCATCCAACATCCATTACATTGCCTTTAAGAAACAATTCGAAGGTTGAAGTAGTGGAATATCACATCAAGAATCAACAACATGTTCTCCAATTCTTAAAGGATAACCTGACTCTAGCACATAATCGAATGAAACAACAGACAAATCAAAATCGTGGTGAAATAATTTTTGATGTGGGCGATTGGGTAATTTTACAAATACAAACATACAAACAATGTACTTCAAGCAAGATATTGAAGGATAATCAATTATCACCCAAGGGCGGAAACGTGAATCTGGGTTACACTTTTGTGAGAATCGTGGGCCGAAATTTTTTTTCGGCAATAGTTCGGCCGAACATTTTCCAAATTTCGGCTGAACTCTGTAATAGTTCGGCCGAACATTCTTAGAAAGTTCGGCCAAACTCATGATTCCGTTTAGATTGACGGCACACTGATGGCGCAGGAAAACTGAATTTTTGCCGGAGATGGGAAAACCGGAAACAAAAGTTCGGTCGAACTTCCAACAAATGTTCGGCCGAACTGTAAGTTCGGCCAAACTTTTACTTCTAAAATAGTTTGGCCAAACTATTTTCTATAAATAAATCGCCCGCGAAGTTGGTTTGTTTACTGATTTCATTATTCGCGCGAATTTGTGTCACTGTCGTTGCTACTCTGTTCGCGCGTTTTCGCTCCTCCTGTCAGCCCTGTTGCTCCTCCTGTCCGCGCTGTTGCTCCTTTCGTCGGCGTTGTTGCTCCTTTCGTCGTGTATGTTCGACCTTAACTGATACTTTAGTTCTGTTATAGATCTATCCACATATTTATAAATACATCTTTCTATATTCCAAACTTTATACCTTAGCTGAAATCACATATATCTGCATCTTCTTTCAGGCATTTCTAATCTTCCTTAGACTATCCGAAATCTGCATACTTAATTTAGAAAAGATAATCTCAACAGAAAATAGGAAACTGATGTAGAAAAGATGCGAAACCAAAATTGCATAGGCCCAAAGTAAGAAAGAATATATGATCAAACATTGTATAAAAAGATTACCTGTGTCGGGAGTGGCCTTTTACAACTCCGGAAAGCATCTGGCTCCACATTCATTCCTCTGGCAAACATTGCCTTGTAGATACCATACATCTGTCTAAGGTTAAAATCATACAAGAAGAGCTTCATTCCGGGCTTCACCTTTTCTACAAGCTCCTTTTTGGTTGGTGGCAACCCAAACACTTTGTATCAGAAACACTCCTGCTTTGTTTGATAATTACACATAAAAATAAAGTCGGCAAACTTATCTTTGCCACTGTCATCTTCATTGTTTGCTTCCTTTCCGCCTTGTTTTTTCTTCTTAATTTGATCAACCTTTGACACAACAAGGTTAGATAAACCCTTGGGTTTGTTCTCCGTCTCTATTTTAACAGTCTTATCCACAACATTAACCTTTGACACAACAGGGTTAGATAAACCCTTAGGTTTGTTCTCCATCTCTATTTTAACAGTCTTATCAACACCATTAGTTGGTGCTGCCTACTGCAACATATATCCACAGATTTGTTTTAGGCATTTGTAATATTCCTTAGACTATCCGCAATCTGCTTCACACTATACGCAATCTGCTTCATACTATACTATCCGCAATCTGCTTCAGAGATGACTGAACAATAGATCCACACTATTTTCAAACTCTTTAAACTTCACACTGAAAGCCCATCAACATATTCGTACTGAATCTTACAAGAATCTGTAAACTTTTTTTAGAGATTGTCGAGTTATTCCTTATCAAAAGAGCCACAGACAAGGTATATAAATATAGATATAATTACTTCCTTTTAGGCCGACCAACACTTTGGCATGTAGGCTGACTTGTAACACATCATAATAGCTCGATTTTTCAACGTTGATGTAGAGCTGAAATAAACCATTGGTTCATGTTTTCTTTGACTAGGTTTGGGTTTCTGACTGAATCTATATGGACATTTTTGTCTAGTTAAATACCCTTATGTTTGCAAGATTGATTTATCTTTTAAGATTTTTCATTTGTGTGTTGTATGTATCAAATATTTCTATTCCCAGTTTTTCTATGCACATCAATTCAACTGCACAAACAATTAAATCTAATTTAATATTATTGTCTGCTAAGTTAGTTTATGTTTTAAAAATGTGCAGTGTTGTATGTAGCAAAATATTCTATTACAGGTTTTGTTTTACATATGCATTCAGGTGTTTTGAGATATCCTTGTGTGTTAGGTTATTTATGGTTTTAAATTTTGCAATGATATGTTATAATCTTTTTATTACAGTTTTTGGTTTGCATGTTCATTTTGGCTACAGAAATATTCTCTCCATCATAATATCATTGTGTTTGATATCTTGATTTATGTTTTAAATTTTGCACTCACATGTTTTATCATTTTGTAGCAAAGTATTTTTATGCCTGCTATATTAGGCTCTCTCTTTTCATTGAGCTGTGTGTATGGTATGGTTTCATTTAGACCATTTTCAACCACAATAGTGTTCTCTGTCATTACTGCAGAAATAAAAAGCACATGTTAGACATTATCATATTCACATAGGCAAAAAAGGGTTTTCCTTAATTTTACATATTAAAATGTCTTTGAAAAGTTATTTCTATTTAAAATAAAAAGGTAAAGATTACTTTCAGCAATTACTAGAACGAATAGATGGTAAGGCCCACAGTAACAACTGCAAAAGAAATGCAATATAACCAATCAACCTACATCAACAAAACATGTGGTCTTGAATGAGCTTTTGCACTCTTTAGATATAAATGTACACCGTGGCAATGTATCTTATATAGAACTTTAATCCATGTGACACAAATGGAATACAATTTTACTCACTGCTTTATGATAGAAAAATATGTGGATGAGTATTGCCCACATATCTGAAGTCAAAAGGGATAGATTAAAAAGGGATGCTCCGGTCATGTCTATATAAGATAAATTAAATAAGCATGACATATTAGTAATGCAAATTAGATATGCATGTACCAATTATGTTCATATAACACAACAAATAGATGATTCAATACAAATGTCAAATAGAAGTCATATTTATGTCATGGGCCTTCAACTTGAATTATATATCTAGCATTACATTAAGCTATAGGAGATAAATCAAAGAAGCATTTGAATGTAAATTAAACATGTGTAATAATTATGTCCTTTAGTTCAATAAATAGATAATAATTTGCAAATGCCATATCTAAGCTATATTTAATCTAAGTAGCTTTCAATTTAAACTTATATCTAATGTTAAATTATATAAAAGAATAACAGTAATCCAAAGTTCAAAATAATATTTAGAGTTAGTATAAAATGTGACATATAATTTTCCTGCGTGGAAAAGCATAGTTACCGAGAGTTCGAAACTCATGCATTTGAATACAAAGTGGGTATACGAATGAGAAAGTAGATTTTTTCTAGAAATGAGGAAGTGAAGATTGATAGAGAGCCACACAAAATTGCAAATTCATACCTTAACAGAATTGTGAGATCATTTTAAAGAAAACGTGTCATATAATCAACTTTCATCGAAATATATGATAAACTCAACACAATTTTATGAAAAATAGTATACCATTTTTTACATTTCACATAATACAAATAGATAAATATTACTTAAGTATTGTTATAAAGATTTAACTACCCATTGAGAGATGGCCAAGTGATTGAGACAGGGCATCATCACAATAAAAAACCACGTACAAATTGTAGTAATCCTAGAATCATGCTTTACATAAGGTAAAATTGGGGAACTCATGACTTACTATAGATAAAAAAACATTTACCCTTACCAAAAAATATATGATAAAAATTGACAAACTACATAAGCTTAAGCTTTAAGGGGATATAATCCTTTTTGCCTTCCATATAGATAATGAAAATGATTGTTCCAAGTCTCATGTTGCTTCTCATGTTATTTTATAAACCTTGATTGGAAAGAAAAATAGGAGGGTAGAAATGTAAGAAATATAAAACATAATGAAACACAATGTAAGAAATAGAGAACATAATGAAACAAACACATACATATATCTCTAGACAATCAATACAATTATTTTCCTATGAATCCTTATGGGAGACAAGAAACCCTAAAAAGTAATGATGCTCTAGACTCCTTTTTCCCTAGGAAATCCTTATGGGAGAAAAACAACACTAAAATGTAAACATGCTCTACTCTCTCTTTTCTGGTATGGAAAATATGTAAGTACAAAGAAAGAGGTAATCTCTCTAGAGTTAGCTAAGACTTTTGGCATGTAAGGTTGTTATAAAAACTTAACTTCATACATTTTTCTCTTTAACTTCACACTCCTAGTTGTATTTTCAACTATGGAACAAAATACAATAACACAAAATGGAACTCTTATTCCTCCTAGTGGCCAAGTATTTAACATAGCGTGATAGCCAACTAGGTGTAAGATTTGACTCCATCAACCATTAATGAGGTTTGTGATTTTAGACCTTTTAGAGTCTTGTTAAAATTCCACATGTAGCTAGCTTGCTATGCATGAGTAATGGGGCTAAAATGACATCCTCTCGTACCATGGTGGTCAACATGATAGGTCAACTTACTAAAGGCATAAATTTTGAATGAACTTAATTTGATGTTTTTCTTGCACCATTGGATATGTCTTTAAGTGTAGAATAATGGTCAAGATTTCGGCACAAGGGATAATCGTTTGACCCCCAGAAATGTCATTTAATTCCTCAAAATGACTCCAAAAGATTTTAGACCCCAATTCTCCACCCACCATTAAAATGAACCTACAAGTTGATTCTTTCAGTTTTTTCACTCTATAAGCATCAAAATATATGAAAAATAATATAATTATCCAATCTAGATCATTATTTAATAATTTGTTAAAATTATGAGTAAGATATACATCATGGAATTTAAATAAATAGCGTTAATTCATTGAACACCCTTGTAGATTCCTTGTTGATACTTTGAAAGTAATACGTTTTGAAAAATAATTTGTTTTTTGGATTCTTAAGATTATGTAATTTTTGAACCATAATTACAAATTTAATTATTTTTTTACTTATCATTTAGTTGCTAAAAGTTGAAGAATTTATGTTGGTAAATAATTAATTAGGTCTATTTAAATCCTTTACCACTTTTGGGATTTTTGTTTTCGTGGTTTCATTCATAATTTCACTTTTTTGCAAATTGTCAATTTCAATTTTTCACGCCACATGTGCACAATCAAAGGACCTAAGGTTTTTCCCCTACCAAAGTATGTTCTTTTAAAACATGTTTCTTGGTGATATGGGTGATTTAGAAATGATTGGGAGAGCAAAATTCCTCATTTAATACACAATATGTTTGGTTCATGCCACTAAGCCAAGAATAAGGATGCACTCCCATTTGATTCTCATGATTAGGTTGTAATCATGAGGCTCTAGCTCAAGAGTGGACCTTCCCAAAATCTTGTGACATCTTGTCACAAACAAAACCATCAAACTGAAAAACACATCATGCAAGAAACATAGCTCGCTGACATATCATTTTTCTCCTTCAAAGAAAAAAAATTCACATCATGTGAATATCTCCATGTACTCTTACATATTGGTGTACAAAACCATCAACCAAACACAAGTCGACAAAACATGCCTCTTCAAACAACTGACTCTCAAGACAAATAATAGCTCATGTACAAATTTCCATATTTGTTGCATTTAAGTGTGTCAACATAACTCTACCTTCAACATCTTGCTTCATGCAACATGCACCATACTTTGAATTTGCAAAGAAATTCATGAAACATCAAAATACATGCAAGGCCTTAATTGGATAAGAAATCTAACCATCCGTTACCAAGCCATTTCAATGGCGCTTCTTTTAGCTGCACTTCATCATCATGTGAATCATCCTGACCCTCATCGATTATGGAATTCTCTTTTCCATTCTTGTCATTATCTCTTTCCACCTTCTTCAAATGTTGTGGATGACTTGTTGGATACAAAGTCCAACACTTGTCTACAAGGTGACCTTTCTTATGGCAATGAGTAATAAACAATTGCAACTTATTTTCAACATCATTTTCCTTGTCCAATGGGCCTTTGACTTTTTGCCTCATTTATTTAGAAAGTTTCATGTTCATGGATAACTTCTTCCAACATCTATAAACATTATGATTATTCAAACCACAAAAGGAACATGCAAGTTCTTTTCCAAATCTTATGTGAATATTTTCCATGTTTATCATAATCAAAAGCAATTTGATTAGAGACAAATTTATACCTTGAACATTCACCGTTGTCGCCTTCTTGAGGAGGTGAATTTGATGAGGTAGTGGCTCTCCTCTGAATACTAGAAATGAATTTAATGACTCTAGAGCTTTCAACATCCTCTTCTTTTACATTCTCATTAGCTGCATGATTATTAACGTCTTCTTGCAAAGTGGGTGTCAAACTTTTCCATTCATCATGAACACAAACTTCACAAGCTTGAGGTAATGAACACGAAATAAAATTCCTTCTTGGAATAGCTTCATGTGCCTCCTTGGCTTTGGAGCATTCTCCATGTTTTCCATAACCAAGACCCAAATAATTAGGCCCTTCCTCAACAACATTTGGCTCAACTATGCCTTGTACTCAACTATGCCTTGTACATGTTTGCCTTTAACCCTTTACTTTCATAGCACATATTCATAAAAAATTTGGACCTTATTCCTCTAGTGTGTCTCTCAAAAGCACGTACACATTCATTTTGAGAGGAAATTGAAGACAGAAACCAATAGCTAATTCTTCTAACTAACCTTGACTAAAATGAGCTAAATTGTGCTTTGATACCAACTTGATTTGAATATGGTCAAACTAGTTTTGTTGGGCTATCTCCCTCATTAGTTAAATAAAAATGTGTTTAGGATCATCTAAAGTTAGCCAATTGGGAAGGGGTTTATGTGTCAAGATTTAAGTGTATTTTGTGAGAAATTTATGAGTTAATTAGCTTTTAAAAACTCATGTGTACAACAAATAAAATGCAAATTTTTTATTTTGGAAAATTGTTTCCCTCAATTCAGATTCCGATCATTGGACATGTAAGAGGAAGAAAGAGGGAATTCACTTTTCAAATTCTAGACCTTGTCTAAACCAAAATAAACTAGAGGTTCTATTTTCAAATACATTCACTTATTTGGAAAAGTTCTAGCTACCAAAATTCCATATGCCAATCTACCTCCCAAGAAATCCATTTATTACACCACTGGTTAGTTTTTTGTCTTCCTATATTCTTTATCAACCTCTTGTAGTGATTCTTGAAAGGTGGATACTTAAATCCTTCGTAAAAATTTGAGCTCTAAAATGAGAAGACATACAAGGTCATTTTAAGTCATTCCTCTATCCAATTATAAAAACCAAGTGAATATTTCTACATATTTATTTCTGTCCCATAAACTATACAATATAGGTGGAGTTGCCTCGCCCTAAGCAAGATGTTTAACAAACATAATAATAGACAAAAAATTAGTGACATCACCAAAAGATGTAGCCTCTTCAAGGTATCATATCCTCTCATCAAGGTCAAGAATCTATTCACCAAAAATTTCCTATGGAAATGATGGTTTAAGAAACAAAACTAGACAAAAACCTTTAGTGAGAACAACAAAATCTAAAACCTCTTCAAGGTCTTCAATCTGCTCGTAAAGTTAAATTGTGTCTTGATCAAGTCCAACAACAAAGAAACATTCAGTGACAACACCAAAATCTACAACTTCTTCAACGTCTTCTAAACCATCTTCAAATTCAATATTGTGTGCATCAAATTCCTCAGCAAGGTCATCAATGAAGTCATCAAAACTACTATTTCAAACTTCAATGCCAAAAATAAGTCAAAAGAATTCAATTTCTCCTCCAAAACCTTCTTCTCTGAGCAAAGCTAGCATGATGTCGTCGAGAAATTCAGTAATTCCATGAGGAAATTCTATCAAAGTTAAAACAAATCCTTTTCATCCATATTTAATGCCTACTTTTTCAGGTGGAACACCTCCAAATTTAAGGACCACAATGCCATAAAATATAACTTTACCTAATAGGTGTAGACCTAGAACCCCTAACTTTGCGTGACATGTACAATTGAAGATCTTATGGTAAGCAGTGTGAGAAGAGAGTCATGGTCACTGAGTTGAGCAAGAGAAATAGTTTGGTATGACAACCTTACTTGTGATAGTTCTAGCTAGCAGACTACCAAACTACATGGTAATGGCATTCAAAATGTGAAAATTCCCATTTCACTTGGAAATAAGATGGGAGAGAAAGGTATAGATGAAAGGAGATATCCATCTATGGTAAAGAAATCAAATAGTTCTATCAATTCCACCTTGCAACTCTAAGAGACATTGAATTAAATTTCATCTCAAGACAGGGCTTTGGGAGGACACTCTCAAAGCCAACCTTCATTATGGCTTTGAAACACATGGTAAGTATAAGGATTTAGCAACCTTATTTGCATAATTTTTTCTAGCATGGACCTTAATGTCATAGCCTTCTTTTGCCTAAAATGAATGCAAATTTCCTTGCAATTTGGCTTGCAACATTCATAATTCATGCTCATGGAACATGATTGTGTTGCAATTGTGATAACATCTGCTGTATGCAGAAGCTAATAAAAAATGATCAAAAATGACATTTTTGCTTTGTTTTTTTGAAGATTTAAGGAAAATTACACCAAGTAGCTTCCAGCCTCATATGACCATCATGTCAAACTCATCTCAGGATATTGTCCAAGTAAGAGCCACTTAAGAAAGCAATCTAGTATACATGACTCTCCAATTTCAATTAGCAGCAATGAGAGTTCTAAGTATGGTGAAAACATTGCTCCAGATCCTCAATGGGGCATGTTTGATGACAATAATTTGGGGAGTGAGAGAGGGATATGGTAGGAGAAAAAATTCAAGGAATCCACGGGAAATTGAAAAATATATAACTAATAAGGTGGAAGACACTTTGTAACCTAAGAGAGAAACCTGTTAGGAAATGGGTGAAGTTGGTATTACACACCCAATTGGATAACCTCGAGGAGAAAACATTTCTCACACTTTATTTGTTGGCATAACCTAGTAAGTGTTATTCAGTAGCATGTATTTTGTAAAGGCCTTGACCTAGTTCCCATTCAACTCCATCCACCAGGTTGTAGAGGATTCCAAGCCTAATTTCATGAAAAGTAAGTTGGGGATGATCACATTGACCTGCTTGATGACGTGTCTATGAAGATTAACTACCTTGAAATATTTTTTTGCGTAGGGAAAGAGACACATTCCCATGTCTGAGCATGAAAACGTTCTTTGATATTGTTAATGCCTCTAGTGTTTACTTCTACAAGTTCTATAGGCAGAGTCTGTAAAGGGCCAGGTAGCCTCTGGATCTCATCTTTTATGAAAGGTGACATATCTAGTAAATGCCCCTACAGTCAATCTCTCGAATGGATCTAAATAGAAGTTCTTCATTTTAATATCCATAAAACACAACAACTTTAAGGTAAACTATGTACATGTGTCATTTCTCCCACAAACTAAAGTGTATAAGTGGTAAATTTTATACCAAGTGTGCTCCCACCATGTAAAGCGTAATTTGGTGAACTTATCATTTTTATAATTTCTTTTTCGATTAAATTTAGTTTCACACATCAATTATTGCTTTGAAAGTTGTGTTCTACATAATTTGTGTACACTAAATTACAAATTGATTTTCTGAAATCTATTTTGTGTAAATGTCGACCAATAGATATATATCATGGAGGATGAACGACGAAGATCAGCCGAATCCCATATGGAGGTTCAGGGATCGGGGGATGTTCATGGTATTTAAATATAATCTTAAATATCCATACATGTGTGTACATATGGAATTGATTTTTTATTAACTTTGTGAGTTAAATTAGTTGTTAATAAGTTTCATATTTTAATTTTTAGGAGGTAAGAGGAGAAGGGTTTCTACTCCATCCATGGAGCGTGCCCATGGTTCAACCGGTCGAGGTATGAGGTTGAACCATGGGCACGGTATGAGGTTGAACCATGGGTTGAACTGGTCGAGGTAGTAGGTTGTGTGAAGGGGGTGATATTTATTCCCCCGAAGGCCAATCAACGGCTGATGGTTCTCAACAGGGTCATTTTGGGTCTGGTTCTTAGCAGGGTCATTCTGGGTCTGGTTCTTAGCAGGGTCATGTTGGAGAAGATGCTAACCAACAACGTCAAGGTTGCTATCAATTTCAATATATTTTCATTAAATTTGTACAACTTTTTTTACACGTGTTTTTTTCTAATATACGAAATTATATATATATTGATGCAGAGGCCGAAAATGTTCAAACTATTGGTCAAAATAGACACAGGGAAGCCCACTACATTCAAGAAGAAGGCTGTCAACCCAGCACAACTTATCCGGCCGAGATTACTGATATACCATGGGAAACCAACATGGCGGAATGCACCTTACAAAGGTGTGAAAGACTTCATGCAAAATTGCAAAGAGATCTTGTGGCTTTGTCTCTACCTGCTGAGAGTCGACAAAGCCTTGAAATAGTTACACATTCATTGGGTGAAATGGTAAATGTGTATAGAAATCTTGGGCCAACGACTGATTCATTTGTAGAAATGATGAGAAAGAGAAAAGAAACAGTGATGGGTCCTGATAAATGGGAGGATGTAAAACAAAAAGTTACAAAAGAAGTGGCCAAGTCAATGTTTAATTACAAGGAAGGGCCAAAAAGAAAAATGTTGAAGGTGCAGTATTTCAAGCACCCAGACATAGCTCGTTATTTGTATGATAGGCATCTTGCGGCCTATGGAAGGCTTCCATGGAACGATGAGGTTCCTGTTTATTTTGCACAAATGTTTTATGCAGAATTTTTTTTGGGTATGAAACCCAACTACAATGACCTTCCGTCAGAATTTTTTAGCCCGGGGAAAGGTCGATTATATGACCGTAAGGGCGCTAAGCGAGATGTGGAGTTTCCTCGCCCTGAGCCGCCATTGGTGAGTCGACCGTTTCGAGTCGAAACTCTGCGATCAGATATGGATGCGATTTCTCAAATAAGTCGAGAAGCAAGGGATGTTATGATCGACAATGTTCATAGCGGATTGGGTGGAGTCGATCTTTGTTTAAATCGACAAAGAGCACGTGAAAATGCACGTGCCAATTTTATTTATTGTACAGATGAGAAGATTGACAACATGAATGTTGAAGATCTTCGAACATATGCAAAAAATTGTCGCAATGGTTTGCAAGACCTAATTTTTCATGAGAAAGAGGGCACCGGAACGGTATGTGTTAGTGACCTTAGGGTTTGAAATTATTTTTACATATACATGTGTACAATTTATACATATGTATGTACATGTATACATTTATTTGTATGTGTACATTAATCTAACAAAAATGTATGATTATATGTTAAAACACCATTTGTAGTTCTCACACATGATGCATGACGAAAATGTTAATATCACATTCGGGACCTCTGGTTCAAACAATGTAGATGGGTCTGACCATCAAGATATGTTGGCAAATGTTAGTGTTTTTCAAGTGACTTTAAAATAAATAATTGTTGCCACACATGTACATGTATGTATATATATAATTTGATAAAATGTTTTAACAGGTACCGATTCTGTCTGATGTTTTTGGGATGGCGGTACCTTCTTCTTCCTTTGGAGATGTACCTTCTACTTCCTTGGGAGATCAGCCACAAGTATGGACAATTTTTCACAAGTTTAAAATTTATGTTTAAAAGTTATATATATATATTCTACCTCAAAAAGTTCCATTAAAAATTGAGATATATATATATATATATATATATATAGAGAGAGAGAGAGAGAGAGAGAGAGATCTATATTTTGAGTTATTTAAAAATTTTTGAATTTAGGTTCCTATAGAAGATTTCTTTAATCCGCGGACTCTAGCAATGGAGATAGGAACATCCACAGCATTTGAACAAGTTGTCTTTAGTTCCTTTTTTTAATATTATTGAAAATAAGTTTATATATGTACACGTGCATTTTCATTTGAAAGTTTTTAATATATATATATATATATATATATATATATATATATATATAACTGTACATGTATATTGTACAGTTTACCGCTGCAGATGTTCCTATGGGAGAACTTGTTCATCAAATGGAGAGGGAACCTCATGAGGTATTGCATGATTTTTTTGTTATATTTTGTTTTTTACATGATGTTCTAGATATATATATTCTCATTCATTTTTAAAACATCAAATTTTAATGTTCAAGTACATGTGCATTGTGTATGTAGGTTTCCCATGATGCTTCACATGATAGGGCGCGGACTGCTAGATCCATCTCTATTTGATTGACATGATTTGTAGATTTGATTTCAAGATTTAGATGGCCCTAAATTTTTTTTAACTTGATACAGTTTGATACTTGTGAGATATACAATTTTTGGACATATTTTATTACATTGTTAATATAATTTGTTTTATTTATTTTTTGGATGGTTTTAGTACTTTTGGAATATGAATGTGAAGTAATGTTGTCATCTGAACTACATTTGGCATGTTATGTAATGACATGTGTTATAATTTGTTTTGTTTTTAAAATTTAAGTTTTGGATGCTTGGAGTACATTTGGAATGTGAAGTAATGTTGTAATCTATATTTTTTTGTTAAATTAAAAGTTAAAAGTTTTGGATGGTTTCAATCTACATTTGGCATGTGATATTTAATGTTAAATGTTTTTATTGGATAGTTGAATTATAATTGGCATGGCATGTGAAGTTTTTAAAACTCAAGTTTTGGATGATTTCAATCTACATTTTGCATGTGATATTTAATGAACTTTAAATGTTTAATGTTTTAATGTTGCACGATATATAATCAAAAGGTTTTTAAAACTTAAAGTTTTGGATGGTTTCAATCTACATTTGGCACATGTGGTATATAATGTTAAATGTTTCTATTGGATCTAGTAAAACTATAATTGGCATGGCATGTGAAGTAACGATCTATATATAATAAAAAAGTTTTTTAAACTCAAGTTTTGAATGGTTTCAATCTACATTTCGCATGTGATGTTTAATGTTTTAATTTTGCAAGATATATTATCAAAAGTTTTTAAAATTCTAAAGTTTTGGATGGTTTCAATCTACATTTGGCACATGTGGTATATAATGTTAAATGTTTTTATTGGATAGTTGTTCACTATAATTGGCATGGCATGTCAAGTAATGTTTCACAAATCCCTTTTGGATGGTTGAAGTACATTTGGAATTTTAAGATTGCTTTTGATCTCTCCATGTAGTTTTGTTTGAATGAAAAAATTTCCAATAGGAAGAACATAGCTTTTCAATGCAACTAACCATGTATCAATTGAGCTCTAATTGAAAAAAGAGTTTAAATAAGTAAATATATGTACAAATTATCCCTTTAATTTTGATTGGAAATATAAGTCTAGTACATATATATGTTTTTTGAATTTGGGTCAATGTCGTTAATGCACTCAAATAGGTAGCCTTGTCGATTTATTTACATTGTGGAAACTTTTTACCAGAAAATCCAACTAGTTTTTCATCAATGCACATAGAAAAACTACTTGAAACAATTAATTGTGCATTCTAGAACATATCTATCCAAGACAAGTAACATTTTTCATCAATGCACATTGAACATATCCGACCATTGGACAAGCAAATTTTGTACTAGATTTTCAATCAGGATTAGAGATGTGGGTCAAATCCCACCAAAAGTTGGAGAAGTGCTCTGAGTCTCTTGTTTGAAAGGAATTTTCATACAAAACTATACTGCAAATGATTTATTTACATTGTGTCCATACTTTTTACCAGAAAATCCAACTAGTTTTTCATCAATGCACATAGAAAAACTAGTTCCAGTTAATTGCATTCTAGAACATATATATTGAGTACGTAAATAATTTTTCATCAATGCACATAGTAAAACTAGAATAATTAATTTCATTCTAGAACATATATATATATATATATATATATCCAATACATATAACATTTTTCATCAATGCACATGTATAGAAAAGCTACTTTCAGTTGATACTAGAGCACGTGTTTGTACCAAAACAATTTGTACATGTGCAAACACTTGCAAAAATAACATAAGCAGCGCAATTTTTAGTTGAGTACTGGAATTTCTAAAACATATTTAATCCAAAGAGAATAAATTGTTGGACAATTCACTCAAAAAAATTCTAATGGAATTCCATCTTCAATAATCCGTTCATGATCAGATTTTGACATTTTCCATCTCTTAATTTTTTATTTTTTCTTTGATTGAACTTCTATCAACTTTATGCGTACTGCACACACCAAGTGACTATATTGACAACTTATGGAATCAGGTTCATAGTCTTCAAAGTAAACAAAGTCTCCACTTTGACGAGTTTGTCTAAAAAAATAACCTTTCAGTGTAATAGACCCTCTGTCATATTGAAATCCGTGATCATTATATTTTTGTAATAATTTCATTTTTCGTTCAGTGCAATGCATCAAATAATACTTCACATTTTCATCGTTGTCAATAGGTGCAATTACAGCAAAAACATCTCCTGCAAAATAAAATAAACTTGACAAAATTATACATATTTAAATTTATTTCTAGATTTTTAAATCATTAGAAAGTAATTCAAATGTTACCTTCTCTAACAAGATCAGAAACTCTATCACCATCTGATGATATTGTAGTTTCCTCTGATTGCATTTCTTCAAACATTGCAACAGACATTTTTCCCTTTGTATTTAGCTCTGTATGTTTCCAATCGTTCACATACATTTTGTTTTCACAAACGTTATTGGATTTTGTGTTGTCTATGCAAACATCACAAAAACAAGAATATTTTCTTTTATCCAATGCAAACACATTTCTGGATGACTTTGTTTGAATTGAATGCAATTTTCGAGTCCCTTTTATTGTTTCAACGTCATTTCCAATTGATCTATCTACGTCTTTGATTCCAATATGCCAGAAAAACCTTTATATGGAAAATTAGAAAAAGAATTTGTAAATATGATATCAAAATACAATTAAAAATAATCATTGCATGATAAATGTACAATGTTTAAAATTAGATTTCCAATATAAATTAAATTTAATGTACCTTAGCACTTCTCTTGATGGGTTTTTCTCATGGCTTAGAGCAGCGATGCACCATTGAACAACTTCTTCAGCGTTCACAAATCGGCGTGCAGCTTGGTTCATTTGATATCTTCGAAGTACTCGTTTTATGCATGCTCCCGCACCGTCATGTTCTCCTTTTCCATGGCCAGTCTCGAAGAAATTCCAACAATGTTTAATGCAGGTTTTCTTATGAAGACAACACAACCAAAAGAATGATTGTGCAGATTTGAATTGACCTGCGCATCCGTCTGACCATATCCAATGTTCATTGAATTTTATTCCACGATTTTTCAATGAATCATAAATTCTTCCAAAACAATGTTGTACAAAACATGTATCATGTGTACGATCGTCACTGATATAAAAGTGATATTCTTTAATGATATGTCGATTTTCACTCGTGCTTTCTATATGATCGACATTTTGTTCAGCATGTCTATATAGAATATGGACGAGCATGGAGACTTGGTCATAATGATAGTATTCACTCTGAATTTATTTTTGTGGAACAAATGTGTAGTTTTATGCAAAATCAATCACTGACAAAATAGTCCCTGGTGGAAAAAATTCACGAGATTTTTTGAATTGCAAGTCTTGCCATCGAGCTCTATGGGAATGCTTGGTGTATTTGTAAATTTCTGCCTCAAACTTTCTCAAAAACTCTATCAGAAAAATTTCGTCTTCTAGTAATTCAATTCTTTTAACACTATTTGCACCTTAAATCGATGTATCGATATATTCATATCTCTTCCATTTCACTTTCATGTTGGACAATGATTGATCATTTATATCAATACGATATTTGTTTTGAAATTTAGTCAAATTTCCACAATCATCGCATTTTTTACCACCAACACATTTCTTTTTGTAAAATAGTTCATCGCTTTCTCTTTCACATAGAAT
This sequence comes from Pinus albicaulis, assembly GCA_034641835.2. Taxonomy (NCBI): domain Eukaryota; kingdom Viridiplantae; phylum Streptophyta; class Pinopsida; order Pinales; family Pinaceae; genus Pinus; species Pinus albicaulis. Next base: position 1,637,208,084 of record CM076584.1, read on the forward strand.
TTGAGATATGAAATCACGGATAATGGAAGGAGGAGGTGAATCCTTCCATAATGTTCTACCGAAATCAAGGAATGTGTCATAATATAACTCAAATTCCACATGATAACGGCAAAAACAAGTGTCGCGTACGGTTATAGGTTTTACATACCATGGTTTTCGTTGAACAAAAGCACTGAGTGAAACATGAATTTGAAGATTCTCTTCTTTGAACTTGTTGAATAACTCTATTTGAGTGGTTTCCAAGAAATATTTTTCATGTTCTTCGTACTGATTTCGTGTTATTCTTCTTCGCATCACATGCCTTGCAGTTGGAAAAACACGCGAATTGTTCTTCCAATATTCATATATTATTTTTTTAACATTTTCTCCAAGTCTATATTTATATGGTTGCCTACAAATAGCTCTCCAAAAAGCGATTTCATCATTTACATCTATTTGCAGCCGAAATTTCCGATGTTTGTGCAAAGTTTTTCGCGAGGTTCCCAGTGCTCGTGCCATAGATGTTACCAAACGATTCTCTTGAGTACTTGATGAAACAATTGCCATCTGTATTCCTCCACATACAATTGAAACATCTTTCTCTCTAGATCTCTTAATTGACTTTATAGCACTAATATTTTTTATCACATCTTCCTTCATTTTTTTATCTTTGGTTGATTTTCGAATACTCAATAGTGTCGTAGCTTCTTTTAATTTCCTTAATGATAGGAGACCTTTCAACATTTGAGCCTGAACTGTCACCCGCTCATTTAAGAAATACTTTTCAAAAATGCAGTTAACACGATATCATATAACATGGTCAGGTTTTTTATCTCCATATGTGTGAGTGTCAACATTTTCTAACATCTCATTATCGATAGTGATTTCATCTGTACATATTCGAAAAAATAGTACATATTTAATAAATAACTAAATTAATAAATATATCTATAATTTCAATTATATGTGCATGTGTTTAATATATATATATATATATATATATATACCTTATGATTCAATTTATTTATTTGGATTTCTTTCAATATTTTCACCATCTTCAATCATTGGTTCAATATCTCTTTCAAAATTTTGTATCTCATCATCAATGTTTTGAGGAATATCTTTGTCTGTTTACATTAAACAAAATATTTTTCAAATTAGTTCATCAAATAAAAATTAAGCTTCACATTTTACATTAGGAAAATTTTAAATATATCAATAGATCATAATATTTACATTTACATACCTGCTTCAATTTCTGCTTGAGGTTGATTTTCTTCTTCAATATTTTGAGGAATATCTCTGTCTGTTTACGTTAAACAAAATATTTTTCAAATTAGTTCATCAAATAAAAATTAAGCTTCACATTTTACATTAGGAAAATTTTAAATATATCAATAGATCATAATATTTACATTTACATACCTGCTTCAATTTCTGCTTGAGGTTGATTTTCTTCTTCAATATTTTGAGAAATATCTCTGTCTGTTTACATTAAACAAAATATTTTTCAAACTAGTTCATCAAATAAAAATTAAGCTTCACATTTTACATTAGGAAAATTTTAAATATATCAATAGATCATAATATTTACATTTACATACCTGCTTCAATTTTTTCTTGAGGTTGATTTTCCTCTTCAATATTTGAGAGGGCTTCTAACTTTCTTTTGCGAGATTGTCTCGTCTCTTCTCTACGTTCCTCAAGGTCTCTTTTTCGATCATATTTTCTCGCACAAGTTCTTCGATTTCACATGATAATAGGGTATGAAGTTCAAAAAATTTCCTTCAAAAAATTAGACAACAACTCGATTACAAAAAATATCACAAAAGATTTAATTTAAAAAAATTCAGTTTAATTTTTTTGCAAAAAATACATACTCCGATCCAAAACACTTACTTTAAAAAATTCGAGAGAAAAATGTCTTCTAAAAATGAAACGAACCTCAAAAGATTTACTTCAACTCAAAACACGTACATACCTCCAAGAAATGTCTTTTGAATGAACGTCCAAGAAATTTTTTTAAGTTCAAAACAATTTTTTGCAAAATCAGGCCGCCTCCAAGAAATGTCTTCCAAAAAAATTCTTTAAACCCAAAACAATTCTTTGTAAAATCAGTTTGCTTCCAAGAAATGCTCTTAAATCCAAACTTTGAAGAAATTTTTTTAAACCCAAACCAAGATCTTTGTAAAATCAGATGAAATGTGCAAAATGTGCGAAAATTGTGAATGATTTTGCGGCAATTTATATTGCCGCAAAATGTGTTTTAGTAGGGGCTCCGCAAAAATTTCCAGCCGACGGAAAGTTATACAATAGTTCGGCCGAACTTTTGATTAAAATTTCGACCAAACTATTAAGTCGTTAGAATTAACGATCCGTCGGTGCAAAACATAGTTTGGCCGAACTTTTAATCAAAGTTCAGCCAAACTAATGCATCACCAGTTACGCAAAAACTAGGCTCTGAATACGTTTTTGCAACTTTGGACTAATTAAACTCCATGAAAGGTTGTTAATTAACTGTCAGAACCAAGACAAGCATTTTCAGAATTGAATCTACTTTCAAGAAATACAACTTTTATGGAATTTCATAAACGTTTATTAATTTTAATTATTTTTCTAATAAAATGGGTGCAAACAATTTCTAAGGGTCATTGTGATTCAGTGAAATCAAAATTTTGTATCTCCCAAAATACATTGTAAAAAAAATTGAAAAAAATTATGGGGCATTAAATTGGTCCATCGTCTCTAATGGGCAGCTTTTATATTTTTAGTTTATAACTTATATGTTAAGAAATTTCTTGCGTCACAAAACATATCCAAAATACACATTTTTTCGTATTGGACTAGTTCAAAAAATTCTAGTAATTATGATATGCATCCATTGGCTTTGTAAATATGACGAAAACAAAGTAGACTCTATCTAGATTGTTGTAACACATTTTTTTTTCTCAAAAACACAAATTTTCAATGAATACAACATTGCGTCATAACATGACTTCTTATGAATCCTTTGATTGTTAAGAAACACACACTCAAAGAAACGCTAAGTTGACATATCAAATATGCATAAATTTTTTTTCAAAAAATAAGTAATAGAAAGCTAACAAAATTTCTCACAACTTTTATTTTTATCGCAAAATGAAATTCTATACAGAAAACTTGTTATAGTTTGCAGAAAGTTGAAGAACCGAAAAAAATGAAATTTTTTTCTCAAAAAAGGGCAAAAAGTGTAACCCAGCTGGGCTCAAATTTGAAGAACTTACCTATTGAAGACTCCATGTGGGAGAATGAGTATTTTATTCAAAAGCATCCAAAACTACTCAAACGTTGAGGACAACACTTTTTTGAAGGAGAGGGGCATGTCAGGTCCCTATAATAATAGTGTGGCCCCCATATTGTTATTTTTGTTCCCCATAGAGACCCATTATTGTAATTGTTGTGCCCTTACATTTTTATTGCTATGTGGGCCCTAATTATATTTTGACCCCTTAGGCTCCTATATATACCAAGGAGGTCTTGTCATTAGAATCATAAAATAATTGTTCATTTATGTGATGTAAAAGAGGTTGTCTCCTTGAAGAGGCTTATTTTCAAGTCGTTGATCTATCTTTTGTTTTGTTTTTGTGATCCAGTTGCATAACACATTGGGTCCCTTATGGTTCCCTAGTAAGTGTGCGGGAAAATATGGTTAGGGGGATTTTCTTCTAGAAAACCAAATGGATCACATACATAAGACAAAGTGAAAAATAAATAGATAATTTTCCCTTTAATTCTAATATGTGTAACAATCAATAAAAAGGGATTTGTGACGTTTTGAACACGAGAAAAAAAAACTAAAAAGACCTGACGCCCTTCCACTCAAGTAGTAACTAGGCCTTGTGGAGATTTATAGTAGGGTATTGGGGCCATGTCCCAAAAGTACTAGTGATACTTCCAACAACAAAAATAAAACCAATGTATGGTGAGGGTTATAGTGGAGGGTATTTGGGCTACGCCATAAAAGAGTTGGTGATGCTTCCAGTAACCTAACCAAAATCTCCTCAACTGGAGTGAACCTGCACCTGGTGCCTATATGGAAAGATTCTATAATATTTGGCCACTAATTTACCTAATTATAGTGGGAAGGAGTGAATCTTAGCTTCTAGGTGTCAACTTTGGATCCAAAGCCCCTTCCAAGTGTTGAGAGAAAACAAGGGGGGTCGTGATAATCCGTTTTCTAAGACTCCCCCCTTCACGAGTTTCTTCTCATTATTGATTTTTTCACTCGATGTTGTATGATTTTAAAGCACCCTAAAATACAACTTCTATGTTTTTGAATGAAAAACAACCATAATGGCTTATGGGATACCTACCCCCATGGTCCTACCCTAAACTATTAAATTATTTTGTGTCTCTATGGGGAATTTAGTTGGTTCAAGCTAGGGTTTCATTTAAAAGAGTATTTTATTTTCTTAAGGTGTGCCTAAATGTAAACTTGAAATAAAATAAGTACAAATATCTAAAAATAGGATACCCTTTGCATAAATTTTAGGTGAATTTAGTGTGTAGTGATGGTGTGTGCAAGGTGAATCGTGGACGTACAAAGTGTTTGATTGTTAGTATGTGTATATGTGGTGGGTTGTTAGAATTCCCCTAATTACACTATGTGATGGTTGTTCCTTGAAAAAGAAAATATGTGTGGATAATGGGCCACTTATTTTTCCTAATTATTTTACGTAAGGAGATAGGAGATGGAAAATCAGTGCTTTGGGAAACATTATATTGTCATTAGCAACTAAATTAGATTAACTTGATAATTATGTCTTCCATAAGAACCATTAAAATATTTGTATACTTACCTTTTAATATGCATTTTCTTAATATTTACTCAAATTAGACATGTGTTATGCAAACAACTCACGAAATAGAAGAAAATATAGATCAATGAGTTAAAAATTATCCACTTCGAGGGGTAAACCTCCTTTACATTACATAAATGAACCATTCTTGGATGATTCAAATGAAAAAACCTCATTTACATTTGTTTTTATGGTTGTAGCTATAAAAATACCCATTCGCCTACATCAAAACTTATTTTGCTGCGATGTTGATATGCCTATTGTTCATTTGATTTTGCACCAAAGTGAGGTTATTCTTTAAGAGTTTGAGAACTTGTTGTTGATGTTCAATGTGATCTTCCACTGCTTGAACCTTAGAATTTTATCTTAAAGATGATGTGATGGATAGTGGATGATATCCATAAAGTGCCATAAATGGGGCCCTTTTTTCTGCAATATGGAAGGAAGTGTTATACCACCATTCAACTAGAGGTAACCACTTCACCCATTGTATTTTCTTATTAGATACAAAGCAATGAATATATCCTTCCAAAAATTTATTCACTATCTCAGTTTTCCCATTATCTTGAGGATGATAAGATGAGCTATGAGATAATTGAGTACTTAGACAAGAAAATGATTTCATCCAAAAATTTCCAGTGAAAATGGGATCTTTGTCGCTTATAATAATATTTGGGTTTCCATGTAGATTTTGAATTGTTTCCATAAATGCAGTAGCAACTGTATTGGCTTTAAATGGATGAGATAATGCACAAACGTGTGCATACTTGGTAATTCTATCAAATGCCACCATGATGACACTCTTTCCTTCAAACTTGGGTAAAATTGTGATAAAATCCATTGAAATCTCCTCCCAATGTTGACTTGGAATGGAGAAAGGTTGTAACAGACCCGAGGTCTTAATTGTCTCAAATCTATTTGTTGGAAAACCAAACATTCCGCCACAAACTTTTTAATATTAGATTTAATTCCATCTCAAAAATCTTCATTCTTAACCTTGTGGTAATTTTTTAGAAATCCTGAGTGCCCTCCTATAGGAGAGGTGTGTGATTCCAAAAGAATTTTTTGTTTGATATGGGAATTATTACAAAGATATAAGCGATATTTGTACCATAATGAATATTTTTTCCAACTAAATTTATCATATGTATTGGGATCTGGCTGCAACCTTTGAATGAGTTCCCACCCTGATTCGTCATTATTCCATTCATCCCTTTCTTCGTTTATCCAATATGGTTGGATAATATAAATGGTGCAAATAAACTCTTCCACATCCTCATACTTTCTTGAGAGTGTATCTGCAACAAAAATTTTCTTCCCTTTTTTGTAGATGATTTCAAAGTCATAACCCAACATCTTTGTATCCCATTTTTGTTGCTCTTCTGAAGATAATATTTTTTCTAAAAAGTATTTAAGACTATCATGAGTCGTTTCTATGGTGAAGTGTATTCCCATTAGGTAAGGTCGTGATTTCTTAAGTGCATGTAGTATTGACAACATTTCCTTCTCATAAATAGGCTTGTTTAAATATTTCCCTTTGATTGGGCGACTTTCAAAATAAATGGGTCTTCGTTCTTGCATTAAAACAACACCAATTCCATTTCCAGAGGTATCACATTCCACAATAAAGTTTTTTGTGAAGTATGGCATAGCTAAGACCGGTTCTTGATACATTTACTCTTTAAGATATTTAAATTCCTTAGTTGGTTCTGGAATCCAAGAAAATGCATCTTTCTTCAGCAATGTTGTTAAAGGTGTTGTTATTCTCCCCTAATTCTTAAAAAACTTGCGATAATACCCAATCAGGCTGAGAAATCCTCACAGATGCTTTATGGTTGTAGGGGTTCTCCATTCCTTAATGGCTTTAATTTTGTTAGGGTCTATCTTAACACCCTAATGAGATACAATATGACCCAAATAATCCACCTCCTGTACGCCAAAGAAGCATTTGGAGGTTTTCGCATATAATTGTTTCTCCTCTAATAGTTTGAGCACCCTTTCAACATGTTGAACAAGATCCTTTCAATACTTGTTGTAGATTATTATATCATCAAAAAATACTAACAGAAATTTTATGAGGAAGGGTTTGAAAACGGAATTCATCAAATCTTGAAATGTAGAAGGTGCATTGGTAAGGACAAAAGGCATGACCAAAATTTAACAATGACCCTCATGAGTTCTAAATGTTGTTTTCAGAATTTCTTTAGTCTTCATTCTTATTTGATGATATCCTGAAAGAAGATCCATCTTGGTGAAGTAAAGTTCTCCATATAATTCATCAATGATAGGAATGGGAAAATTATCTTTAATAGTAAGATTTTTGAGCTCCTTATAACCTGGACACATGCGCCATGATCCACCCTTATTGTGGACCAATACTATTGGAGCATAGAAATAAATTTGACTAGGTTGAATTATATCGGCCTCTAGAATTTTTACAACCATACGTTCAATTTCCCTCTTTTGAGAATAGGGATATCTTCAACGCCTGATGTTTGGAGAAACACTTCTTGGAATGAAATGAATAGCATGGTCATGATCATGAATAGGTGGTGAGCCTCTGGGAGTCTCAAATACCTTGGAATTATTGTCCAAGGACTTTTGGAGATTCGAATAAATATATGAGTTTGATTTTTGAACCTCTAGTGAGCATAATTGTGTAATTATGCCCCGTTGTTATTTATTTAGAATCATTTTCATGCCATTAGAGTTGATTATCTTTCATGGTTTCCCTACGATACCCCTTAATTCAAATTCCTTTCCTTCCCAAAAAAAATTCAAGAAACGTTCTTGAAAATTAAAAGTTATTATACCCAAAGATTTTAACCATTGGACTCCAAGTACAACATCAACACCACCCATTTGAATGGAAAGCATTGGAATATTAAATACATATTATCCAATGGATAGCTTGATATTATGGCACTTTCCAGATCAATTTATAGTTCCTCCATCTGCAACCATCACTTGACACTCTGGTGCTGGATATAAGAAGCAATTCATTTCCTTGGCTGTCTTACAATGAATAAAATTATGGGTATTACCCAAATCAATCAACACTATTACCTTTTTCTTCTTGATATGTCCTTCTATGTTGATAATTTGAGCGGTAATTCCTTCCAAAGCATTAAAATATATGGTTGGGTTTATTTCTTCTTTCTCTAGGGTCAGTTCCTAGTGTATATCCTCTTCATTTTACGTTTCTTGTCCATTTTCTTCCCCCTCTTCACAATCTATGCAAATAATTTCTTCTCAACACACTTATGACCTTTAGTGTATTTGTTATCACACCTATAACAAATCCCTTTTGCACCTTTCCTCCAATTTTTGTGGTGCCAACCTTGTAGGCTCTGGAAGGCTAGGAGCAACAACACTTCCATATTTATAGTTGTGAGTGGTAGAACCTCATGTTGGATGTCATATTTTAAATTCCTTATGAAGACATCAATCATATGCTCCTCTGGAATATCTGCTACGTCGATATTCAATTTTTGGAAGTCCTCAATGTGCTCTAGCATTGAACCCTTTTGTTTGAGATTTATCAACTAAAGAAGGTGTTGCTCTTTGTATCCTCATAATGTGTTATCATTTCCTCCCTAAAAATTTACAAAGTGACAAGTAGTTTACGAGAACAAAGCCATCAATACCATACAAACTGATTAGGTTCTAAGTATAGAGTTGCAATGTGTATGTAATATTCCAAATTAGGAAAAACAAGAATATAGATCATAAAACTGGAAAATGTAGTAAAATATCAACACATCAAACATTAGCAAATCATGGTCATTTTATTTGATGTGATAGAAGAATATGAGTACCAGATCTTGAGGAAAAAGACACTCAAGCTAGGCAAAACAAGCCTCAAATGACCCTATACATCAGCACATGAAATACTGTTGCTACACAAAATGTTGGAGGGCTATGAATGCGCAGTCCTATAGAGAATAACTACAGCTGGAAGCTAAAAATATATGGATCTGTTGATATAGTGCTCGGAAAATGTCGGGATCAGAGATCTAGGCTCTCTAGCACAATTCCAAGGTAACCCAGAAAGGGTTTCTTGAAATACTTTGGATGAAAAATGCATCCCTAGTGCTGAATTATGCTCTAAAATTGAATAATTGTTGAGAGGTGGCTGATTTGATGTAAAAATGGCTGGTACTCCTCCCCATTAACCTTCCAGATGAAGGGTTGCTCCCCTCACTGGAAAACAAGCTCAAGAACTTGGGTTTTCAACCCTCCACTACAACAGCCCTCCTGAATTGTGCAATTCCTGAAGGAGATTGAACTGCTAAAGGTGGCTGAAGATTGGCCTGATGTCGGATGGTGGAATGAAGCTCAAAGGAGCCTCTCCTGAGTGGGCACTCGAAGTCCCCTGAGGATGAGGGTGGGATTTCCACCCAGAAACACTCTTGTGCTAAACAACACAACAGACTCTTCTAAATAGCTGAAGCGTGCAGAAAGTCATAAAAGACCAAACATAAACAATAAACAATGTAAACTATGAAATGGGAACAATAAACTCAAAACAGGAACTCTAGCCAAAAAACATGAAAAAATAGCTCGTAAATGAAAATTGGCGATATTGGAATAACAATTTTTATTTCAGAGGTAGATTTTCAACATGTTTAAAAAATGGTAGTGAAGCCAAAAACACCCTCAAAACAAAAAGTGAAGATGTTGGAATAACATTTTTTTTTTAAGGACAAATTTTCAACATTTTGAAAAACCATGTAAAAGATAAAATATCATCACTACAAAAAAACTTAAAATTTCAAAAGAAAAAGGAAAACAAAAATTTACAAATAAAAACAAGAGGTAAAACAATTAAAAAAAAAAAAAAAAAAGAAGTTAAAATAAAAATATATATTAGAAAAAAATTAAAATTAAAAAAAGGACAATAAGAAATCAAATATATAAAAGTATATAAAAAAGCCAAAAAAAAAAATCAAACATAAAAATAGAAAAAAAAAATTTATCCTGCAAAGATAAAGATTAAAATATAAATATAAAATATAAAATACAGCAAATATAGAAAATATAACGAAATAAATAAATAAATAATAAAAAATATAATTAAAGAAACAAAATTAGCGAAAGAAAAAATTAAATTAAATAATATTTTATTAGACAATTAAAAAAAAAACAAAAATTAATAAATTTAAAAATAAACATAGTAAAAAAATTCAAAATTCAAAATGAAAATATTAGACAACTAAAAATAAAAAACAATTATAATTTTTTTAAAATAAATGAGAAAAAAATAAAAAAATAAACATTGAAAAAACTAAAATTAAAATATCTAAGAAAAAACGTTAAAAAAAAACTAAAACAAATTAAAAAAATAATCACAATTAAAATTACTTAAAAAACATTAAAAAATAAAAAAATGAACACATATATAATTAAAATTAAAAAAAATTAAAAAATAACTTAATAAAACATTAAAAAAAACCTAAAAATAAATTAAATTAAAAAAAAATTAATAACAAATATATCAAAAAATAAAAAAATTTGTGGCCCTCAAAACATTTGGGTTGAGAATCGGGTTGAGCCTGCCCAGGGGCTTGAGGGGCTGGAAGACGATTCACATACTCGGTTGGGGGGGTAGTCGATTCTCAGAATCGGCTCTAAGCCCTGTTGAGTGGCCCAAGGGGCAGCCAACAGAGCTTGGCCAGCTCTATCGGCCCACGACGACCGCCCGACAAGGCTGGCCAGAGCCTATTCTTAAAATAAAATATATATATATATATATATATATATATATATATATATATATATATATATATATATATATATATATATATATATATTGAAAAAAAAAACATTTAAAAAAATATAACTAAAAAAATAAAATATTAAAAAAAAACGTTAAAAAAAAACTAAAACAAATTAAAATAAATAATCACATTTAAAATAAATAAATAAACATTAAAAAATAAAAAAATGAACACGGAAATATTTAAAATTTAAAAAAAAAAAAAAAAAACTTAATAAAACTTAAAAACAAATTAAAAGTTTAAAAATATTAATAACAATTATATAAAAAATAAATTAAAAAAGTGTGTCCCTCAAGCATTTGGGCAGGCTCAACCCGATTCTTGGAATCGGGTTGAGCCCGCCCAGGGGCTCGAGGGGTTGAAAGACGATTCGCAGACTCAGTTGACGGGGGGGGCTGTCGATTCTCATTATTGACTCTGAGCCCCGCTGAGTGGCCCAAGGGGCAGCCGACAGAGCTTGGTCAGCTCTGTCGGCCCATGACGTCCACCCAGCAGGGCTGGCCAGAGCCTATTATTATAATAAAATAAAAAATATATAAATATTGAAAAATAAAAAAAATAAAAAACATTGAAAACAAAAAACTTAAAAAGAAAAATATTAAAAAAAAAAAACTGAAACAAATTTAAAAAAAAATCACAATTAAAATAACTAAAAAAACATAAAAAAAAAAAAAAATGAACACAAATATTTAAAATTAAAGGAAAAATTAAAATAACTTAATAATACATTTTAAAAAAAAAAAACTTAAAAACAAATTAAAAGTTAAAAAAAATAATAAAAATTATATAAAAGATATAAAAAATTTGTGGCCCTCAAGCCTTTAGGCAGGCTCAACCATTGGGAAAATTCGATCCTCAGAATCAGATTTGGCCCACCAGCCGGGTAGATCTGATTCTGAGAATCAAATATGCCCAGCCGGGGGGGAAAATCTGATTCTGAAAATTGGATTTGCCCAGTTGGTGGGGCAAATCTGATTTTGAGAATCAGATTTGCACGTTGGTGGGGTAAATCCGATTCTCAGAATCAGATTTTCGCAACCTGGCGGGAAAATTCGATTCTCAGAATCGGATTTTCCTAGTCGGGCAGGCAAACCTGATTCTCAGAATCTGATTTTTCTCGGTCGGGCGAGAAAATCCGATTCTTAGAATCATATTTGTAGGCTAGCGGGGAAAATCCAATTTTCATATCAGAAGAGGCGGACTGAGGGTTCATATCAGAATTTCGTCCTCATAGGTGGATGCAAAGTGGCTACGCCATTTTCGAAAATTGGTTATAGAAGCGTTTGGAGCATTATTGAAAATTTTTTTTCCACCTGAATTTTTTGTGATATATGTTACCTTTTGTGTGGAATTTCTAAGAAAATACTAGATATTTGGGTTCCTCTCATCGAGCTATCCAATTTCAAAAAAAAAAAAACTCAAATGGAGTCTCGGAAGAAACTTTATCGCTGATTTAAGATTGGTAGTTTTTTCAGGTTAAGAAAATCGAATCGGATTTGTAGGATGACAGGGAAAATCCGATTCTCAGAAACAAATTTCCCCACTGCCCGAGAAAATCTAATTCTCAGACTCGTATTTTCCCAACTGGCGGGGCAAATCTGATTCTGAGAATCAGATTTGTAGGCCGACAACTTCCAATCTTAAATCAACGATAACTTTGCTTCTGGGACTTTGTTTAAGCTGAATTTTTTTTTTAACTGGGTAGCTTAGTGAGAGGAACCCAAATATCTACTCTTTTCTGGGAAATTCTGCACAATAAGTAACATATCTCACAAAAAATTCAGGTGGCAAAAAAAAACACTCAATAATGCTCCAAATGCTTATTATAACCAGTTTTCAGAAATTGTGCAGCCACTCTGCATCCACCTATGTGGCTGGAATTCTGATATGAACTCTCAATCCGCCAATTATGACTTGAGAATTATATTTTCCTCGCCGACCTGCAAATATGATTCTGAGAATTGGATTTTCTTGCCTGGTCAGGAAGATCTGATTCTAAGAATCGGATTTGCCCTATCGACAAGGAAAATCCGATTCTGAGAATTAGTTTTGCCCCATCAGCAGGGAAAATCCGATTCTCAGAATTGGATTTTCCCTCCAACCGGGCAAACCCAATTCTCAGAATCAGATTTTCTTGTCAACTGGGCAAACCCAATTCTCAGAATCAGATTTGCCCCGTCGGGTGGCCACCATGGGCCATGACGGCTGCCCCTTAGGCCACCCCCCGAGCGGCAACCTTCGTGGGTCGGCGGAGCTTGGCCAACTCCGACGGTAGCCACTCTTGGGCAACCCGACGAGGCTGGCCAAAGCTGATTCTCAGAATCGGCTCCAGCAAGCCCGCTGGGTGGCCCAAGGGGTGGCTGTCATGGGTTGTTAGAGCTTGGCTGGCCCACAGCAGCCACTCTCGGGTAACCTAATTGTTCTTTCTTTTTTATTTTTATGTTTATGTTTTTTATTTTTATTTATTTATTTAATTTTTAATTTTTTTTTAAATGATTTTTTTTTTTTTTTTTTTTTTTTTGATAAATAAAATTATGTGATCTTCTCTTCGTGTTTTAAGATAAGAAAAAATACATTAAAAATTTAAAAATTAAAAATTTGTATAATGTGATTTTCACTTCATTCTTTATGTGAATCATTTAATTTTTGGACAAAATGTTATTATTATTAATATTTGATATAAAATTCATAAAAAATGCTAATTTTTATACTTATTTTGGTTATTTTTTTTTCTATAAAAATGGTTTATTTGACATGTCACTTTTAGCAAAAAGACTCAAAATGTGTATTTTTTTAGTTATATCTATATTCAAAACATGTATTTTTATGTAAATTGTTAAAAAATCTTGTTTTTTAGTGACAAGTATTTCATGGGAAATGAAATATTATTTAACAATATATAATTAGATAGAAGATCGAAACTTTAAAATTTTTGGTTTTTTTTTAACACTACAAAAAATCAAATAACTCACTACAAAAAATTAAATGAAAAAAAAAATCCCAAAAACACTTAAAAAATTGTTAAATTTAGAAAATAATTATTAGTGTTAAATACATTAGAAAAAATAAATTAAAAAATAAGTCTTCTAAAAAAAATGGAAGATGTTGGCATCGACACTTTTCAAAATCAACATAAAAATCACTAACATTTTAAAAATAATGTTTATACTTGATACATTAGAAAATTTAATGTGTAAAAAACATGCTAAAAAAAATTAAGAGTATTATGAATCAACACTTTTCAAAATCAAATGATTTTTTGCTACCTAAAAAAAGCGGGTACTCGTTTCCATTCCCATTTCAAAGTTTACATTGTTAATATTCAGAATGTTTTCCTTAGCTGCCATCCCCTTCTTTATATACATTGTGATCCTCCTCCCCCTTCGTCCCACTCATTAAAGATGCTACTCCCATGGAGACTCCCTCCCATTATGACTACGATGTCCTCCAATTTCTCTCCACTGCCTCCATCACTGCGTTATTGATTTGGTCAATCTTGATCCCATCCACATGCATTTACCCCTATTCACACCAAGGAGTATTTTATTCAACTAGATACATTGATCCACTTTCACACTAGAAGTGGTTTTATTCCTACTAAAGAGATTTATGGGTCCTTCTACCCTCTTATTCATCTATCTTATTGACAAAAACAAAATTTAACATTCCAACTAGCTAAAAGCTAATTAGGAATATTACAATCCTCCTCTCCCAAATGTTACTTGTCCTCAAACAACTGCAAAGATGGATGTTGCAAAATCTTCTCTCCTCCCCATATAGTATCTTCATCCAGTAGATTCCCCCAATGAATCATTTATTCTGCAATCAACATGTTCCTTAGCTGCCCCTCCCAAGTGTCCAATTTAGCCTTTGGTGATAAATCCAAATGGCTCACATCATAAAGAGGTAGTAGTTCCATGGTGGAAACTATATGCTATCCAATAGCATTTTTGAGGCATGATATATGAAAAATGTTGGGGATACTACTCCTAACGGGGAGCTCCAACCCATATGCTACTCCCCCAACAAGATGGATCATCCTGTGTGGCTCATAGAAAATATTCTCAATCCTCTTCTTCTTCAATGTATATGGTTTGTAGAGTTGAAAATGGAGACAGACCAAATTTTCCACCACAAAATGTCTCTCTACCCATCCATGATCTGTACATTTACTTTGTTGATCTTGGGTTGCAACAATGTTGTCCTTAAGAGTCCAGAATATATCCTGTCTCTCTTGGATCCAATCTTAGATTCTAGGAGCCTTGCTTGCTCCAACCATCCTATCAATAATTGAAAGAGCATCATCACCATATGGAACCAAAAATGTATACACACTGAATGCCATATAAAATTTTGGATGATAACAATAGTCCCCCAAGTGGAACAAGCACAACTCTGTTCATTGCTGCCCTGGAACATAATTTGGCAAGTTGCTTCCCAACCACTTGTTTACTGCCTCTGTCTGCCCATATGTCTGGGGGTCATAACTGATACTTGGTGTCAAGTGGGTACACCCCAAGCAGAACAACTCCTGCCCAAAGCTACCTAGGAATTGGCTATCTCTATCATTGACTATGGTCTTAGGGAGACCATGAAGTCCAAGGAGAACCTTGCCCTCTTGTGCAGCAGTGCACTGTAAATAAATGGAAAAGGAATGTAAATACTTTTTTAGTTGACCAATGATTATAACGATACAATCTTTACCATGTATTGTTGGAAATGTGTTGATGAAGTCCATATAAGGGCCCTCCCATCTCCCTCCCGGAAAAGGAAGTGACTGTAACAACCTTGCAGGATGGTTGTTTTCTTCTTCATTCTTTGGGAAAATTACACACTTCCCAATATGTTGGAGCACATCCTCCTTGAGACCCTCCCATGAGAATATCTCCCTAATTATTTGATATACCTTAATGAAACCTTGGTGGCTGGTGTTAGCGCTGGAATCAACACTTGGACTGCATCAAGCACCTGACTAGACACATCCTAAGCTCTAAGTCAATTTAATGATTTGGATTATAATATTGGTAGGTGGTTTCAACCCTCAATCACTAAAAAGGGGTTTCCGTCAACTTCATTGTCACACTAATGAGGGTATTGAGTCCTGATTTGGTAGCAGAAAAGTAATTTTGTATCCTATGGAGAGAAGAAAGTAAAAGTAGAAGAAGAGACAGTGGGTCTTCAAGGCATAAATCCACTGCTTTTTGTATAAAATAACAAAAGGAGCAATTTGACAATATTTAAACAAGAGAAGGCTATGTCTAGATTTACAATATTCTTACTAAAATACCATAGAAGCTAACTGTCATAAGTGATGCTCTTTACACTGTCATTATGTATATTTCATCAAGAAAGCTCACTGTGTGAGATCAATAAAAATTGATAAAACACATGAACATATCAAGAGATTGATAAAAACATACAACAGTATTTAGAATTACAAATTGCACTGAAGAAGATGAGATATGGAAACACATGTGAAAATTGATAGTACACACATCAAGTAAGTAATAAGTCCTCAAAATTTTCTTCCAATTTCATTCACTGAAAAGTGCACTGATCATATGAGAAAAATATTATGAAACCACGAACCTTTTCTTCATAGAGTTTTTTCACATATATACAAAAAACATAATACCGACATCTTCGCAAAAGGAGTGAATTTGTTCCAAAAAGTTATTACAATCACATACAAAAGATGAGGCTTATCCTTAAAATTTAATGCAAAGTGATATAACATAAATAAATTAAACAACATGATAACTATCAATTTGAAGTCGCTAAATGATGTGGAAGTCTGTTGGAAGATTGCTCCTATGTTCTGGTGCAACCACCTCCACAAAAAGTGTAAACAACAGTGAAAGTGACATGTGGTTGTTATCCCAAAAAAAATGCAAAACAAAACCTTGAAATTTAGGAGGAAGCGTGATCAATGACACCTAGAAGCATCTATCATAACAATAATATCCTCCACTTCACCTGCTTTCATGTCACCATTATGATAATAAACAAAAAAGTGGCTCCTTTTCATCATATACTAATATTCGGAAATAATAGCTACCTCTACAAAAAAAAGTAGTTATATCCGAAAACATAGAAAATTAACCCAAAAATGAAAAGTTTCCTCAAAATCAGACCTATTTCTTCGTTCTTTAGAGGTAAAAAATAGAGGCAAAAATCCTGATGGCCTTAGCTTTAGTCACTCTCTTGTTTGACCTCTTCCTTTGTATTTGACTCATTGGCTGAGTCTTTTTCTTCTTGGTTTTATCTTTTGGACTCTCATCAATATTAATAATCTCATCTCTCAATGCAGGATTAGCAATCAAATTAATGATTATTCTGAGTTTATTTTTGGGCCTAGTATGAGGTCTATGGATGTAGGGATTTGGAATGAACTTATACCTTTTACCCCCATGCATGAATATGCTAGATTATCCTTCCTCATACTCTGATTCTGTATATTCAGGGTCACTGTTATCTTCATAAGAGGAGTATGAATGTACCACAGTCTTCTTCCTCTTATTGACTGAAGAGCCAATGGAGGAAACTAGTTAAGCTAAAGTAGGCTCTTCCTCTATGACAACCTCTGGCATTTGTTTTTTTCCTTTCTTAAGAGATAGCAAAACCTATGAGAGAGTGGATTCTGTGATTGAAGTACCACTTCTTGGTTGAGTTTTCTGAGTTGTTTTAGAAACATGGCTTGATCTCTTTGCTCCAGGGTTGACTTCCTCTGGAGGCAAAATAGGCTTAGAAGTTAGAATTTCAGGATTGAATTCCTCTAGAAGTTCTTCTATCACGATGAGCTTTTTCCTAGGTTTTCCTCTTGAAGAGGAAGCTGCATGCTCCATATCTTTTAACACAGACTTTTTAGGAGGCATAGCATTTTTCTGCTTCAATTTCTTCTTATATTCCTCCATGAATGACCTTAAGGTTTGAGGTTCCCTAGGTGAATTGTTCATTGGTGAACTATTCATTGGAGAATTGGTAATATGGGCTTCATTGACTAGTGGTGTTGTTGGCATAGGCATAGGGTCTCCAACTTTCTTAGTCAAGCTTCTTGTTTGCCTTTTGATTGACATAGAGGGAGGGTCAACTTGGGAGAAATTTGATGAATGGATAGGGTTTGGTTGTGAGTTTTTTGAGATAGGGGTTGTAATAGTTTGTTCCTGAGTATCTCATGTCTTGGGCCTACCTACCCTTCTCTTGGAGTTTATGCTACCAAACCATTCCTCTATCATGATCTTATCCTAGGTGGTCCTCTTCTTTCTAAGGTGGTAGACAATCATAATTTTAATTAAACCCCTATGATATAGATTGTGCAAAGGGTAGTTATGGATCTTCTGCAGTTTAAAGGACATCTTGAGCAAGGATTTGTATAGGACATAGGGAAATTTCATAGGTTTATCACCTGAAATATGAGCAAGAAATCACATTTGATAATGGTGGATAGAGGAGAACCTACCCTCTCATGTAATGTATCCTTGCACTCTGGTGATCACATGTTTCCATTCAGCTTTAAAGTAGGAAATATGTGCATTCAGATTCCATTTAACATTGACATGTTCAGGTTTAAGGTAGAGACTTACTTCTGTGGGCAGTGTTTTGTTCTTGAACCAGCGTTCACCAGTGGCAGAGGTTTGAGTAGCACGGTCTATGATAGCTTCATAGATGTTGAAAGTATTGCTCCCCAGCTTGACCTTTTCACCATCAAATCTCTTGGCAAAGGCCTGAGGTAAAGCCACATTTTCTCCAGAAAAATTTTGTAAAAACCTATACCATCCAACATACTTAAATTGACGTTTGTCCCTAGCATCAACGAACCTAGTGTTTGCTGGCTCGGAACTATTGACATTACCAACCTTTCCCATATTTTTCAATGGCCAGACTCCTTGTAATCACACAATTGTTAATCTTGGATGAAAAACCCTACATGGAGCCTGGTTTTCCTGCCTTGAAAGACTAAACTGTTTGCTGGAAGAAGTGATTTATGTTAGCTATAATTTTCACAGAGAACCTCGGTCAAGAGAAAATTAAACTCACCCCTCTGATTCCGCACCTCTAATCATGGTATGGAGTAATGGCACGATTTGAAATAATTTGAATACAAGCACCAACTCACCTCATAACACATAACACTCCACAAAATCATTAATAATTGATACCTTGTACTATGATCTTTGCTTCAGTTCAGTAGGGTAGATATAGGTCAACTACATAGCCTAATATAACCATTCATCTAAAACAATTCTCCTAAGTTAAAAAATAATTAATCTTGTTTTAAAAGAATAATCATATTTATAACATAGGAGGTCTTCAATCATCTACAAACAGGAATGATATTTTCTCTGGAAATCTTCTTTGCAGCTCTTTGTGCATGAGAAATAGCTGCCTTTACCTCTGCATTGTGATATAATCAAATTTTAGCGAAATAGCTGCACTTTTCACTGTGTTACCAATGGAAACAGGTTCCTGAAATAATAGCGGATCTTTTTACTGTGTAACTGATGTGACCTTCACTGTGGAGAAATAGCTCCCCTCCATTATATCATTGTGTTAACAATGAAACTTAAACAGAGGTAGCTATTATCTCGAAAAGAGCAGCTTGTACTTTTATTACCAAAATGACCAACATCCTTCGACACTAACCTAAGTTAAAACAATGGTTTTAACTTCTTTTATGAACCTAAGACACTAATACCACCTATAAAATTAAAAGTATTTTGGTTTTGAGAGTCTTTTTTGACCTTTATTGAAAATGACTCAAACTTCGACATAGGCTAGGACATAAGAAAATTTTGGAAACAATGATACAATGGTGATCACACTATTAAAATTTACAGTGCTAACAGTGGCTCCTATTGAGGATGAAGTCCTCCCTATGAGGCTTCAAGGACTATAGACTCAGTGCCTTAAACCTTTCAAAATTCAGAAGACTTCTTGGAAATTATGACTAGGACTGGCTTTTGACTGACTGGACTCAAGACTGATCATATATATAGACACAAGTATCATTGGGCATGGAGTTTTATTGACACATCACTCCAGATATTTACAATGAAATGACTCAACTGACTTATTAAACAAAGAAATTTTAAAGAAAATGACCATTAACTGGACCTCCAGTCAACTGATCATCATCTAGATGCTTGAGCATAAAAGTATTGTTTTCCAAAACTTGAGAAATTATAAATGGCCCAAAACACAAATTTTCAAACTTACCATGCTTTCCATGGTCTTCCCTCCTGACATCCCAGCGTAGCACCAAATCATTCTCTTGAAACCATTGTTGATTTGCTCTTTTGTCAAATTTTTTTTTTTACTTTAGTCAGATATTTATGTACTTTGTCCATCAGTGATTCTCTAATTTGATGTGCCTCTATCAGCTGCCAAAATTCTTCTTTGAACTGGAATTTCATCATCATATGATCAGGAGATCATGTCCATAGTTCAAAAATGATAAAAAATGAAAGTGCTAAAAAAAATTTGCAACCTGAGCGACCGGAAAGGTCTCATCGTTGTGATTCTAGCGCTGTGAATGGTTTGCAAAACATGGGTCATATGTAGAAGTTATGAAGGTTTGAAAATCCTAGTAAACTCCAAAAAAATGAGTTTGACCAAGTTTGAATTTACAAAACTGAAAAATTGAAAAAAGAATATTCTAAGGAATATTCCTTGGAATATTCATTTTGGGCGTATTATAGAAGGCCAAGTGCCAATGAATGATTAGAAGGTTGATTGACTTTGTTTGAATCGGACCTATAATAGGCCGCCACATGGCCCCAGGTTGGAGGAGTATGGCATAAAATTTTATTGCAGTCCATTGGATTTGAACCATGGACCTCCCGTCTGCATAAAGAGCGCCCGACCAACCAGGCTATGGATGTTACTTAACCACTATAGTCGACAATTTTTATTTAAAGTGCATAGAACTTTGCAATGGCGGCAAAGGGGGCCAGCCCCCACCTCACGATGTTATCCATATGTCTCAGCACTTGGAACCAAGAGCCTATACTTGGTGGTTAAGTTAAATGGAGGATCCAAGGGTTAATGGGACATGTGCCCAGTTCAACGTTTAATGCAGTGGATAAGGAACCAACAGTTCTGGGTTCCAACACATCGGTGGCTTAGTCGATGGTTACGGTGGGAGGGTCATGTGACCACTCCCTGCCTACCTTTAATGCTAGCCCTTAACTGTCCAGCGGAATTGGGAGCATGCCCCCATATTTGGGGCTTTCTAATTAATTTAACTCCAGTTATCTAACAGTCTCCACATTTAGTGGAGTTCTCCTAGGTGTCACTGGGAAAAATGCATGGAGAAGCCAATTTTCGACCAATTTTGGTGAAACAAGAATCTACCTAGACTAATTTCAACATTTTGAGCACAATTGCATAGGTTTCAGAGCCATCACAAGTCATATTGTGTATGTTTAGATTCAGGAGAGGTCAAGGAGCCACCAGGGCCACTAAGGTGTTTTCAATGTATTGAGCATTCATTCTCTGTTTTCTGGAAATGAATAGTCATTCCTGACTAATTCAAGCATTCTAAAGTTTTTTTTATAGAGAACACAACCCTTTGAGGGTTTATTTCACATTTACTTACCATTTTTTAGAAATAAGATATGAGGGACATGCCATTGGGAGTTGGACCAGCAGATGTAGCCCAGGAGGGGTGAACTGTTTCATCAAATTTGCTGAGTATTGTTACATGTGATGTTTAATTCTCTATTATTTACTGTAGTACAATGTTTTATAAGAAAATTACCTACTTTAACCTCACACAAAAATCTATTTAACTAAGCTAAAATCATTTGTTTCACCTGCAAACTTCAGAGAACCTTATGCACACATTTTAATTATTGTTTGGATACTTAACACGCAAAAAACTAATACATTCCATTCAGATCAAGTTGGTATTAGAGCTATAGTTTTACTTTCAGTATTGTTATTGTGAAAATTTTGTTTAACAATTTGCAAGAGTTTTAATGCTTACTAGGCTAAATCTTAAGAGAGGAGAAGGTCAATTGGTGAAAGCTCAAAGTAATATTCATCCGAGGAGGGAAAGAGTGCCATTATCTCCACCTTCAATTTTACCTCAAAGAGAAGTAGAAGAAGCCATAAGCATGACTTCAACAGAAGGAGAAATCTATGAAGAAATTGATCCCAAGGAGGAAGAAAGAGTGTTCAGAAAAGCATTTCTTGACTTGACTGAAATGGTGAGATTTCTTTATCAAGAAAGAAATGAAAAACTTGAAGGAGAAGGGTCCAAACTTCACAAGGAAGGAGAGGGATCATTTAGAGGCCATAATGATGAGGATAAATCCAAGAACGGTAATGGAGGAAATGGAGACAGTGGAAAGTCGCCATCATCACCCTCATCTTCATCTTCATCAATGATCTAGGTGGATATTGGTGGCCACCCACCTATTTCACTTGGGGCCCCACCATTGTCTCTTTCAGTTTTTTAGTTTCGGCACAACTTAATATTTTTGAGATTTTTTTAGGTCCTGAACTTCTGGAGCCATTTTGAGGCCCTAAATGATGTTTTTTGGGAAAACCAAGAGCAGTTGAGCCTTTGAGCCTTTGAGCCTTGCACCAAAAATTGTACTCCTCGGATAGATCTTACTAATGAGCTATTGAGCGCGTAAAACGAAGATCGTATGCCAAAGTTACGTCTCTGTAAATTTGAAACACCAATTTACCCAAACGGGGCCCATAGTTTTGGCGCTTCATCTCCTATGGTTAGGGTTTTGGATGTTTAGGGTTTTCCATTGTTTCTAAATAATAAATAGGCCCTCGAGCCTCATTGTAACTCAGTTCAGAGGCCTGTAGCCACCACATCTCATCTCAGAGATAAGTTACCAACACCCTAGCTAGTTTATTTCTATTGTCTGTAAGAAAATTTCAGTTCTTTGATATTAATCAAATGAAGTGTTATTTCCGCTGCATATTTGTATTTATGGTTACATGTGTATTATGTTGCATTCCTGCATAAATTTGGATTAGTGGTATCAGAGTGGTCTGATTTTTGTCGATCCTTCTTTGCATGTCCCCAATGAGGTCAAGGTATAAGGAGTTGGGGCTCGATCTGATTGAACCTTTGCAAGATCAGCCTCGCAAACCCCGATGGTTGCCCATGGGGGACGAAAAGAAAGATGAGGGAGCAAGAGATCCTATAAAAATGTTGCTCGAGGAGGCCCTTGAAAAACAAAGGAACGCGATGATGCATAACTTTGCCCATATCCTTCAACGACTGCCCATCGGCAGCGCATCTGCATCCAACAACCACTGTAGAGGCACGACTCGCTTTAAGGTACAAGTAAACTTTGACACTCCCATATTTGAGGGTAAAATAGATGCAGATGTTGTAGATAGATGGTTGAATCTATTAGAAGGATATTTCTCGGTTCATGACTTTTCCGACTGAGAGAAGATTATTTTTGCACTCATCAAAGCTACCCCCCATGTCAAGGACTGGTGGGAAACCTACTGTGAGAAAAATGATGAGACAGAACCCTCTCTATTCTCAGTCGTACCCACTTGGAATTATTTTTGAGATGCCATCAAGAACCAATAATATCCCATGGGGAGCCATGAGGATAAGTACATACAATGGTCCATGCTGCGGCAACAAAGGGATTAAGATTTGCATGAGCTGACAAATCTGTTCCATACCCTGCGCACAAAGTTGGGTATCAAAGATTCGAAGAAGCATTTGGTGCTAAAGTGTCGCAGTTGTCTACATAGATATATTCAGAAGGAAATGGAGTTCCTCGACATCTCCTCGCTTAGGACAACATACCAATATGCTGCCAAGATTGAGCGCAAATTCAAGCATAAGAAGCGAGACTTTGGATCTGTGAATCAAAATCAAGGGAAAGGTGCCCCCAAACCGCAGAACAAAGGAAAAAGCCAAGGCATGGCAGCCCAAGACAACATGCTAAATCCATAAGCAAAGAACAACACCATGAAGCCAAAGAAGGACATGGGAAAGTGGTGTGAGTTCCATAATAGATCCACTCACAACACAAGTGAGTGTTAGGCCAAGCAGTCGCTCATGGCCGAGATGAGGGCTTCTGAATCAAATGCATGCTCCGACTCTGAATCATAACCTGACAAGGGGAATGACAAAGGGAAACAGATTATTGATGCATAGCCCAACGCCACTATTGCCACTGCGAAGATCCATAAGGAGGAACTAGAGGATCCAGAGGAGGTGGAACGCCTCTTCCACTCCCAAATGTGGGTAAAGGGTTCCCCGCTACAGTTCATTGTCGACAATGGGAGCCAAAATAACCTCATTTTAGCAGATGTGGTGAAGCGGTTGGACTTGTCGACCAAAACGCACCCACAGCCATACACCATTAGGTGGCTTCACTAAGGACGGGATCTCCGTGTCAGCCAACAGTGTCGCCTTCCCTATAGCATCAAGCCCTTCACGAATGAGTTATTATGTGACATTGCTTCTATTGATTTTTCTGATGTATTATTAGGCCAACCATACTTGTGGAAGTGACATGCTATGTATGATCACGGCCTCATGTTGTTATTTTTACCTTGAAAAATAAGTTGTACAGGATACAAGAGGTACCACTGTCTACCACTATCTCTTTGGTTACTGCAAAAAAATGCAGTAAGCTCATTTCCCAAGCCAGGAAAATTGTTTTCCTAATGATCCACCCCAAGGGCAAGAAGAAGACTATGGCCACGACCTCCAGACATGGCTCCTCTCCATGATAACAAAAAATGGACAAGGTTGTGCAGGAGTACGGGAAAAGTTTCACCTCACCCACAGGGGTGCCTCTGCACTGTCAGGTCAAGCACCCCATTGATTTGACCCCAGGTGCGCCGCTACCCAACGAACCGATATATCGGTGCTCTATTCTAGAGAACGACGAAATCAAGAGGCAAATTCAGGAGCTACTGTAGAAATGTCACATCTGGCCAAGTTCATCGCCCTGTGGGAGCCTGATCGTGTTAGTACAAAAGAAGGATGGGACTTGGAGACTCTGTATTGACTATCGGATATTGAACAAGATCGCTGTCTGGAATAGGTACTCAATCCCATAGATTGATGAACTTATCAACGAACTCAAAGGGGAGAAATATTTCAGCAAGATCGACTTGAAGTCTGGGTATCACCAGGTACCCATCAAACCCTCTGATGTGTGGAAGACTGCCTTCAAAGCTAAGGAGGGCCTTTTGGAATGGTTGGTCATGCCTTTCGGGTTGACGAATGCTCCCACAACCTTCATGAGGTTGATGGACGACATCTTGAGTCCATTCACCAACTCATTTGTATTAGTGTACTTGGATGACATTATGTTCTTTAGTTATACTTAGGAAGAGCACCTCCATCACATCTGACAAGTCCTCTAAACACTATGGCAACACAAGTTGTGTGCCAATTTGGAGAAGTGCACTTTTGGCATGACCCAGGTTCAATATCTGGGATACATTATTGATGAAAGGGGGGTGCATGTGGGTCCAACCAAGATCCAATTCATTCAAGACTGGCCAGCCCCAACCATTATAACAGAGCTTCGCAGTTTTCTGGGTCTTGCTAATTTCTACCGCAGGTTCGTGTTGGGATTCTCTCATATCACTTGGCCCTTGAGTCAAGTCACCAAGGGAGGAGCGAGAGAAAACTTATTTTGGTCGGAATATCAACAAAAGGCATTCATAGAATTGAAACATCGCCTCTGTTCTACCCCCGTGGTCATATTACCAGACTTGCAACAACCATTTGAGATTGAGACAGATGCCTTTGACTATGCTATTTGGGCAATTCTTACTCAACAGGGGCATCCAGTGGCATATCACAGTGAGACATTTTCCGACACAGTTCGCAAGTATCCCACTTATGACAAAGAAATGTATTCTATTGTGCAGGCTTGTCGACATTGGAAGCGTTACATTTTGGGGAAGGAAACAATCATCCACACAGACCACCGACCCCTACAGTTCATACAGACACAATGGAAGTTGCATAACTATCGCCATAAAAAATGGTCCACATATCTGCAATAGTTTCATTTTAACATCAAGTACAGGAAGGGTAGCACCAATAATGTTGCAGACTGCCTCAGCCGACCACCGATCATGGCACTAACCACCATTCTCAACTCTTGTGGGCATGAGACTTCTGATTGGACGCTTCTCTACAAGAGCGATCCAGAATTCAGCCACACATACAAGGCACTCTTGGGGGGTACACAAGTTCCAAATTTTCACCTCCAAGATGCATTGTTATGTCACCTAGGACACCTTTGTGTTCGTTCAAGAGAGTGTGCAAAGATGATATGAGAAGCACACTACAGTTGAGTCACTGGGCATTTTGGGGTAGAGAAAACAGTGGCAGTACTGTGTAAGTATTTCTATTGGTCGAACCTTTGACAGGATGTCAGGAAGTACATCAGATCCTGCAATGCTTGCGCCATTGCCAATCGACCATAAAGAAGCAAGGCCTCTATACTCCGCTACCTACCTCTAGTCGACCTTCTATTAAGCATGGAAACAACTATGTTTTTGTGGTCGTCGACAGATTCTCAAAGATGGCCATTATGGTGGCCTGCAAGAAGAACATCACAGCAGAAGCCACTGCTAAACTACTCTTTGAACGAGTTTGGGTGCACTTTGGGATCCCACAGTCTATCATATCAGATCATGACAACAGGTTCCTCGGCACATTTTGTTCCAGCCTCTGGTCAATGTTGGACACCAAGCTCACCAAGTCCACAACTTTCCATCCCCAAACTGATGGCCAGATAAAGGTCGTTAATAGGATGATTGTAGACATTCTGAGCATGTACAATTAAAAGCATTGATGCACATGGGATGAGAGCCTCCCCTATGTACAACACAGTTATAATCGGGCTCTCTACAACTCAACCGGCCACAACCCCTTTCAGGTGGGCTTGGGATTCCAGCCACTATGCCCCATTGACGTAGCCATGCCATTTGCGGCTACTCAAGCTGATTTAGCTCATGTCCAATCTGAAGCTGACAAAGTGAACAACTTCATCTAGCGCATTCAACACATTCTCCAACAAGTTCATGACATATTGGACAGAGCCAATGCTAAGTACAAGCAACGACACGATCAACATCGGGTACAACACAACTTCCAGGTGGGCGACAAAGTGTGGCTACATTTGCAGAAGGAGCGCCTCAGTGGACCCCACCGCAAGCTTCACCCGCTCCGATATGGGTCATACACCATCACCAAGGCCATAGGGAACAATGCCTTCGAGCTCATTATTCCACCATTCTTTGGTCTGCACCTGGTATTCAATGTGGACCACCTTCGTCCCTACTTCCCACCTCTACTGGACACCTCTGACATTGCAGAACAAATCACAACAAAATATTTAACCCCAAAATGCATGGAAAAGGCCACCACAGATTGTATCATGGACATGCAAATCAAAAACACTTGCCAACAGAAGATCCAACTATATCAGGTTGTCAAAGCTGGCTAACTCCTGCACCAAGGCAAGTGGTTCACCAGGGACCAAGTTCAGTAGAAGTTTCCTCATCTCATGGAGGAACTCAACGCAATGGGGACCATTGCTTCCTAAGCGGGGAGGAATGATTCAGGTGGATATTGGTTTCCACCCACCTATTCCACTTGCAGACCCACCATTGTCTCTTTCAGTTTTTTAGTTTCGGCACAACTTACTATTTTTGACATTTTTTTGGGTCCTGAACTTCCAGATTTGTTTTGAGGCCCTAAATGATGTTTTTTGGGAAAACCAAGAGCGGCTGAGTACTCCTCGAATATATATTTCTAACAAGCTATTGAGCGTGTCAAATGAAGATCGTATACCAGATTTACATCCCCGCGAAGTTGAAACACCAATTTACCCAAACGGGGCCCATAGTTTTGGCGCTTCATCTCCTAGGGTTAGGGTTTTGGATGTTTAGGGTTCTCCATTGTTTCTAAATAATAAATAGTCCCTCGAGCCTCATTGTAACTCAGTTCAGAGGCCTGTAGCTGCCACATCTCTTCTCAGAGATAAGCTACCAGCGCCCTAGCTAGTTTATTTCTATTCTGTCTGTAAGCAAATTTCATTTCTTTGATATTAATGAAATGAAGTGTTATTTCCATTGCATATTTGTATTTATGGTTACTTTTGTATTTTTTTGCGTTCTCGCATAAATATGGATCAATCAACCTCTACATCATCTTCAGTACATAAATCTCACAAAGTTAAGAACACGGGTAAAAGTCATTTTCTTAAACTTGATGTTACGTTTCAATTGCCAATGTTTGATGGTGAAGTTAATGTAGAAAAGCTAGATAATTGGATTAGGAAATTAGAGGTCTATTTGAGAATTCAAAATTTTCATGATGACAAAACCAAAATTCAACTAGCTTCATTGAGAATGGAAGGTGTAGCTCTTGTTTTGTGGGAAGCCAAGACAAAGGAGGAGATCAAAAAATATGGTAAGATTATCTTATCATGGTTTGGTTTCATTTCTGCAATAAAACAACAGTTTTATCCATTAGCTCACATGTAGAAAGCCATAATGGACTAGAAAAAATTTAAACAATTGAAAGTACAAAATGTTCAAGTGTATACCCAAGAATTTAGAAGAAGAGCTCTTTTACTAGGAGTAGATTTGCATAGCCAAGACACTTTACTCAAGTATATAGGAGGTTTTCATACTTACCTAAGACATACCATTCTCATTTTTAACCCTACAAGATTAGATGAGGTTTGTGTTCAAGCCACACATTTACAGGCAAGGGGAAAACAAAACTTAGATGGGAATGAGGAAAGTGAGTTTAAAGGCAAATGGAAGAAAAAGAAAAATGCAAATGCTAGAAAGGGGAAGGGAAAATTATTTTGCAAACACTGTTCTAAAACAAGCCATGATGAGGACCATTGTTGGAAACTTCATCAAGAGATGAAGCCAGAAAGTTTTAAAGCCAAAGATAAAGCCAAGGGGAAAGGCAAGATAGTTGCAATAGCTGAACAAGACCTAGGGTCAGAATTGGGAGATGAAACAAAAATCATAGCTATGGCACTAAATAACTTGAAGGGGAAAGAGAATGTAAATAAACCCAGTTCTAGTATTTTTAACTATCACATAGAAGCTCCAAGTGAAGAGAAGAGAATTGAATTGTTTCATGTGAGGATCATTTCCAAACATACCAAGGTTGAAACACTATTTGACAGTGGGTCGCAAGTGAACCTTATTTCTAAAGACTTGGTCAAGAAACTAAATCTGAAACCATATCCTCTTGGTTGGATTTGTAAGGATGCAAATTTACAGGTTTCAAAGAAGTGCATGTTGCGCTTTGCAATAACAACACATTTTATGACACGGTTGAATTAGATGTTGTTCCACTTGATATTACAAGTGTGGTGTTGGGAAGTCCTTACTTGTATGACAGGAAAGCTATCTTCCATTGCCATGAGAACAAATGCCATTTATTCAAGGATGGAAAGGAGTATATTGTGAGAGCTCATCGCAAAAAACTAGACTCTTCTTTAGTGAATGCAGGGCAGATGAAGAGGCTTTTAAATGCAAGTAAAAACTTGACATTGATGATGATTAAACAAAGGGAAGTTGTATATAATCATTTTAATGTAAATGCTGATGTAAATAATGAGTTGTTTCATTCCTAAAGAAGGTTGTATTTGAGAGAATATGACAAGCAGATGCAACAATCGTCTTTGGTGTCAAACGGTGCTGAAAACAAAGTGTTAGTGCAAGAAGTTGCAAAGGTCTAAGAGAGGGAAAAAAAACTTAGCAAAGAAGGCACAAAGTTCAGCAATGATCATTTCTGGCTTTAGAAAGGCATGGTACAATGGCAAGGAAACTAGGTCAGGAATTGACACAAGTACAAGGCTAATGCAACGAAAAATTTCCATAAGGACAGGATGCAAGTTGAAAGTAATTTTCAGTTTCCTTTTATTATAGACCAATATAGAAACAATATGTTTATTGCAAAGTTAATTTGTTGTTCTGCAAGTTTCGAAAATGTGCAGCATGACAAGGTCAAAGTCAGCAACGGTTAGTCAATGGAATCAAGGAAAAATTTGTCATTTCATGAGAAGCTCCAATTAATGAAATCAGGGAAATTTTAGTGGATTAAGATTGGAATATTGGGGACACAATCTCCTCATTTTCATGTTCAGTAGTCCAGATATATTTTGGGTTCCAAAAGCTTTCCATTGGGGAGGTTGTGATGAGGAGATCATATCCATAGTTCAAAAATGCTCAAAAATGAAAGTGCTCAAAATTATTTGCAACTTGAGTGAATAGAAAGGTCTCGTCGTTGCGATTCTGGTGCCATGAACGGTTCGCAAAATAGAGGTCATATGCGGAAGTTATGAAGGTTTTAAAATCCCAGTAAACTCCAAAAAAATGAGTTTGACCAAGCTTGACTTTACAAAATTGAAAAATGAAAAAAAGAATATTCCAAGGAATATTATTGGAATATTCCTCAAAATATTCCCTACAATATTCCTTGGAATATTCCATTTTGGCATATTATATAAGGCCAAGTGGCAATGAACGATTGGAAGGCTGATTGACTTTGTTTGAATCGAATGTATAACAGGTCGCCATGTGGCAGCCCTGGAGGGCGCCACATGGCCCCAGGTCGAAGGATTATGGCATTGTAAAATTTTATTGCAATTCATGGGATTTGAACCACGTACCTCTCGTATGCGTACAGAGCGCCCGACCAACCGGGATATGCATGTTACTTAACCACTATAGTCGACAATTTTTATTTAAAGTGCATAGAACTTTGCAATGGTGGCAAAGGGGGCCAGCCCCCACCTCACGACATTATCCATATCTCTCGGCGCTTGGAACCAGGAGCTTATACTTGGAAGTTAGGTTAAATGGAGGATCTGAGGGTTAGTGGGACATGTGCCCGGTTCAACGTTTAATGCGGTGGACAAGGAACCAATAGTTCTGGGTTCCAACACATTGGTATCTTAGCCGACGGTTACAGCGGGAGGGTCATGTGACCACTCCCCGCCTAGATTTAATGCCAACCCTTAACTTTCTAGTATAATTGGGAGCATGCCCTCAGATTTGGGGCTTTCTAATTAATTTAACTCTAGTTATCTCACAGTCTCCACATTTAGTGGAGTTTTCCTAGGTGTCACTAAGAAAAATGCATGGAGAAGCCAATTTCTGACCAATTTTAGTGAAACAAGAGTATACCTAGACTAATTTCGACATTATGAACACATTGGCATAGGTTTTAGAGCCATCAGAGGTCATCTTGTGTAGGTTTAGCCTCAGGAGAGGTCAAGGAGCCACTAGGGCCACTAGGGTGTTTTCAGTGTATTGAGCATCCATTCTCTGCTTACTGCAAATGAATAGTCATTCCTGACTAATTCAAACATTATGAAGCTTTTTTTACAAATAGCAGAGCCATTTGAGGCTTTCTTTCACATGTACTTACCATTTTTTAGCATTAATATATGAGGGA
Source organism: Pinus albicaulis (assembly GCA_034641835.2). NCBI lineage: Eukaryota > Viridiplantae > Streptophyta > Pinopsida > Pinales > Pinaceae > Pinus > Pinus albicaulis. The sequence continues at coordinate 1,637,239,139 of CM076584.1, forward strand.
CATGCCATTGGGAGCTGGACCAACAGATGTAGCCCAGGAGGGGTGAACTGCTTCATCAAATTTGCTGAGTACTGTTACATGTGATGTTTAATTCTCTGTTATTTACTGTTATACAATTTTTTATAAGAAATTTACCTACTTTAACCTCACACATAAATCTATTGAACTAAGTTAAAATCATTTGTTTCACCTACAAACTTCAGAGAACCTTAATTATTGTTTGGATACTTAGCACAACAAAAATAATACATTCCATTCAGATCATAAACTTCATCTTGCAGAAACTTCATAACAGGAAGAGTTAATTGTAAAGGCATTACAACATCAGTACCATATAAAAGGTGAAAGGGAGACATTCCAATTTATTTTTTACCACTTACCATGTCTGCCCTAAGAGCATGCACCAGCTGAGTGTCCCAATTTCTCTTATTTTCAAGCAACATATTCTTAATGATCCTCACGAAGATTTTATTAGATGAATCAATGTATCCGTTACCTTGAGGGTAATAAGGTGTGGAATGAGTCAATTCAATACAATATTGTTGACAGAAGTTGTGCATCTTAGTGGACTTAAAAGCTATTGCATTATCAGTCACTAACTTTTGTGGACAACCAAATCTAGCCATAATGTTTTCCAACAATAATTTTATTATTATTATATCAGTGGCATTCTTGGTCAGAACAACTTTAATCCGTTTAGTAAAATAGTCTGTAGATGTAAGAATCCATCTATGTTTTCCTGATGAGGGTGGATGAATTTCACCGATGAAGTCTAACCCCCACTGCTGGAAAGGAACATCTATTGAAATAGGGATAAGAGGTAATGGTAGAAATTTTTGTTTACCAACAAAATTCTGACATTCGACACAAATCCTAACTTTGGAAATAACATTAGAGAAAAGAGTTGGAAAATAATAGATAGCTCTTAAGATTTTGTTTGGAGTGGCTTTCTAATACAAATGTCCTCCACACACTCCTGCATGTATTTCTGTCATAATCCCCTGTGACTTAGCTTCACTAACACATCTTAATAAGACTCCCACATTGTCTTACCAGTAAAGATGGTCTTCTAAAATGCAATACTTAACAACTTTTATTTTAAAAGCTCTCCTTTTTTACTTCTCCATATCAGGGGGATAGTTGAAATTTAACAAAAATTATACTATATCATTATACCAATCTAAATGAAAGGTTTCAAGATAGTTAGAAATACCTTCTCCATATTTTCCTTAAGCTTCCTCCATATTCAGATTTAGAGCCTTGCAATTAGATTCAACCATCAAGTGAGCCAAGCCTTGTACTTTTATCAATTTAGTATGTCTGATCTCAATATCAAATTCTAGAATTTTGGTCGGCCATATTCCCCTCCTGCCATTTGTATCTGGATGCAACAAAGCATCTTTGACAATGATATTTGGCACAAAAGAAACAATTTTTGAATGTAGCACATAAACTTGAAAAGACTTTAAAGCCTTAACTAGTGCATATGCTTGTTTTTCAGTCAAACTATACTTTAATTCATCATCTCTTAAAGCACGACTAAAAAACGAAATAGGTTTTTCTAAACCTTCTTTGTTCTTTTGTAACAGGACAACTCCAAATGCTTCTACTGAAGCATATGAAAAAATCAGAAAATATTTTTCAAAATCAGGACTAATCAAAACCAAAGCTTTAGTCAAAGCAAATTTGATTGCCGAAAAATAATTCTTTTTTTTTGGACATTAGGTTCAATGCTCCCTATGTGTTTCACGACATGGACAAACCACCTCTTGTGGATCCTAACTCCAACGATTATGGTAGAGAATAAGCCTGCGGGTTTTGGTCTAACGACAATCGTGATTCCAACAAGTGGTATCAGAGCGACAGGTCTCGAGTTCAAAACTCACCCAGCTCGCATTGGGGTGAGATTGTTGGAAATTGGGTTCAACACTCCCCATGTGTTTCACAACATGGAATAACTGCCTCTCATGGATCCTAACTCTGGAAATTGTAGCAGAGACTAAGCCTGTGGGTTTTGGTCTAACAAAAATCATGGTTCCAACATTTTATTCATCTCACCACTTAAATTATGCATCTTTTTTCAGCAAGACATTTATGTGTTTAATCAGCTCTGCAAAGTTAGGAACAAAGTGCCTCAAAAAATTGATTTTCCTAAAAAATGACTGCAATTATTTTTTATTTCTTGGCAAACTAATCTTCTGAATAGCTTATGCTCTCCCTGGATCAATAAAGATACCACTTTCAGTCATAATATGTCCCAATAATTTCCCTTCTTGAACAACAAAGGATGACTTCTTTGGGTTCAAGGACAGACCAAATTTTCTGCATTTGTCAAAAATATGTTTCAAATGTTTCAAGTGGTCTTCATTAGATCTTGAATAGAATGTAATGTCATCCAAGTAGATGACTACAAATCTATATTTTTCTCCTGCAAAGGAAATATCTATTGCCCGCTAAAATTTTGTGCCTGCATTCATTAGACCAAATGACGTTTTATTGTACATGAATTTCCCCCGGGTGTGGTAAATTTTATCTTTTCTCTGTCTTGTCTGTCAACTAAAATCTGATTATAGCCTGAAAAGCCATCTATCATTGACAACCTTTTGGATCCTACAACTTTCTACAAAATATAATCCATCTTGGGTAATGGATAGTTATACTTCAATGAATACTAGTTCAGATTGAAAAAATCGACACAAATTCTTATCTCGCCATTCTTTTTCCGAACCGAGACTATATTAGCTACCCAAATAGAAAATCTCAAAGCAAGAATTATTTTTTCTTCCCATAATTTTCTGATTTCTTTCTCGATGATAGGGAGTAGCATGGGATTGATATGCCTATTTTTTTGTGCTACAAGCTTTGAATATGCTTTCAAAGGAATTTTGTGCTCCATTATACCTCTATCATAAGTTTTCATCTCACTATAGGACCATGCAAAAATAACTGCATATTGTTTCAATAGCTTGATATATTTTGTTCTAGTTTCAAGAGAAAGAAGTTTAGAAACTTTGACTAATTTTGGGTGATCTTCTGTACCAATATTACAGTCAACTGTACTCTCTCCATCAACTTTATTTTTAGGCTTTAGAAATACATCATTATTGTCAAAAAATCTTTCTAAAGGAACTAGGCCTTTTGGAATATAGTTAGTTTTTAGATCTATAATTTCTTTCCTAGCCATGGTTTTCTTGAAAGACTTACTGCTTTGATTTTCAACAATGTCCCACTTATCATCAGTTTGTATGTCTGCAAACTCTTCAACACACTCCAATATTTTTTTAATTTCTTTGTCATCCTCAAATACTTGCCAGTATTTGATGTTATTAGGAATAGAAGGTATGTTTTTAATTTGAACATCATATGTTGCCTTGACATCAAGAGGAATTTTGAAAGTACTAGCAACAATATCTAGTGAATCGGCCATTTGATTTTCCTCTCTAGTGACAAAATTCACATTAAATGCTGAAAAATAATGCTCAATCAAGTCCCAGAATTCATTCCTATAATTCTTCAATTTGGAAATTTTCACTTAGTAGTTATTTCTCACCTACCATATTACCAATTCTGAATCACCAAAAGAAACTAGCTGCTCAGCTCCCAAGTCTTTCGCTGCCGTCATACCCAGCACAAGCGCCTCATATTCAACAGTGTTATTAGTGGTAGAAAATTGTAGTTTATATTATATAGTTACCCTTTGCTGAGTGGAAGAAATGAGGACTACACTGGCTCCCGATCCTTCCCTTGATGAGGCTTCATCGAAGTACAATTTCCAAATATTTCCTCCCTCTAAATGTTGCTCATTTGAACATTGAAAGTGTTGTTTTTCACTAATTTCAGGCTAGAAATTGTTATCATCAGTAGCAAGGTGTAATATGGATGACCCCAATTCCTTTTCCTCGGCATATATAGGATGATTTGAAGGATTATGCTGATCAATGATGATGTAGGCCATTTGGGTTTCCCTATACAACCTTCTGAATTCCCCTCCAAACACTGGGATTGTGGCATATGACATGTCCATTTGAAGGGTGCCTCCCAATTTTTTAGACCAAGATCTGGAAAGCAGCATCCTAAATCTAGAAGGTATGTCTGCAACTACAATGTCCATCACCAAGATTTTCATAGGAAGTTGGGTAGGAGAAACAACCAAGTCCTTAATCACTCCTAAACACTTGACTTTTTTGGAATCAAAGGTGTATAGGTCATGGTATTGCTTGGTGATTTCTAATCCTAATTCATCAATCAATTTCTTTGGCATTAGATTATGAGAAGCCCCAAAATATAATAAATAATTATGTTGTCAGAAAATTAAATATTACATAGCAATGAAACACATAAAATATGCGGAAAACACAAGCACACAAAACACATAAAACTAGAGAAACACAAATATACGTGGTTCACCCAGTTTGGGCTATGTCCACCCTGAACATCCAGTCCTTCCTTTCTATTATCTAGCAAAATGAAGAGACACAACCTACAACAGATCCGCTGTAATATCCTATGTTCTTTCTCACAGTCTCCCTCTATGTTTCTCGCTCTGAGAATACATACAATCCACAGACACAATACAATACCCTCATACAAAGTGAGGGGTTGCCTTCTAGGGAAAAAAATCCTAAACTAAACATAACTTCTACCGTCAAATTATCTGCCTAATGAACCGCCCAAATTGACAAGAAATTACTATACTTTTACAAGGCAATTTTACATCTGTTTTTAGCTTCGGGGGCGCTGCCCTTGAAACCCCCCACCAAGGGGGGGCTCCATAAAGTCACAGCTGCCCCCCTAGGACCCCCCAGGCAGCGTTTGATTACGGGCGGCATTGCCGCCCCCATTAAGGTACAAGGGTCCAATGCTGTGATACAAAATAAACAAGATAATCAGGCTGCACACCCAACATACGCAGCAATTTGTCATGTATATTGAGTGAGAGGTAGAAAGGTGGTGAATTATCATCATTTTAGTCTTGGACATGGCAGTATAGATAAATAGTGGGAATTTCTTCCTTAAGGTTGACTGAATCAGGAGTGAGAGGTGGTTGTAACAAAATTTTGAAAGGTTCTTGTGGGACAAGAATTTTAATTTTATTCAGTTCTGATTTGAAACTGAAATAAATTGGAGTTGATTCTTATTTTTCTGCAGTGATTTTGATAATTGGGGTAGAATTTTGAGGTGGAGGAACTTCATTGACTTTGGCCTTTTGTTTGGCAGCTTGTTTTTCTGAATTTGATTTTTTTTGATGTTGTTGAATAGGACCTTTAGATCTCAAAGGATAATTTCTGTTTTGAGCTTCTTGCTATTTTTTATCATTTTGTGCATAAATTTGGGCATTCTCATAATCTGAAAACAAATATATGCTTGACTGGTCTTCGTATTCTTGAAAAGTCAAACAAGTTGATTGTGATGTTTCTCCTACAAGGTTTATTTCTTCATTTTCTTCCTCTTGTTCTTGCTGCTCTTCTTCAAAAAAAATATTCAGAGGAGGCTCAACATTTTGATCATCAACAATCCTCCTTGGGTGTTGTAGGATTTGTTGAGGTTGAAAAGGCCTTCTGACGGGAGCCTGATTTCTATTGGCTTAATTTTGATTGGCTCTAGTAGCTGGTTTTTTTTATAACTCTAATTTTGTCATCTTAGAAGAAAGTTCCTTGATCAAATTAGACATTTGATCAATCTTTTCTTCTGTTGTAAGAGATTTAGAAGAAGGAGGTTTTTCTTCTTTCATTTTCTTTTTGTCTTTTGCTGCTTTCTCCTCTTCCATTTTTATTTTATTTGAAGCCATAAGATTAGATTTCACTCTAATTGCAACCTCTTGCATGTCCATCAATATTTGTGATTTCTTGGCCCTTACCATAAATCAAACTCAAAATCTAGAGCATTTGCAAAACTTATCATAGCTTTAGTCTTAGGAGGCTTAATTTCTTCAGGAATTTTCTGATAAATTTTATTAAACCTCTTTGTAAGATCAACCAATGACTCGTTTGCATTCTTTTTCAAAGTTTCAAACTCTGTAAGGTAGTACACATAATCTTTCATATCACCCCATTGCTTCACAAATACTTCCTCCAATTCATCTATTCCTTTTATTGAGTTTGGTGGTAGGCTTCTAAACCATTTACGAGCTTCTCCATCCAAGCTTTGAATAAAGAGTCTTGACCAGGCATCTTCATGTTCAATGTTCTGGTTATCAACATAACTATAGAAGGCAACCAAATGTTCCTCAGTAGAAACTCCTTCTCCCTCCCCGGTGTATTTTGGAAGATATTTCAAGTAATCCCCTTGAGGAAGAGTATGTAGAGGTTGAGGAAGAGCAAGTGGTGCATATCTTGCAGCTACTGTCTGTTGCATCCTTGTAAGGGAAACTTGCTGCCTTACTATTTTTTCACACCAGTGTTGCGAAGTGCCAGATATTTCTCCATGTAGAAACCCTCTTGGGGTCTCCTTTTGTCTTTCCATCCTCATCTCCTTGATTTCTTTGGCAATGTCTTGCATGGTTTGGAGAAGAAGATTTGGAAACTCATTTTCATCCATTTCTCCTGACATTGGAGCCTTTCCTTTGTCTTCTTCATTTCTTGTATAATCAAACCTTCAACTTCTATTAATGTACTTCTTATCCATTTCTGTGAGATTTTCTTCTTCTTCTGATGACATAGATGTGATGTCTCATAGGCTGAGCAAATATTATGCTCTGATACCACTATAATATTCCAAATTAGGAAAAACAGGTATATAGAACATAAAACTGGAAAATGTAGTAAAATATCAACACATCAAACATGAGCAAATCATAGATCCATTTTATTATATGTCATAGTAGAAAATGCATATAAGATCTTCAGGAAAAAGACACTCAAGCTAGGAAAAACAAGCCTCAAATGACCCAATACATCAACACATGAAATATTGCTGCTACAAAAAATGCCGGAGGGCTATGACTGCGCAGTCCTATGGAGAATAAATGCAGCTAGAGACTAAAAATATATGGATATGCTAATATAGTGCTCGGAAAATGCTGGGATCATATATCTAGGCTCTCTACCATAATTCCAAGATAACTCGGAAAGGGTTTCTTGAAATACTCTCGATGAAAAATGCATCCCTCGGGTTGAATTACGCTCTAAAACTAAATAATTGTTGGGAGGTGGCTGATATGATGTAAAAATGGATGGTACTCCTCCCCACTAACCTTCCAGATGAAGGGTTGCTCCCTTCACTGGAAAACAAGCTCAAGAACTTGGGTTTTCAAGCCTCCACTGCAACTGCCCTCCTGAATTGCACAATTCCTGAAGGGGACTGTGATGCTAAAGGTGGTTGAAGATTGGCCTAATGCCAGATGATGGAATGAAGCTCAAAGGAACCTCTCTTGAGTGGGCACTCGAACTCACCCGCGGATGAGGGTGGATTTTCGCCCGGAAACACCAGTGTGCTAAACAACACAACAGACTCTACTAAACAGTTGAAGCGTGTAGAAAGTCATAAAAGAAAAAAAATAAAAAAATATTTAGAATTCTTTCCTTGGCTTCCATCCCCTTGCATATATGCATTGTGAGTCTCCTCCCCCTTGGTCCCACTCATTAAAGATGCTACTCCCATGCAGACTCCCTCCCATTATGACTGCGATGTCCTCCAATATCTCTCCAATACCCCCATGAATGCGATGTTGATTTGGTCAATATTGACCCCATCCACATGCATTGACCCCTATTCACACCAAGGAGTGCTTTATTCAACTACATACACTAATCCACTTTCACACTAGAAGTGGTTTTATTCCTACTAAAGAGATTCATGGGTCCCTCTACCCTCTTATTCATATATCTTATTGACAAAAACAAAATTTAATATTCCAACTAGCTAAAAGCTAATTAGGAATATTACAGTGTACATTTTGTAAGTGTTGCACATCATGGAGATCAAAATATTGCTCCATTTGTAGTATCCATGTCATTAAACTTGCTCATATCGATCTTTGGAAGGTGGTAGTTCTTAAACCCAATATTGGAGTTTCTTAAATCAAAATTCATATTCCTTTTTTCCTCATCATGACTTTCATGGATTACCTTGTCACCACTAGGAAGTCTTTCTTACAACAACTTTGTCAAACCTTCCTTCAAACCTTCCATGTCTACTTTCAACCCATCCATATTAGCTTCCATGCCATCCATCTTAGCTTCCATGTATGCTTTTAAACCATCCATGTCATATTTTGTTTCTCTTTATGAGAGAAAAATTTGTTGCACTTGGTCCCGTAATTTTTATGTATCATGTTGTAATTCTTCCTCTTCATGCATCATAGTAGAGTTTTTTGAGGGCTTAATGGTATGGAATTATTTTATTAGGGAAGAATTTTAGAATCCAATACTGCTATATATCCTTCAATATGCATTTGGAATCACTTCCAACTGATTTTTCAAACAAAGTTATTCAATTTTTAAAAATGTACACATTTTTTTCTTACTTTTAGGAGCTCAATATTGCAACAGTTATAAATCTGAAATTTTGGATCTCCAAGGTCTGAATTTTGGTCTTCTTGTAGCTCTATGAATATTATTTCCAATGTCATAATTCAGACCAATATTGGTGATCTGGGTCCGTCAGCTACCGGATTTACCCATGATATTTTACTTATGTGATGTTGTTAGAATTGCATTTTAAGAGAGAATAAAATAACACATGTGCATGATGTAAAGAATGGAAACAAGACAACCATCAAAAACATCAAAACACGAGATGTTGATAACAGAGTTCACCCCGTCTGGGCTATGTCTCTGGGCCTGGTGTCAAAATGGGGCACGTCACTTCATATAGTGTTGGAAATGGGAAGATGTACATGGATGATGTTTATACAAGGATGTGCCCTCAACATGAGTGGCGAGTCTCTCCACGAGACGTTCCGTTACAGGAAATTTCACTCACAATGGACCTCCTATTGGCATGGCATAATCTAAAAAAAAACAAGATCCCCCACATGCATCAAGCAAGGATCTAGAAATCATGATGCATCTCATAGCAAAAAGAGACACACAATCAAACTGCATATACCTCAACCCCTGAAGTTGGGTGAAGAAGCAGATGCTCAACTACTAAATCTGGTTGCAACATCGAACTCGTGGCATCGAGGGGCATAGAATCGAATATCCACACTTTAGAATCGGTCACCGTCACTCCAATAAGGAAAATGGCCAAAAAATTGGAAGCTTTGTTGTTGAAATGGACATCACCATTGAGTTCCTATTGCCGAGAGGTGTAAAATCAACATAAATTTTGTCGAAAATGGACTCCGGCAAGTTTTGGGCCTCCAGAAATCTTTTTGATTCCCTCAAGATTCCCTAAGATTCTGTTCCACAAGGAATCTGCAAATATATTGCTCATATGGCCATTTTGGCTTTACCATCGCATTCCCTATGAAATTATGGTTAAAATGACTATAAACTTCATATCATTTTGACAAAACGGAAGATTACCTCCCCATGGAATCTTTCAGGCATCAAGGAATCTTCTCTACAAAAATTCTTTGCCTCGAAAAGTGTGCCAGCAAGGTTCTGCCTCTGTGGATCCGCTCATGGTTCCCCACTACTGTTTCGCTGGTCCGTCCAACTTCTTCTTGCCCGGCTTCCTGCTCCGTTCGGGTCAAATGGAAAAATGAAGGTTTATATAACTAAATTGGATGGAGTTTTCAAAGTTCAATGGGTTGGAGGAATGGAAAATATGGTAAATAATATAGAAGAGGTCGAGAGATCAAATATTGCCTTTCCAAAATTGGGCGCATTTACAGTTTTTATATTAATAATAGGGGCATGTTTGTTTTGGTTATAATGTCTTTGGAATGATTTGGGGTAGCTCGCTTGGGGGCCGACCATGTGGGCCAAGCGGGTTCAACCCCCGCCAGTCCCCCCCTCCCGGGGTCCGCTCCACGCGGCCCCAACCCGAACCTCATTAGTTTTAATGTATATATATATATATATATATATGTTGGTTGACATTCTGTGGGCTCCGACTAAGGGTGGTGGGGTTTGGCCACCTTCCAACCCCATTTTAATATAGATATGGATTGTAATGAACGATGGGGTGGTGGGGGTGGGGGCCTGCCACCCTCATTTTTACATTTTTGTTTGTTTTTTTCAAACCATAATGTTTTTTTTTAATTTATTTTACCGAAAATAAGGGTCGTTGGGCAAATTAACAAGGCCAAAATTTCGCTTGTTTTTGAGAGTTGGGTTCCCTGCCCATTGATGGTGAATTTTTGGGACACTTAAACCTGGCCCACTGCGCAACTTTGACCAAAAATTTGACTCCCTCTAACTTCTTCATACAGGCTCAAATTGGCAATCCATTCACACTGTTGAAATCAGGGTGACAAGTACTTCAACCTGAACCTAGTTCAAAATAAATCTGACCACTTTGAATTTTGACCATTTCTAAGCCCTCTTGATCTCTTAAGGGTGTCTGGAGCCACCTTGATCATTCCTCCCCACTGAGGAGATTTTAGTCCACCAAAATCATGAACATAATATGTAGCTTCTTTGTACCATGTCTACACCACAAGTGTCCTGAAAGGACACCTTTGATTCTCCTTCACCTTTGTCCTTCGGAGCCATCACTACTACATTTGGCGGAAATTCTGACACTTGGTTCCGACGCTTTTGACCAAATGTCAAAAATTTTCCCAAATTTTTTCCATCCCGCCCGAAACCGTTGCTATACCGACGTCTATAGAAAAGTGTCGCAATACCGACACTTAAAAACGTGTCGCAATTGTGATGTTTGGAGGAAGACATCGCAATTACGACACCATGGCCCAAAGCGTCGCTATTGAGACGACTCCAAATGTCGCAACTGCGACACAATGTCTAGGTGTCGCCATTGCGACGTTTGGAGGCACCCGTCGTAATAGCGACGCCTTTTCCGCCGTCGGTATAACGACACTTATATGTGCGCTACATAAAAATGATTTTATTGTTTCGTATTCGTCGCAATAGCTACATTAACGTCTGATATCACACGCGCATTTGCCCTCCACTCTTGCAGAATAGCATTTTCCCTCAGCATTCACCCTGAGCTCTTGCAGAACAGCATTTTCCCTCAGCATTCGCCCTCAGCATTCACCCTCAGCTCTTGCAGAACATCATTCACCCTCAGCTCTTGCAAAATGGTAAGTTCTTACTGCAGGCCCTTCCTCCTATAGTAGGGTTGACTCTATTTGGGGTTTTTTGGTCAATTCCATTGGATTGTGTTAGGCTGTAGGGTTCTCTGTAGATGTCAAGAATCAAGATTCAATACCCTCTATTATCTTCATCACCCAATACAAGATTTATTTAAATTTTTCCCAAAGAAACTCTTATTAATTTGGCAGCCATTATTTCTCCCTGCTTTAAAAACCCTACATTTAAATGAAAACAAGCATTGCATTTCAACTACAAAAATATATTAGTGTTCAAATGTACATGTGTGCTACATTAACGTCTGATATCACGCGCGTGTTCGCACTCCGCTCTTGCAGAACAGCATTCACCCTCAGCATTCGCCCTCAGCTCTTGTAGAACAGCATTCGCCCTGAGCTCTTGCAGAACAACATTCGCCCTCAGCATTCGCCCTGAGCTCTTGCAGAACAACATTCGCCCTGCATTTGCCCTGAGCTCTTGCAGAACAGAATTTGCCCTCAGCATTCGCCCTCAGCGTTCGCCCTCAGCTCTTGCAGAACAGCATTCGCCCTCAGCTCTTGCAAAATTGTAAGTTCTTACTGCAGGCCCTTCCTCCTATAGTAGGGTTGACTCTATTTGGGTTTTTTTGGTCAATTCCATTGGATTGTGTTAGGTTGTAGGGTTATCTCTAGATGTCAAGAATCAAGATTCAATACCCTCTATTATCTTCATCACCCAATACAAGATTTAAATTTTTCCCAAAGAAACGCTTATTAATTTGGCAGCCATTATTTCTCCCTGCTTTAAAAATCCTACATTTAAATGAAAACAAGCATTGAATTTCAACTACAAAAATCTATTAGTGTTCAAATGTACATGTGTGCATCACTTGTGTAGGGTATTCCTTTTCCACTTTTACATTATCCAAGAATGTGTGCAGTATAGTTCATATTTTTTGTGATTTAGATTATCTTGAAAAAGGAAAGGTAAATTATTTCCCATGGAAAAAGAAAGTTTTCCCTTTTTATAGGTTGTTTGGACTTACGTGGAAAAATTTATGGTATGCCTTTCATATTATGTAGTTTAAATTTGAATTAACAGGTTATTCTACATGAAAATATAATTACCTATGTGATTTCCTTCATCACAAATTAAAATTATAGGGTTTCAATTTCCTAGACTCTAACTCATCTGATACTAAATTCTAGGTTCTCATTGGTGGATCACTCTTCCATTTATTTCCTTTCCCTCTGGATCTTGTCATACTTTAAAAGTCATCAATGATACATATATTATTTCAGGTATCCCAAAAGGCTTTATAGTAGAACATATTGTGAAGTTTTTTTGACACTTGAGGATTATTTTTAGAACTGCAACGCGGTCTATGCTATCGAGTTATATACCAAGCAACTTGTCCTTAAAAACCACAATATGAGGTAGGCTCAACCAGTTTGAACTTGTTGGGACATAGCATATGAAGTTGTGTGATGATTCCATATCATAGGTCTATTATGGTGACAAAATTGAAGACACGTAATGATAGTTATTATGTTAACATTACTAGAAACATTTTCGAAACTATCCATGCTATCAAGATGTCAAAATTCCAGGCATTAGGTGTCAATACTCGTAGCTAATAGATAATAATAACAATATAAAAAAATCACAACTTTATTCTTGAAATATGATTGTTACACATTGGTAACCTAGTTCATGAGTTACTATCACCCAAAGACTACAAAACAAACTTAAAATATAAATTAAACCAACATGAGAATCCAACTAAGGGTTTCTCGACAAAATCATGCAATAGCCTGGCATTTTGAAACCCAAATTTGAATCCATCATAAGTAATACAATGCAAACTCAGATGGATTTTCAATGCATGTTTGCATGCTACACTTATTCTCTGTCTAGATATCATTTTTTAAATGGAACCATTAGTCAAGCCCACAGTCCTTTTTATGTGAAAAATTTCAGCTCTATTTGAGCTCTTTTTTGCTCCACCACCTCCATAAACATATGCAAACATATATCATGATATTGGAATTCCATTACATATGTATGTGCCAATGTTCCATAATCATGCCCCATCATCAATTTAAGAAATTTCCATTGAATATCAAATTATGGAGGGGGGGAACTTTTTGCTGCAACATTTGGCTCAAAATCAGGGACCATCTCCGTATGAGGTGAATGAGAAATATAGATATTTGAAGAAGTAGATTAGTGCCTTTTCCTCTGGCCATGGAGTCATATACAGTCATCCATCACAAAAATTTATCTTTGTTCATTCTCACCTTGAAAGTTGCAAAAATTCATGCCCTAATTGAAATGACACTAAATTTGAAAGATATAATAAAAATGCAAGCTAGAAGTGCCCTATTAATACAAAGGGAAAACCTTCCTACCTACCCTAACTAAGATAAATTTTGATTGAATAGGAAACATGATATTGCCAATGGAGTTGATCCAACAACTTGTTAAATGTATGGGACTAAATCATGCAATTGATTTCCAAGGAAGCATGCGCATGAAGAGAAAAAGTGCAGAATTAATGGAAAATCCATACATGCCACTTATAAAAACTACACCGAAAGGTCAAAAAATACTTAAGGCCTTAACTTAATTTGAATCCAAAAATGACAAAACAGGATTAGTGAAAACATGAGAGTGGTGTGGGGGAACAACATAAATAAAAAGTGAAGATACCTTTCCCCAAGATGCCTTTGTCATCGTTGTATGAAAACATGTTTTCCTTTCCCTTTATACATGCAAGTGAATGCATTATAGGTATGGTGTTTTCCTAGAATAGGAGAAGCCTACTTAAATATATCATTTGTGGATTGAATGTTTGGGTGCCTTAATGTGCAATGACATGTTTCCAGGATTGAATTCAATGCAAGGCATATTTGAAACTCTAACTCTGTCTTCCGGTGTCTTATTAGAAATTATTTCAGTTTTCATTTTGTGTTTTCAAGTTAGATATTGTTTTCAAGTTTTTACATTTATAATTTTATTGCAATGTGGTAGACTGATCAGAGCAGTGCAGGAACAACCCCGAGACAGGATGATCGCGGAAAGAGGCCAACGAAAGAACATGTAAAGTGCCAGCATTGCTCTATCTTCAGGTATTTTAGTTATTTACATAATTGAAATAATATTAATTTTGTTCAAATATGCATACACCTAGCCATGGTACGCCTGATGATTCCCTCTTTGAGGAAGAGCTTTCTTCATCCCTATCTCCAGTGTTCTTGTTGCAAAAAAAGGCACGAGATGCAAGGTCGTAATTTAATACTTTGATAGACGCGCCTCAAACACCTGAAACATAAGAGAGGATACAACATCTTATGAGGTAGCTAGAGAGATATCAGGTAATAATAAAAATTCAAAAGGATATTTTTTTGTTCTGCATGAGATGAATTGTGATAGTTTGATTTTTAATTTTTACATTGAATAAACTAACAAAAAGTTCTTTTGTATGTAGCTTTTTCTGGCATTTTCTGAACCTGGTGTTGGTGGTAGTGGGACACAAGGGCAATAGATTTCCCAACAACCCTCTTGTACACCTTCTACTCCTTTAGGTGCCAGCCAAGAAACGCACCCTACCCAAGCAGACACCCAACCAACCGCTGAATGTGTTGGCAATGATGAGGCTGATATGGCCAACTACATTATTGCGTTTCCTGGAGCTACACGTGTCAGCTCCACAGGGACCATTAATGGCATGTTGTTGGTGAACGATGAGGGTGTCCCTATAAAGCATGTACAACTCCCAGGTAAATTTTAATATTTTAACTATTTCATGTACGTTATCTAAAACATATTTATCATGATTTTTATTTTTAAATTAATGATAATATCTTCTTTTTCTTTTGGTTTTATTCTGTGTAGGAAACAATGAGTTCTACAAGATTCTGGAGAGCCATGCGTTGGTAATTTTTGGCCCAACCATACGTACAGGGTGGAATTCCCAGAATTCCAACCTGAAAAAAGAACTTTTAGATTATCTAGAAGCCCTCTTTGGGGTCGGCACATTTGACAGAAAAGCGGTGGCTCAGGTAGCCGGCAAATATTTGAAATATACCAGGGACACCTATAGGACGCAATTGCAATTTAACCCTAGATATGAGCATCCTCTCGCAGTTTCAGAGAGTGAGTGGAGAGCACTCATCCATGATGGAAAAGAGAAAAGGGAAAAGAAAGAAGGAAAAATGCCAACTGGACCTGCAAGGTAAATTACAACTTTAATTCAATAGCTTTAATTTTCTCTATGTCTAAAATAAAAGTGTGCTACGTCATATCTGACTTCAATCTTTTGATGCTAGGTTGCCTGACACCTCAAAGACAACCAAAGCTAGGATTGAAAAAAAGGGCCATCACAAGCTAGGCCAGGGCGGCTACTTGAAATTAGCTGCAAGAATTGTAATTAAGTAGCTAAACATCTTATAATTAATTGTATCGTCTTCCAAAGTTTTTGTAATCCTATCAAATATGATTAAAAATACACAATCATATGTAATGTAGGGTGATGACTTCGGAACAGAAACTACAGAGGAAGATAAAAATATCGCTTTCCATTTCGGCTATCAAGCCGTAGTTGAACGTCGCAGAAGCTTGGGGCAGGTCCCAAGATCCAGAATGCCCGATAAGGTAAAACATTAACCTTTAAATATGTTTGTTTTCGTCCATAAATTTAATGTCTAACAACTTTTTTTAAATCAGGGGAGCAGCACTACCAACGAGGCAAATAACCCAGTTTTAGAGCCAGATGTAGATGATCCTCACGTGCAACCTGATCATTGTAGTGGGGACCAGGCCGACAATGCTACTATCAGTGAGGGTCGTGACGGTAATTAATTTCCACTTATAATTTTTTCTAATTATACCTTGATGGTTGTCCTTATAACTTTTTTTGTTTAAATGATAGAGAATGTTTCCCTTAAGGATCTTACCACCAGAGAGGAAGACAGGGCAACAGTCTCAATGGCGACAACTGGTGCACCAGGTAAATAATCTCATTGCAATTTTTTTTATTAATAGTATCGAACTAGTTCAATGATATTTAAAAACTGACAATTAAAATTTAATATTATCTGTTTTTGTAGGTGATGCCCCGTCACTAGATGAGACCAGACATCGTGACAACGCAACTAGGTCAGCGGCGACAACTAGTGCACCAGGTAAATAATCTCATTGCAAATTTTTTTATTAATATTACCGAACTAGTTCAATGATATTTAAAAACTGACAATTAAAATTTAATATTATCTGTTTCTGTAGGCGATGCCTCGTCACTGGATGAGACCAGACATCGTGACAACGCAACTAGGTCAGCGGCGACAACTGGTGCACCAGGTAAATAATCTCATTGCAATTTTTTTTATTAATATTACCGAACTAGTTCAATGATATTTAAAAACCGACAATTAAAATTTAATATTATCTATTTTTGTAGGCGATGCCCCGTCACTGGATGAGACCAGACATCGTGACTACGCAACTAGGTCAGCGGCGACAACTGGTGCACCAGGTAAATAATCTCATTGCAATTTTTTTTATTAATATTATCGAACTAGTTCAATGATATTTAAAAACTGACAATTAAAATTTAATATTATCTGTTTTTGTAGGCGATGCCCCGTCACTGGATGAGCCCATACATCGTGAATACGCAACTAGGTCAGCAGTGCGGGTTGAAAGGCACGAAACAGGAGCAGAGCACGATGATATTGATGATGTAATTAGGAGCTTTAAAAATAGGAAGAAAAAAAAGAAAATTTGACAATGTAAAATATTGTATTATTATAAGACAAACGTTACCATACTTGGAACGTTTTTTGCGTTATATAAAAAACTCATTTATCATACTGTTTTTATGTCAAGCATTAATTGCAATGTTTCCTTGCGTACTTTTTGTTGAATTGTTTTTTTATTAGTTATTGAATTTTTTTTTTTATGCTCATGAAAGTAAAAAATGAAATATAGATTGGGTATTGGGGAATTGAGAGTGATGTGAGGGGGGGGAGAGGGGCCATAAGAGCTTCTAACTTCATGTGGTTGGCCCTGTTTAGTAGAGAATAATTTATTGGAGCGATTTAATCTTGGAGAAAAACTCCCTCGATCCAGCGTAGCAAATAAAAAGTCACTGTTGACTTAGTTGCTACTCTTTCAGATCGTGGGAGGCTTGTTCCAAGTTCATGCGACACCAATAAATTGTTCTTGAAATGAAGAGGAGCTTATTCAGGTATGTTTTGACATTTTCAACATATGTTCTAACATTATCATAAGAATGCATATTAGAGTAAAAAATACTACATCAATTACTTGTATTTATTGTATAGATAATGATGGATTTTGATTGACTTGGTAGTGCAGGTACAAATTTTCATGCATCATGAGCAATACAACTTGTCAACCAGGGTCATGTCCAGGATATTTTATCTTGTGCGCTTGACCAGGTTCGTAATGTCACATTTTGTAAGTTCCTTTACAATTCATAATTCAATATTAAGCTTGTTCATGATTATTATCTAGGTTTTTTGTATGTGTTTTTTCATCTATTTGATTGTAAGCAACTCTGCATGTTTCCTGTTGTTCTCTATGATTTCTCCCATTACCACTCCCAGGATGAATCCGACTTTATTGTTACATAGGTTACTTTATTGTTACTATGATTTCTCCATTTACGATTTCATAAGTTACATCATGTAAAGTTGTCAATCTCAGGTTGGTGATGAGCTTTAGTTCTCCAGATTTGGGGCTTTTCTGATATTTTCTCCCTCATGTCATTCCCGCATCACCTCATTGTTTGAGCATGCCAATTGTCTACCACTTGTACCAATTGGCACATGTCAATCTCCGAGTGGTGCCACATTTCACCTATTTTCAGTGAGAGTTTAGGGTTTCTCTAACATAGCTTCAGAAATCCGATTCAGTGCCTGCTTGAATATTGTCACATAATACTCATGGTTTGGATTGATGAGCATGTTCTCAATGGTTGGTTGATTCATAAGAACCACCCATATAGTCATCTTGAGATATTTCAGAAGTTTTCTCGGGTTTCCTTTTTCACCGTTTCTAGTGGGTGGGATGGTGTGGGGTGATCCATCAATACTGGTGCTCTTGTAGTAGGGAATTTGTTTTTGGGGATATAAAGGAGCATTTGATGTAGATATCCCATCGGATGCATTCATAGATGGGCACGAGAGGTCAAGAATTTAAATTAAAAATATGCAACCTCTAGCATGGCAACCTGAAGGCCGCGAGAGACACTGGTTAAAGATTGTTTTGTGCCGGCCTTAATATAGTCGTGATTTCTTTCTATTATCTTAATGCAAATATATAGTCCGGTCTCATTAAAATGAGGATTGTGGTTGTATTTCTCTTTGGTTGTTTCTCTCTTAATGCTCCAGAAGTTGCCAAAAGTTGTGATAGTTGTTTAGTTTTCCTGTTACAACTTAAAAGTGGTTTTTAGCAATGGGAGTCATGTTTTTTAAGGTTCATACTAATATGAAGATCTTGTAATTCTATATTCAGCATAAGAGAAGGTGGCCTCTGCTTTGTGCAATATGACAACAATTGCCACATCTACCTCATTGGGTAACAATGGAAAGGGGAAGAAGTTGGGTGCAATGTTTGATAATTATGGTAGACAATTGTCTTCTCTTTCAGTTTTTTCACCCATTTCCTTTAATCGCTCAAGAAGAAGAGGGACTCTGAGATCATGTGACGGAGAGAAGGTAGTTAATACAAGAGCTATGGAAAAGGAGTTGTACTTCAACAAGGATGGCTCAGTGACAAAAAAATTGCAGGTCAGAGAAAAAATTATGTTTAAAGGAAGGTCACCCGCACGTGAAACTTCACTGCGGTGGATCTTTCCTTGTCCACTTATATTCGATTTTAATGTGTTATTTTAATTTTTCATGGAGGGTTGTTTTGGCATATGGTCTGGCATTCAATTGCACACTTACCGAAAGCATTGTCAATTTGTCTTGCAGGCGGTGTGAACAAACTTGCTGATCTTGTTGGAGTCACCCTTGGGGCGAAGGGAAAAATGTTGTCTTGGAGAGCAAGCATGGTTCTCCGAAAAATAGTTAATGATGGTGTGACAGTAGCTAAGTAGGTAATTTGTATATGTGTGCTCTGGTTTTCTTTTTAACTTTGTATTAGTTCCCCCTCTTAAATGTCTTAGATTTGGTAGGCATAATTTGAAAACTCAAAGGTGAAAGGAAACATATTTGTTACCCAGTGGTCTACTTGGCCTATGGACTAGCCACATTAGAGTAATGCATAAAGCTTTTCACAACAATAAAAGGAAAGGGTTATGGCCGAGTCAAATTTTATTTTTATTGACAGTGTAATGAAATGTATCTCAATGCTATGGTTTTGGCCTTTTTATTGGTTGAATTAGAGGACCCAGTTGAAAATATTGGGGCCAAGTTGGTAAGGCAAGCTGCGACAAAGACAAATGATTTAGTTGGGGATGGAACCACAACATCTGTTGTTCTTGCACATGTTGGAATATTGAAAAATTCCAGAACAATGAATGGAGAATAAATCTCCCTTCCTCTAACACAAAGAAAATAAAAATTTCTTTGACAGGAGACAAAGTTTCAATACTTTGAAAACAAACTTCTATTCCCTTCAATAACTCAAAAAAAAAACTATTACACTACTTCCTCACTGAGAGGGATTACAAAATTATGACTGCTACAAAACGCAGTGCATAAAACCAACTCACTGTCTGTTCAAAACAAACATACTCCGTCTCTAAAACACTCTGCTGTGTTTTTCCCTTTCGCACTGCTGTGCATACACACTTAAAAAGTTACACTCAGTCTTTCACTTTTTACACACTGCTGTGTAATAAAAAATTTACGTACTGTCTATAAAAAAAACTACCAAGCTTTTTCGTCCTTTTTATTTTTATATGCTGTAACATATAAAACATATTATAATAAACCCTCTTTTTAAAAAAATAAAATTAAAACTAAATTCTATGGCCCACCTTTCATTTCGCATATGATATATATATATATAACATATGTTTCAAACATATGTATATATTAAACTATCAAAACATTAAATAACCCTTTCCGTCGAACTTCAAAAGTCTGAATAGATTGAATTTCAAACCAAATTCGCGTTCCAAAATGGGATGATGACGTCTGCCTAATTTTAACTCGAATTCTCAATCCAATGTGCCCTATAAAAAATTCGGGTCCGGTTTTCAGGTTTTCAAATTCCCTTCAATTTCATGTGATCCAATATTAATGCTCCATGTGTCCTCCTTTTGAATTTACAAAACTGTTGGTAAATTTATGTTTGTTTAATTTTTGGTTGGTGAATTGCGTTAATGCTGGTTGTTATGTTTAAATACAATCCTGTACAGAAATATGGTTGCGGACGTCTACAAAAAAAACTTGCAGGAATTTTAAATGCTGAATTAAATTTCTGGATGGCATGCAAGCAACCTCCAAAAAAAATGTTGTTGCTGCATCCGTCCTTCTGCTGCAGCAGTTGAAGTTAAAATTCAACAACACAGGGTTTAATAAGTGAGGGTGTAAAGGTAACTTTTTGTCGATAGTACTGGATTAAGATCATCTATTCATTTTTGTAGGGTCTTATGGTGTTTGGTTTTTTAGTTTGGGTTGGGCTTATTGAGTCTAAGATAGTTTTTGAGTGAAAAAATTGCTATCAGGTATTAAAAAATTTTGGTTCTTTTGTCAAAATTTATGAGCTTGTTAGGAAATACAAACCTGACAATGGTTGTATCTTAAATTTGTGGAAAATAATTTGAAATGAAACCTTTTTGTTTAGGTTGTTGCAGCAGGTGCAAACCCCATTCAAATTACTAGGGGCATTGACAAGACAATAAAGGCCCTTGTTTCGAACTCAAAATTTTGTCAAAGGAGGTAAACGCTTGCCTTTTGAGTAGGCTGGTTTTCCTTTTTGCTGATGGTTTGGTGTATCTAATTGAATTAGTTGCCTAAGGTATTTTTGGTTGCAAAATCCTTTTCATTTTTCATACAGTATTGGCCTTGTGGAATACATTTGATTGTGTGGTCTTGTTAAATCTACAACATTTGTAGTTGTTTAGTCTTATGGCCGAGGTGCACTTTTATTATGGAAATAGTTGATGCAATATTGTCATTTAATCCTTACCGCAGGGTAGCATGTTGAGAAGTTTCTTGTGAAACATTTGGTATTCAAAATGACACTTGATCCTATACAGCATCATGCACTTGACTTCAAAATTCATATTCAAAGTGTGCCGGACAATTCTTGCAAAATTTCAAATATTTATGTTGTTTTAAACCATTATCTTTTTCATGTATTGGATGCTGAAAATGTGAAAAAGACTTTGGTATGAAACCAACTGGGGAATAATTTCCAGCAAAACAACCACTTCCAAGACATGATTTAGAAGTAGAACAAATGTGCTTATGAAGCATAGAAAGATATCCTTGATGCATTGTCAATGTTTGGCTAGGGTTATTTTTAGAGAAAATAACTCCTTATTCCTAGAATAGTGATCTTCAATACAAGTAAATGCCAGAGAAGAGAGATCATCGTGTGACGCAACAAAACTGAAATTGGACCCCCAAGGAGAGCTGGTGTGTCTACAATCGCTCTGTCAGCATTTTCCCTTGGTTTACCCCGTTCTTTTCCTCCAACCTGAGTCTTAATTGACTTCTTCTTTCTTCGGGTTTATTTATCAAATTCATAGAATTTGATAAATAAATACTATCCACAATGGTTGGACTTTAATTTATATTCCCGACTTATATTATCTCCAATCCTTATAACCAATGTTTAACTTTCAACACTTTGTATTTATACTCCACGTTTCTTTTTAAATAAATAACTTGTAATGAACTTTCGGCTCTATATTTCACCACCCAGCCTTACAACAATCACGCTCCAAACTTATGCTAATTATCCGCTAATCGTTTAATTAAACAATTTCATTATACTCCGGCCCCACCTATATATATCAATAACCAATCAAACACTCGTATCGTACCTGGCTATCCTCCGCACACCTTAGTTAACCTCCGGGCAAGTTCAACGTGCGACCACCGTCTGATGGCCCTTCTCCAAATCAACGACTCTTGACAATTTCGCTCGGCTTCCAACGTCGGGCTTTAACGTGCGATGGAGCGGGTTAAACGGTGGTTTTCCAGGGGTCACATCGCCACGTGTCGCATTCCCTATGGAATCGCTCGCAAATAGGAAATCCCACCTACTCCGCAAAAGCGGTGCGATATGGGCAATCCGCTTTTGTGATTCCGCTCGTGGTTTTGGTAGAGGGCTTGACCACGAGTGCAAGTTTGGTTCCGCTATCCTTTTGTTTGTTAACTCATGTCCAATCCTCGGGTCAGGTTCTGAAAGCACAACAATTTTGTCTCTTTATTAAGTGGGATTTTTATATTTGAACAGTTTTCAGGACCCCGGTTCTCTACACAGACCTCGCCTTGGATATTTTTACATAAAAATGATTGTTCTCAATAATTATTTATATAACTTTTCCACATGTTTAGTGTGTTATTCCCATGATTTATTATAAATATGTGTATTATCAAAGAAAACCAACACAAATTTTATAAGATGGGATCAAACAAAATTGTTCTTAAGTCGAGCCCGCCGGACTTCAAATAGCGATAAACCATAATTCAAACCAAATTCGCGTTCCAAAATAGCCTGCTGACGTCAGCCAATTTTGTGACGCGAAAACCAAATGAATTCCTCCCTAATATTTTTCGGGTCCGAAGTTGGGCTGGCGTACAGAGGGAAGTTGTGACGCGAATTTCTTATCAAATTCGCCCTAATATTTTTTGGGTCCGAATTTCCAGTGTGCGAGCGGCCCAAACAAAGATCCGCTCCAATCAATTTCTGCCACATGTCCTCAATAAAAACTTTCCCTGCTCCCAGCTGCGGGTGCATTCGATGGCGTTTAAGGCGATGGAACATGGATATGGCGATTTCATATCAATCGCATTAACATTTAACGTTGTTCAATTAAGTTTTCACATCAAATCCGCATTAATTAATTTTTAACACTGTTCAAGATCGGACCTCCACTCCTCTTAGCGATTCCGCACACTCCAATTTGATCCGGCCTTCGGCTCTCGTTATTAATGATCAGAGATTAATTATGACGGGCATCCTTTGATTGCATTGCAGTCAGGTCGACAAAATGGCGTTTAGCCATGGTTTTTCAGACAAGCCGGTTGCTGGATTACACTGCCTGCTAACTGTGATGATAAGGAGAAGTGGCCAGCTGAACTGCTGCCTAGACCTTGCTGAATATTTGCATTTCTCTCGGTTCTGTCTCTGTCTGTCTTCCTCTGTTAATTGGAATTCTGCTTCTCCGTCTCCTCTTGTGCCCACTGCGCCTGAGATTGCACCCATGCCTCGCGTGTGTGATAGGATGCGTTGCCGCAGGGGGAGCACTAGAGGTCAACCCCTGCGCGCTCCCTCCAGCCCCTCAACACAGTCGACTTCCGGCCAGTCCAATGATTATTATGCAGGTCGATATCCAAATACTAGGAGTGGGCGGGGTCGGCTTGTAGGATCTGGCCACTGTATGGATTCCCCTACTCCTCGCTTCCCCACCGCTAGTTCACCTTCTCCCACGACGCACACTGCACAATTTTCCTTTAATTTCTCTCTCAACCGCCCACGAATCACGGCATTATTCACTGTGGTCTTCCGCGAGGAGGCCCAAACGGAGGAAAAATGCACCCGTCCGGCGGGTCTGAGCTCGGAAAAAGCCGGCCAGCATTCGGGCCTTTAGGAGGGGAGCCGTGGCATGCATGTGGAGGTAGCACCTAGCGATCTTGGACCTTCCGAAGGATGGTGCCGAATCGTGGAGGAACCACCAGAGGAGTAGTTTGGTTAATTTGTTTTTCTTGCTTAGCAGGCCCACTTAATTGGGCTGCTTTTAGATTATTTTACTGTGTTGGACCTTTATAATATTTTTGAATTCTGTAAATTAAACGTTCAAGACTGGTTTCCCCGTATGAGGGCAGTCTTCTTAATATTTTGATTTTTTGATGACAAATTTGCCATGTGTATGGCCAAGCAATGTTTTTGACTTCGGTGTAATTTTATTCGCAATGTTAATAGATTAACTTTACTTAGAATTCTCACATGATTAGCATTTTTCTTGATCTATTCAAGGATTTTGGGTACTTTAATTTGTATTTGGAACAATGGACGTCGGTACTCTATCTGTTGCTTTACTGTTCTACATACTGCGCTATTTCACTTTCTTATAGATGCCTCTAGCATATTTGAATGCTTTCTCAGATTGTCGATAATCTCCATGTGGACCGTTACTGGATTTTATATCATGTCCCTGTATGTGACATGGGGTATTTTTCTATCATTGTCTGGGGTGGGACTTCCACTTTTCTGGATGGATATTTGGGTTCCAATCTTCAGATGTGAAAATGTAATGACTTCATGGACTGTTTTACTTCATATAATATATTCAAACAACGTTTTTTCTCTGGTGAAAAAAAATGATTAATGTTTATCACTCTGCCTTCAAAACTAGCGATGCTGGTCTATGTTGCTAGTTTATTGATATGGTCTGATGGTCTTTTTATATTTTGGACATATCACACTCCTCACATGATTAGCGTTTTTCTCTGTTCAAGGATTTTGGGTAATTTAATTTGTATTTGGAACAATGGACGTCGGTACTCTATCTGTTGCTTTACTATTCTACATACTGCTATTTCACTTTCTTATAGATGCCCCGGGCATATTTGGATGCTTTCTCAGATTGTCGATAATCTCCATGTGGACCGTTACTGGGTTTTATATCAAGTCCCTGTATGTGACATGGGGTATTTTTCTATCATTGTCTCGGGTGGGACTTCCACTTTTCTGGATGGATATTTGGGTTCCAATCTTCAGATGTGAAAATGTAATGACTTCATGGACTGTTTTACTTCATATAATATATTCAAAACAACGCTTTTTCTCTTGTGAAAAAAAAATGATTAATGTTTATCACTCTGCCTTCAAAACTAGCTATGCTGGTCTATGTTGCTGGTTTATTGATATGGTCTGATGGTATTTTTATATTTTGGACATATCACACTCCTCACATGATTAGCGTTTTTCTCTGTTCAAGGATTTGGGTACTTTAATTTGTATTTGGAACAATGGACGTCGGTACTCTATCTGTTGCTTTACTATTCTACATACTGCTATTTCACTTTCTTATAGATGCCTCGGGCATATTTGGATGCTTTCTCAGATTGTCGATAATCTCCATGTGGACCGTTACTGGGTTTTATATCAAGTCCCCGTATGTGACATGGGGTATTTTTCTATCACTGTCTGGGGTGGGACTTCCACTTTTCTGGATGGATATTTGGGTTCCAATCTTCAGATGTGAAAATGTAATAATTTCATGGACTATTTTACTTCATATAATATATTAAAAACAACGTTTTTTCTCTTGTGAAAAAAAAATGATTAATGTTTATCACTCTGCCTTCAAAACTAGCGATGCTGGTCTATGTTGTTGGTTTATTGATATGGTCTGATGGTCTTTTTATATTTTGGACATATCACACTCCTCACACGATTAGCGTTTTTCTCTGTTCAAGGATTTTGGGTACTTTAATTTGTATTTGGAACAATGGACGTCGGTACTCTATCTGTTGCTTTACTATTCTACATACTGCTATTTCACTTTCTTATAGATGCCTCGGGCATATTTGGATGCTTTCGCAGATTGTCGATAATCTCCATGTGGACCGTTACTGGGTTTTATATCAAGTCCCTGTATGTGACATGGGGTATTTTTCTATCACTGTCTGGGGTGGGACTTCCACTTTTCTGGATGGATATTTCGGTTCCAATCTTCAGATGTGAAAATGTAATGACTTCATGGACTGTTTTACTTCATATAATATATTCAAAACAACGTTTTTTCTCTTGTGAAAAAAAATGATTAATGTTTATCACTCCGCCTTCAAAACTAGCGATGCTGGTCTATGTTGCTGGTTTATTGATATGGTCTGATGGTCTTTTTATATTTTGGACATATCACACTCCTCACATGATTAGCGTTTTTCTCTGTTCAAGGATTTTGTGTACTTTAATTTGTATTTGGAACAATGGACGTCGGTACTCTATCTATTGTTTTACTATTCTACATACTGCTATTTCACTTTATTATAGATGCCTTGGGCATATTTGGATGCTTTCTCAGATTTGTCGATAATCTCCATGTGGACCGTCACTGGGTTTTATATCAAGTCCTTGTATGTGACAAGGGGTATTTTTCTATCACTGTCTGGGGTGGGACTTCCACTTTTCTAGATGGATATTTGGGTTCCAATATTTAGATGTGAAAATGTAATGACTTCATGGACTGTTTTACTTCATATAATATATTCAAAAAAACATTTTTTCTCTTGTGAAAAAAAAATGATTAATGTTTATCACTTTGCCTTCAAAACTAGCGATGCCGGTCTATGTTGTTGGTTTATTGATATGGTCTGATGGTCTTTTTATATTTTGGACATATCACACTCCTCACATGATTAGCGTTTTTCTCTGTTCAAGGATTTTGGGTACTTTAATTTGTATTTGGAACAATGGACGTCGGTACTCTATCTGTTGCTTTACTATTCTACATACTATTATTTCACTTTCTTATAGATGCCTCGGGCATATTTGGATGCTTTCTCAGATTGTCGATAATCTCCATGTGGACCGTTACTGGGTTTTATATCATGTCCCTGTATGTGACATGGGGTATTTTTCTATCATTGTCTGGGGTGGGACTTCCACTTTTATGGATGGATATTTGGGTTCCAATCTTCAGATGTGAAAATGTAATGACTTCATGGATTGTTTTACTTCATATAATATATTCAAAATAGTGTTTCTCGTCTTTTAAAGTTTCATTTTTTTTTTTAAATTGAACCCTCCGTCGGTCTACCGACGGCTTGTAGACGTCGAAACTGCGACAACCCAGAAACGTCGGAAGAGATACAGTATAAAAACGTCGGACCACATTTCGTCAGAATTACGACAGCTTACAAACATCAGAAGAACGACGTTCCAAACACCGGACCACATTTCGTCGGAATTGCGACATCTTACAGACGTCGGAAGAGCGACGTCCAAAACGTCGGACCACGTTGTGTCGGAATTGCGACTGTTTACAAACGTTGGAAGAGCGACGTCCAAAACGTCGGACCACATTTCGTCGGAAGTGTGACAGTTTACAAACGTCGGAGGCGCGAAGGTTTGTGAGACGTCGGAAGAGTGACGCTTGTTCGGAAGCGACGGAAGAAGTGTCAATAGTGCGACACTTTTTACGTGCGTCGGAACTGCGACGGCATGACAAACCACATTTTGTCCACCCCTCGAATTGTCGCTCTTGCGACGACTATGTGTCGGAATAGCGACGAATTGGCCGTCAG
Source organism: Pinus albicaulis (assembly GCA_034641835.2). Classification (NCBI taxonomy): domain Eukaryota; kingdom Viridiplantae; phylum Streptophyta; class Pinopsida; order Pinales; family Pinaceae; genus Pinus; species Pinus albicaulis. Next base: position 1,637,266,752 of record CM076584.1, read on the forward strand.
AATTTCCGCCAAATTTTCTAGTGCATAAGCAATGAGACAACACCTGCATCCTCTACAAACCTGTAGTAAAATATTTTTAAATTACATGCTTATTTAAGTGACCAATCTATGACCCAAGCATTCCCCACACTTGCCACGAATTTATAACCATACTCGGTGGTCAATTTTACATTAAAATGGAATCAATACCCCAACTATCTATACAAGGCCAAAACATCATTGTTTCTTAACAAGTGATGGAAAACACATCATCACTTTTACATTTTAACATGCAACATATGATTTACAAAGTAAGGCCAAATACACTACCAAAACTAGAAAAACAATCTCTCACTTATCAAAGTGAATGGGTCATCTCTCTGTGGCGTATTTTCTTGTCGAACAATTGTTGCAACTAGTTCATGTATGGATAATTTTTCCATAAGGCACTGATCTGTATGGAGCCTCCAACACGTGGCTCTATGATGGCTACTTATGTCGCAATGACTGCAATGAGTCTTCATCCTCTAGACCTAATTTACCTTCTTCTTTTCCTGCGATGGATAAGGCCTTTTGTGTCCCATCCTCTTTTGTTGCTATTCTTTTCCAACACTCAATAAATGCATGGGTATGTAATCCAAAAAAACTACATGTTTTCAAATGCCATGATCTAGGTTCATTATTAGCGACATGCTTGTAATCAAAATGAACACTAGAATATCAAGACTTGTTATACCTTTCTCGGTTGTCTTTGGTGAAATCATGGTGACAAGAGCTTACCTCAGCTCTTTCAGTGCCATGTGCACTATCATAAGATAATGGTGAAATGCTCCCATCATTCTCTTTCCCCAATGGTTTCAACCCTACATTGGGAGCTTCTAACACCTTCGATCATTTTCCTTCAGTGTATCCCAAACCTGTGAAATGAGGTCCATGCACAGCCTCCAATGGCTGAATCATGCCTTGGCCATTAACACCAAGTGCTCCTCATTTATATCCCATCTTGGTGAGGAGTCTCATGCCAGTTCTTGTAATGGGTATCTCCACATTTCCCAAAGAAATGATAGCATGTGAAGTTGAAACTTAAGAAACATCAACATTGTTTACCTCAGATGTCGATTCAAAAATAGGTGATGATGGTTGCTTCAAGCCTTTGTTGTGCTTCAACTCCTCCAAGGCCTCTTCTGCGGCTCGTAGTTGAAGTTGTAGTATCTGCTTATCCTCTTTCTCTTCTTGTAGAAGTCTCCTTAATTCATAATCATTTTCTTGAAGGCTCTAGTCATTGCACTTCAGTTCTTCCAAGGCTCCTCTGCAGCTTGCAACTGAAGTTTCACTCTCTTCTTATCCTCTTTCTCCTCTCGTAGAAGAACTTTCAATTTAGCATTATCTTCTTGAAGGCTATGGTTGATATCCTCATTTGAATGATGAGAAGATGGTGAGGGTGATGGATATTCACTATAAGATGTGGATGAAGTATCGCTCTCTACATCTTCTTTCTCATGTCTTTCATAAGCTTCATACATCATGTCCACCATTTTGGACATCCTGAGCATGGCCTAGTACATGTATTTTTCATCCTCCATTACTGCACGTTCAATCATTGTTCATGCTCGCAATTCACATCAGCAAGAAGACTGCTTTGATACCACTTGATCTGGGTCTGTCAACTGCTGGATTTACCCATGATCTTTTACTTCTGTGATGTTGTTATAATTTAATTATAAAAGAGCATAAAATAACACATGTGCGTGATGTAAATAAGGGAAACATTACAACCATCAACAACATCAAAACATGAGACGTTGATAACGGAGTTCACCCAGTGTGGGCTATATCTTTGGGCCCAATGTCAAAATGGGGCAGGTTGCTTCATATAGTGCTAGAAATGGGAAGATGTACATAGATGATGTTCATGCAAGGATGTGCCCTCAACATGAGTGGCTTATATCTCCACGAGACGTTCCGCTACAGGAACTTTCACTCACAATGGACCTCCTATCGGCTTGACATAATCTAAAAAAAAAAAAGATCCCGCACATGCATCAAGCAAGGATCTAGAAATCATGATACATCTCATAGAGAAAAGAGCCACATAATCAAACTACATATACCTCAACCCTTGAATTTGGCTAAAGAAGCAGATTCTCAACTACTAAATCTGGTTGCACCATAAAACTTGTGGCGTCGGGCATAGAATCAATTGTCCACACTTAGAAATGCACACCATCACTCCAATCTCGAAAATGGCCAAAAAATAGGAAGCTCTTCTGCTGAAGCAGACATCACCATTGAGTTCTTGTCGTCGAGAGGTGTAAAATCGACACAAAGTTTGTCGAAAATGGACTTCGACAAGTTTTGGGCCTCAAGGAATATTTTTGATTCCCTCAAGATTCCCTAAGATGTTGTTCTGCAGGGAATCTGCAAATCTACTTCTCAGATGGCCATTCTAGCTTTACCATTGTGTTCCTTGCAAAATTTTGGTTAAAATTACTGTAAAATTCTTATCATTCTGAAAAAACGAAAGATTACCTCCCAATGGAATCTTTCAGGCATCAAGGAATCTTCTCTGCAAAAATTCCCTACCTTGAAAAGCGTTCCATCATGGTTCCTCCTCTGTGGATGCGCTTATGGTTCCTCACTCCTACTCAGTTGGTCTATATTCCTTCTTCTTGCTCGATCTCCTGCTCCGTTCAGGTCGAATGGAAAAATGAAGGTTTATTAAATAAATTGGGTGGAGTTTTCAAAGCCCAATGGGCTTGCGGAATGGTAAATATGGTAAATAATAGAGGAGAGGTCGGGGGATCAAATCCTACCTCTCCAAAATTGGGCGCATTTACAGTTTTTTTATTAATAATAGGGGCGTGTTTGTTTTGGTTGTAATGTTTTTGAAATGATTTGGGGCCGGCCAAATAGGCCAGGTGGATTTTCCCCTGCCGATCCCCTACTCCCTTGCCTTCGGTAACTGGATGTTTATATAACAATATAGTTTGTAAAGGTTTGGGTGGGCGAGGTCCGCTCCACACAGCCCTGACCCGACCCTCATTAGATATACACACGTTGGTTTGCATTATGTGGGCTTCGATTAGGGGTGGCGGGGTTTGGTCACCTACCACCCATATTTTAATATAGATATTGGTTGTAATGAGTGGTGGGGTGGCCGGGGTGGTGGCGCGCTACCCTAATTTTAATATATATATATATATATATATATATATATATTCAAACCATAATTTTTATTTTTAATTTTACCGAAAATAAGGGTCATTGGGCAAATTAACGAGTCCACAATTTTTCCCATTTTCGGGAGCTGGGTTCCCTGTCGGTTGACGGTGAATTTGTGGGACACTTAGACTTGGGCCACTGCCCAAATTTGACCAAAAATTTGATTGTCTCTAACTTCTCCATATGGGCTCGGATTGGTGATCCGTCTACACCATTGGAATCAGGGCGACGAGTACTTCAACATGAACCTACTTTGAGAGAAATTTGACCACTTTAAATTTTGATTATTTATGAGCCCTCTTGATCTCCTGAGAGTTTCTAGAGCCACCTGGATCAATCATCTCCACTGAGGATTTTTTGGTCCATCAAAAGCATGAACATAATCTGCATCTTCTTTGTACTGTGACTGCACCACAAGTGTCTTGAAAGGTCATCCTTCATTCTCCTTCACCTTTGTCCTTCAGAGCCATAAGCGATGAGCTGACACCTACATCCTCTAGAAACCTGTAGTAAAATATTTGAATATTACATGCTTATCTAAGTGGCCAATCTATTACCCAAGCATTCCCGACACTTACCATGAATTTATAACCATACACGATGGTCAATTTTACATTAAAATGGAATCAATACCCCAACTATCTATACAAGAAAAAAACCTCATTGTTTCTTAACAAGTGATGGAAAACACATCATCACTTTTACATTTTAACATGCAACATATGATTTACAAAGTAAGGCCAAACACACTACCAAACGTAGAAAAACCATCTCTCACTTATCAAAGTGAATGAGTCATATCTCTGGGGTGCATTCACTTGTTGAACAATTGTTTCAACTGGTTCATGTATGGATACATTGTCCTTAAGGCGTTGCTCTGGATGGAGCCTCCAACACGTGGCTATCTGATGGACACTTCTGTCACAGTGACTGCAATGAGTCTTCAACCTCGAGACCCTCTTTACCTTCTTCTTTTCCTACGATGGAGAAGGCCTTTCATGCCTCATCCTCATATGTGTTGTCATTATTTTCCAACACTCAGCAAATACATGGTTATCTAATCCACAAAAACTACATGTTTTCCGATGCCATGATCTAGGTTCATTATTAGCGACATGCTTTTAATCAAAATGAACACTAGAATATCGAGACTTGTTATACCTTTCTCGGTTATCTCTAGTGCAATCACGGTGACGAGAGCTTGCCTCAGCTCTTTCACTACCATGTGCGTTGTCATAGGATGATGGTGAAGTGTTCCCATAATTCTCTTTCCCCAATGGTTTCAACCATGCATTGGGAGCTTATGACACCTTCGAGCACTATCCTTCAATTTATCCCAAAACTATGAAACGAGGTCTCTACACAACCTCCAATGGTTGAATAATGCCTTGGACATTAACGCCAAGTACTCCTCTTTCATATCCCATCTTGGTGAGCAGTCTCATGCCAATTCCTGTAATGGGTATCTCCATATTTCCCACAGAAATGATAGCATGCGAAGATGAAATTGAAGAAAAATCAACAATGTTTACCTCAGATGTTGATTCAGAAAGAGTTGATGATGGCTACTTCAAGCCTTTGTTGTGCTTCAACTCCTCCAAGGCCTCTTCTGTGGCTCGTAGCTGAAGCTACAATCTCTGCTTGTCCTCTTTCTCTTCTTGTAGAAGCCTACCTAATTCAACATCCTTTGCTTGAAGGCTCTGGTCGTTGCGCTTCAGTTCTTCCAAGGTTGCCTCTACGGCTTGCAACTAAAGTGACGCTCTCTTATTATCCTCTTTCTCCACTCATAGAAGCACTTTGAATTCAGTGTTATATGCTTGAAGGATATGGTTGATCTCCTCATTTGAATGATGAAAATATGGTGAGGGCGATGGATATTCACTACAAGATGTGGATGAAGTATCTATTTCTACTTCTTCTTTCTCTCGTATTTCATAAGCTTCATACATAATGTCCACCATTTTGGACATCCTGAGCTTGGCCTGTTACATGTCTTTTTCATCCTCCATTGCTGCACGTTCAATCGTTGTTCATGCTCACAATTCACATCAACAAGAAGGCTGCTCTAATACCACTTGATCCAGGTCCGTCAGCTACTGCATTTACCCATGATCTTTTACTTTTGTGATGTTTTTAGAATTACATTTTAAAAGAGCATATAAAAACACATGTGCATGTTGTAAATAAGGGAAAGAAGAAAACCATCAGCAACATCAAAACATGAGACGTTGATAATGGAGTTCACCTAGTGTGGGCTACGTCTCCAGGATTGATGTCAAAATGGGGCAGAACGCTTCATATAGTGATGGAAATGGGAATATGCACATGGATTATGTTCATACAAGGATGTGCCCTCAACATGAGTGGCTTGTCTCTCCACGAGACGTTCTGCTACAGGAGCTCTCACTCACAATGGAACTCCTATCAGCATGACATAATCTAAAAAAAACAAGATCCCGCACATGCATCAAGCAACGTCTAGACATCATGATACATCTCACAGAAAAAGGAGCATGATCAAAATTCATATACTTCAACCCCTGAAGCTGGTTGAAGAAGCAGATGCTCAGCTGCTAAATCTAGTTGCATATTTGAACTTGTGGCGTCGAGGGGCATAGAATCGACTATCCACACTTGAGAATCAAACACAGTCATTCCAATATGGAAAATTTCCAAAAAATAGGAAGCTCTGCTGTTAAAACGAACATCGCCATTGAGTTCCTATCGCCAAGAGGTGGAAATCGACATAAAGCTTGTTGAAAATGGACTCTGGCAAGTTTTGGGCCTCAAGGAATATTTTTTATTCCCTTAAGACTCCCTAAGATTCTGTTTTGCAAGAAATATGCAAATCTATTGCTCAGATGGCCATTCTTGCTTTACCATCGTGTTCCCTACGAAATTCTGGTTAAAATGACTATAAAATTCATATCGTTTTGATAAAATGAAAGATTACCTCCCCATGGAATCTTTCAGGCATCAAGGAATATTCTCTGCAAAATTCTCTGCCTCAAAAAGCATGCCAACATGGTTCCGCCTCTATGGATGTGCTCATGGTTCACCACTCCTTCTCTGCTGGTATGTCTTCCTTCTTCCTACTCGGGCTCCTGCTCTATTTGGGTCAAATGTAAAAATTAAGGTTTATATAAATAAATTGAGCTGAGATTTCAAAGCCCAATGGGCTGGGAGAATGGTAATTATGGTAAATAATAGAGGAGAGGCCAAGGGATCAAATCCTGCCTCTCCAAAATTGGGCGCATTTACAGTTTGTTTATTAATAATAGGGGTGTGTTTTTTTTGGTTGTAATGTTTTTGGAATGATTTGGGGCCGCCCACTTGGGGGTCGTCTACGTGGGTCGAGCGGGTTCAAGCCCTGCCGGTCCCCTACTCTCTTGCCTCTGGTAATGGGATATTTATATAACAATATAGTTTGTAAAGGTTTGGGTGGGTAGGGTCTACTCCACGCAGCCCCGGTCTGACCCTCGTTAGTTTTAACACACACACACACACACACACACATATATACATATATATACATTGGTTGACATTCCGTGGGCTCCGGCCGGGGGTGGCAGGGTTTGCCCAACTGCCAACCTGATTTTAATATATATATGGTTTGTAATGAATGGTGGGGTGGTGGGGGTGGTGGCCTGCCACCCTCATTTTAATATATATATATATATATATATATATATATTTTCAAACCATAATGTTTATTTTTTATTTTATCAAAAATAAAGGTCATTGGGAAAATTAACAAGGCCACAATTTTTCCCATTTTCGGGAGCTAGGTTCCCTACTGGTTGATGGTGAATTTGTGGGACACTTAAACCTGACCCACTGCCCAACTTTGACCAAAACTTTGACTTGCTCTAACTTCTCCATATGGGCTCAGATTGGCGATTTTTTCACACTGTTGGAATCAGGGCGACGAGTACTTAAATCTGAACCTAGTTCGAGAGCAATCCAGCCACTTTGAATTTTGACCATTTATGAGCCCTCTTGATCTCCTGAGGGTGTCTTGAGCCACCTGGATCAATTGGATTCTTCAATATAGAGTTATGTCAAATCTTCCACGATGACCTAATTATCGACTGGTTTGGTAGAGAGAAGTTGTACGAGATGCCACATGTCATTATTTCAACATTAAACCCTAAATTTTCTATAGGAAAAACTACAGTATGTGCACTTTCATTCACTTTTTACAGAATTGAAATTTGATGCATGAAACGAATGTTATGACAATTTTCCCTAAGTAACCTGTTTGAGATGAAATTCAGGAGCCTGCAAAAACCCTAACTTCCTCGAATCATATATATGATAATATAGAAAAACAAGATCTGAAATTCGTACACAGTGTTCATCAATATTTCAAATTCATGTGGTTTAAATTTCAACTTCTAAAGCTTCATAGAAAGAAATTATAGTGAAAATTCCAATATGTCCTGTTTGAAGAAGTGAAACCCTAGAATCCAAAGCTATGATACCAAATTCTATGCAACCAACTCACAAAATAGAAGAAAAGTTAGATCAATTCAATGTTATGCGCACTACCCTCATTTAATTTTTTTTTTTTGTTTTTTTCAAACCATAATTTTTATTTTTAATTTTACCGAAAATAAGGGCCATTGGGAAAATTACCGAGGCTACAATTTTTCCTGTTTTCGGGAGCTGGGTTCCTTGCTGGTTGACGGTGAATTTGTGGGACACTTAAACTTGGCCCACTGCCCAACTTTGACCAAAAATTTGACTCTCTCTAACTTCTCCATATGGGCTCGGATTGGCGATCCGTTCACACCGTTGGAATCAGGTGACGAGTACTTCAACATGAACATGGTTCGAGAGAAATCTGACCACTTTGAATTTTGACCATTTCTAAGCCCTCTTGATCTCCTGAGGGTGTCTAGAACCACCTGGATCAATCCTCTCCACTGAGGAGCTTTTGGTCCACCAAAAGCATGAACATAATCTACAACTTCTTTTTACTGTGTCTATACCACAAGTGTCCTGAAAGGTCATCCTTCTTCTCCTTCACCTTTGTCCTTTGGAGCCATAAGTGATGAGCCAACACATGCATCCTCTACAAAGCTGTTGTACAATATTTACAAATTACATGCTTATCTAAGTGGCCAATCTATTACCCAAGAATTCCCAACACTTACCATGAGTTTATAACCATACATGGTGGTCAAGTTTACATTGAAATGGAATCAATACCCCAGCTATTTATACAAGACCAAAACCTCATTGTTTCTTAACAACGGATGGAAAACACATAATCAATTTTACATTTTAACATGCAACATATGATTTACAAAGTAATTCCAAACACACTACCAAACCTAGAAAAACCATCTCTCACTTATCAAAGTGAATGGGTCATCTCTCTGTGGCGCATTTGCTTGTTGAACAATTGTTTCAACTAGTTCATGTATGGATACTTTGTCCTTAAGGCATCGCTCTGGATGGAGCCTCCAACACGTAGCTATATGATGGCCACTTCTATCAAAATGACTACATTGAGTCTTCATCCTCCAGACCTGCTTTACCTTCTTCTTTTCTGGCGATGGAGAAGGCCTTTCACATCTCATCCTCATATGTGTTGCCATTCTTTTCCAACACTCAGCAAATACATGGTTATGTAATCCAAAAAAACTACATTTTTTCTGATTCCATGATCTAGGTTCATTATTAGCAACATGATTTTAATCAAAATGAACAATAGAATATCGAGACTTTTTATACCTTTCTTGGTTGTCTCTGGTACAATCATGGTGACGAGAGCTTGTTTCAGGTCTTTTATTACTGTTCATTTTCATAGGATGATGGTGAAGTGTTCCCATCATTCTCTTTCCCCAATGGTTTCAACCATGCATTGGGAGCTTCTGACACTTTCGAGCACTATCCTTCATTGTATCCCAAACCTATCAAACGAGGTCTCTACGCAAACTCCAATGGTTGAATCATGCCTTGGCCATTAATGCCAAGTAATCCTCCTTTATATCCCACCTTAGTGAGGAGTCTCATTCCAGTTCCTGTAATGGGTATCTCCACATTTCCCACAGAAATGATAGCATGTCAAGATGAAATTGAAGAAAAATCAACAATGTTTACCTCAGATGTTGATTCAAAAACAGTTGATGATGGTTTCTTCAAGCCTTTATTGCGCTTCAACTCCTCCAAGGCCTATTTTGTGGCTCATAGCTGAAGCTCCAGTCTCTTCTTGTCCTATTTCTCTTCTTGTAGAAGCCTCCTTAATTTAACATCCTTTAACTGAAGGCTCCGGTTGTTCTGATTTAGTTCTTCCAAGGTTGCCTTTGCGACTTGCCAGTGAAGCGACGCTCTCTTCTTATCCTCTTTCTCCTCTCATAGAACCACTTTTAATTCAGTGTTATCTGCTTGAAGGCTATGGTTCATCTCCTCATTCGAATGATGAAAAGATGGTGAGGGCGATGGATATTCGCTGCAAAATGTGGATGAAGTATCACTTTCTACTTCTTCTTTCTCCCATCTTTCATAAGTTTCATACATAATGTCCACCATTTTTGACATTTTGAGCTTGGCCTTGTACATGTCTTTTTCATCCTCCATTGCTACACATTCAATCATTGTTCACGCTCGAAATTCACATCAGCAAGAAGGTCGCTATGATACCACTTGATCCAGTTTCGTCAGATACCGCATTTACCCATGATATTTTACTTTTGTGATCGCATTTTAAAAGAGAATAAAAGAACACATGTGCATTTTGTAAGTAAGGGAAACAAGAAAATCATCAGCAACATCAAAACACAAGACGTTGATAACGGAGTTCACGTAGTGTGGGCTACGTCTCCAAGCCCGATGTCAAAATGGGGTAGGCTGCTTCATATAGTGATGGAAATGGGAAGATGTACATGGATGCTGTTCATACAAGGATGTGCCCTCAACATGAGTGGCTTTTCTCTCCACTAGACGTTATGCTACAAAAACTCTCATTCACAATGGAACTCCTATCGACATGAGATAATATAAAAGAAAACAAGATCCTGCACATGCATCAAGAAAGGATCTAGAAATAATGATACATCTCACAGAAAAAGGAGGCACATGGTCAAATTTCATATACCTCAACCCCTGAAGCTGGTTGAAGAAGTAGATGCTCAACTGCTGAATCTGGATGCATCGTTGAACTCGTGGAGTCGAGGGGAATAGAATCGATTGTCCACACTTTAGAATCAAACACCGTCACTCCAATTTGGAAAATGGCCAAAAAACAGGAAGCCCTGCTATTAAAACGAACATCGCCATTGTGTTCCTGTCGCCGAGAGGTGTAAAATAGACATAAATTTTGTCAAAGATGGACTCTGGCAAGTTTTGGGCCTCAAGGAATCTTTTTTATTCCCTCAACATTCCCTAAGATTTTGTTCTGCAAGGACTCTGTAAATATGCTGCTGAGATGGCCATTCTTGATTTACCATCGTGTTCCTTATGAAATTCTGGTTAAAATGACTATAAAATTCATATCATTTTGACAAAATGAAAGATTACCTCCCCATGGAATCTTTTAGGCATCAAGGAATCTTCTCCACAAAATTCTTCGCCTCGAAAAGTGTGCCATCATGGTTCCGCCTCTGTGGATGCGCTCATGGTTCCCCACTCCTTCTATGGTGGTCTGTCCTCCTTCTTCCTGCTCAGGCTCCTACTCCGTTCGGGTCGAATGTAAAAATGAAGGTTTATATAAATAAATTGGGCTTAGTTTACAAAGCCCAATGGGCTGGGGGAATGGTAATTATGGTAAATAATAGAGGAGAGGCCAAGGGATAAAATCACGCCTCTCCAAAATTGGGCGCATTTACAGTTTTTGTATTAATAATAGGGGTGTGTTTGTTTTGGTTGTATTTTTTTTGGAATGATTTGGGGTCACCCGCTTGGGGGCTAGCCACGTGGGCCGGGCGGGTTCAAGCCCTGTCGGGCCCCTACTCCCTTGCCTCCGACAATGGGATATTTATATAACAATATAATGTGTAAAGGTTTGGGTGGGTGGGGTCCGCTCCACGTGGCCCCGACCCGACCCTCGTTAGTTTTAACATATATATATATATATATATACGGTGGTTGACAGATACACGTAGCTCCCGTCGAGGAGAGACGGGGACTGGCCACACATACACCTTGATTTTAATATATATATATATTGTTTGTAATGAATGGTGGGGTGGCAGGGGTGGTGGTCCGCCACCCTCATTTTAATATATTTTTTTATTTTTTTCAAACCATAATGTTTATTTTTTATTTTATCGAAAATAAGGGTCATTAGGAAAATTAACGAGGCCATAATTTCGCCCATTTTTGGGAGCTGGGTTCCCTACCAGTTGATGGTAAATTTTTGGGACACTTAAACCTGGCCCATTGCCCAACTTTAACCAAAACTTTGACTCTCTCTAACTTCTCAGTACGAGGTCAAATTGGCGATTTGTTCACACTATTGGAATCAAGGCGACGAGTACTTAAATCTGAACCTAGTTCGAGAGAAATCCGGACACTTTGAATTTTGACCATTTATGAGCCCTCTTGATCTCCTGCAGGTGTCTAGAGCCACCTGGATCAATTGGATTCTTCAATATAGATTTATGCCAAATCTTTCACGACGACTTAATTATTGACTAGTTCGGTAGAGAGAAGTTGTACGAGATGCCACATGTCATTATTTCAACATTAAACCCTAAAATTTCTACAAGAAAAACTATAGTACGTGCACTTTCGTTCACTTTTTACAGAATTGAAATTTGATGCCTGAAACGAATGTCATGATGATTTTCCCTAAGTAACCTGTTTGAGATGAAATTCAGGAGCCTGCAAAAACCCTAACTTCCTCGAATCATATATATGAAAATATAGCAAAACAAGATCTGAAATTCGTACACAGGGTTCATCAATATTTCAAATTCATGTGGTTTAAATTTCAACTTCTAAAGCTTCGGAGAAAAAAACTATAGTGAAAATTCCAAGATGTCTTGTTTAAAGAAGCTAAATCCTAGAATCCAAAGTTATCATACCAAATGCTATGCAACCAACTCACAAAATAGAAGAAAAGTTAGATCAACGACTTAAAAATTATCCAGTTTGAGGGGAAACCTGCTTGACATTATATAAATGAATAATTTTTGGATGATTCAAATGACAAAACCTCCTTTCTATATATAGGAGTCTAAGGGGTCACTATATAATCAGAGCCGATGTAACAATAATAATTTAAAGGCACAACAATAACAATAGTGGGCTTCCATGGGGCACACTATTAACAATATGGGGACTACATGGGTACGAAAATAAAAATAAGAGGGCTACATTAAAAATAACAATAAAGGGATACACTAGTATTATAGGGACCTAACATGTTTTTGCATGGAACAAATCAAAGCGACATGAAACCATTATAGATTAAGCATATGAACAAATAAATTTAATCAAACCAGGCCATTGAAATAGCTCAAATTTGTTACTTGTGCATAAATCATGATTTAACTTCAAGGGATGCCACAATTGAGAACACCCAATAAAGGAGCAAACACATGGATAGAATGTGTGGCATATGATTCAAGGTATGGGCTCAATGCCTTTCTTTATAGCTAGCATCCAAAATATGCTTTGATGCCTTTCTTTATAACAACCATTCAAATATTTTAAAAAATGAATTAGATATTATGGATTGATGTATTTGACGAGTGGAAAAATAATATTTCAAGAACGATAATCAAGTATCTTGGATAAAAATTTAAGTCCGAAGTTTTAAACATTTTTATGGAAATATAAAAATTATTTTATAAAAGGTTATTAGAGACTAAAAATATATTAAAAGGATTAAAGCCTTATAATTTGTACGGGTAATTTTCTTGAAAATTTGAAATGTTTCTATAACGACGGAAACATTGTTTAATAACATTTTTATTATTATATGTCACTCAAGTTATTGTCATGAAAAGTGTACAGTCATTTTAGTTAGGTTATAATGTTCATTTGAAAGTTATAAAAGGCTTACTTAATATTTGTTTGTAATCCAACTTTATGTAAAGGATAAGAAATTTTCAAACTAATTGAAGGTATGCAATTTGTAAAATAGTTGCAAAGTCAATATACCTATTTCCTAAGAAATCTAGTTCCACAAGAAAAATATCTCTTTAGTCTCCCCCCCAACACGTTTAAGAAATGAAAAAACTTAACCATTTGGGCATAGGATTGAAGGGTGTGTGATAAAGGTGATCTATTGTTCTATAACTCTAAAATTTTACTAATGAATAGATTTCAAGTTTTGTTTGGTTTCACAACAAGTCATATTTACCAAGTGAAGCATTTAACCTTTTTCAAAATTAGTTCTTCTTAGAAACAATTTTTAATTTATTCAAAAGACTATATAAATCCCAAACTAAAAGTGATCCCTACAACAAGGATGGTATTATATTTTTGTTCATATATCTCATTCACCAAACATTTCAATTAAAATCTAATGCCAAGTAAAAGGGATTGTGAGAAGATAAGGAAATAGAAAAGTGATTAAAAAGGAATAGGTGTTAGGCATAAAATTAGAAGAATTGGAGAGAAAATAAAAACATAAAGAAGCCGAAGAGACTAAGTGAAAAATGAGAAGAGGATGAAGATATCAAAGTTGATGAAGAAGATATTGTATAATAATTTGAAAGTTCGTTGAACTAAAGACTAATAGAAATTAAAGTTTATTCTTATATAGGAAGTCTAAATACATGTTGATGGAATTATTACTAACTTAATGATATGGACAATATTTTGAATTTGAGAGAATGGGTGATTCTTGAAAGATCAAGCTAGTGATTAACAAATTGAAAAGCCAAGTTAATTTCATAAGAGAATAAATAAATAAATCTATATCTATATTTATACAAATTTAATTATAAGATAATTTGTGACTAAAAAACACACATTGCATAAATACACACTCCATACAAGAAGGAACATATTCAACTACCTTTTAAGTATGTTAATATTTGAAAATCACTATTCAAGATCAAATTAGTTGGAAAAACTTTTCTTCATTATAAGCACCATATCATTTAGTGTTTTAAAACATGTAACTACAATTACCCTAAAACAATAGTAAGAAGGAATTTATTAAAGGAAGTACTTATCATAACTACAAATAATTTCACAATTCCAAAAAAAGTGGAAGAAGTGTGGGGTGAGAAGTATGAAGAATACTAACGAAATTATTGATAAGAAAACAAAAGGAAATCAATAGATAGAGGTTTTGGTGGATTTAGATAACAGGGAAGATACTTCAAGGTCTTATCAACAATGGATGTACATTATTATCTTTTGTGGTGAAGAGGGGCACAAGTGATTTGCGTGTTTTTTTGGGGATAATGTACATGAAAATTTTATCACAACAATCAAGTAGGGCACAAGGAGGGGTAAGAGGATTTAAAAATGTATATGTTTCTACAAGGAACTTTTTCTACGCTCACAAAAAATCATATCCAATGTATTTTTTGTTTTCAATTCTTTTTATCAAATCTTGACAACTTTATAACCTCTTTTCTACTTTTGAAGCATATTTCATGATTACATGTTCAGAAAAAATTAGATGAAAATCCACATTAGATTACAACCATCTAATAATATTAACATTGTAAACATTTATCATATCATCAATACTTGCATGCTAATTTATTTCTTTTGCATTTATAATATATGAATTAAATATTGATTGACATGAACCTTCCGTGGAGCATTGCAACAATATGAAATAATAGACTCCTTATTGTGCAAGCACAAATTTACGCTACACTTTGTATGTCTTTAAAAACTATGCTCTCTAATAAAGTTCCATAACCTTCATGAGGATTGAAAAAAGAAACTTGTGAAGTTTTCAAAGGTAGGGATCATCATTTAGGATTCAAGGAACCATTATGTTCTGATGATGGATGTCATGAATATTTAGTGTTGTTATATGTTTAACAAAGAATGTCTTCTCAACATGTACATTGGAAGGAGGGATACTCTTTCTCCTTCTAAATCTTATCACCTTTTCTCTCTTTTAGCTCCTACAAGGATATCAATCTTCAATCAAACTAATTTTTATAGGTTTTGGAACACCTATGCGATAACCCCTTTTGCTAATCCCTCTTTTAAATATTTCTATGAATTTTAATTCATGTAAATAATGTATATGAAAATGTAACAATTTTCTTTAGTTAATTAACAAATCACATCCTTAGTTTTTTTGGGTTACCCTCAACCATTACAATTCGAAGGTGGTTCACAATTTTCATGAATTCTAGTGGTTTCTGATTTGTAATGAACCATTAATAACACCAAGTGATTTTTCTTTAGTTTTTGTTGAATCTCAATTTTTAACTACATGGTATTACCTTCACTACTTATTTTACCTTATTTCTATTATTTCATTCTCGATTTTTTTTCTTTTCTTGAATCATATTTCCTAATGCATATAGTATGGAGCAGGTAATATGAGAAGTGAGACAAAGAATTACCTGTATTTGCATGAATTTGTTGAATTGGATAATCTTCTTGTTCTATCAATCTCTGTCATATTTTCCTCATTCTATCTCTATTTTTTTCTCGCACTTCCTTTGTTCTTAGCACTTTCTCTCCTTTTCGAGATCAAATTCTCCAATTTCCCATGTTTGTTGTCAATTTTTGTTTAATTTCCACATTGTGTTATTTTTCCATGAATGAATGTTCTCTGTTATTTGTATGTGAATGAACATTTAACTCTTTTGTTTTGTAGGTGGACACAGGCGATCCAGCTCATAGGTCTATAGACTTCTAATTAGTGGAATGAATATATTTGCATGTTCAGTTGGTGGTGAGTTATGGTTGGAAGGGCTTGATTGAGCCTTTGCTTAACCATGTCAAGAGCTCGATCGAGGGTTTCTTAAACCCTCGATCAATCTATTTAAAATTTTACCTTAAGCACTCAATCGATCTTTTTAAGTGCTCGATCGAGTTGTTGAGGGCCTAAAAAATAAAGTTTTATCTCCCCTTCTGCATATTTCTCTATAACACCATTTTGTAGCATGTTGGACTTAATCCAATATGTCCTTAGGTGGAAGAATTGATCATGTTGGATTTGTGAAGGAATCCTCTATCCAATGGCACATGTGTTTCACCATTTCAAATTCATATGATATTTTTCATCTAATTTCTTTTAAAATTTATGTTTAAAATTTGTTTGTACAGTTTCAAAGGGGCTAAATGAAAAATCAATAAAATAAAATATACAAAACGAAAAAAAAAAAATTTAAAAAATTAAAAAATTAAAAAATTAAAAAAAAAATCAAAAAATACCACCATATTCATTTACAAGTCCTCTTCAAAAGGGTGCTCTTGGTTTTTTAATTTATTTAAATAGTAGAAAAAAATCATACATGAACACATGTGTCTAAAAAATGCAATTCAAATATTACTCCAACTTCGGAAATTAATAAAAAATATATAATTTTTCATAAAAAAAAATTAAAAGTTTGCACAAAAAATAAAGTTTTAATATACATAACTTATTTCTCTCTATTTAAATCATATATATATATATATATATATATATATATATATATATATATATATATTATTATACATTTTAGACTAATTTATTACGTGTGAACACACACATCCCTATTAAGGTGTGCAAAAATTTGCAAGGACAAGCATATTATTTAATGGAAAATTGACAGATTATATGACACTTAAAGCTTTTGCAAAAAATATAGTTAGGAAAGAAACATAATTCTCCACAAATTATCCTTTTACCTTGAATCAAAAGTCACAACACTTATATAAATTTTGAGGGCTTCAATTCGATAAAAGGGTAAAATTTTGAAATTTCATCGCCACATTTGACCCAAAAGTGTAACCCATCTTCATGCATATACCCTTATACAATATGATTTTTGAACATCATGTTGAATTCAGAAATTTATCAAATCAAACATATGCAAATTTATTCACTTGTTATGTGCAAGATTGAGAGTGGGAAATATTTCTTGATATAGTCATTTTTTAGAATTAATATTACTAGTAGTGTGTGTTACTCTTTTACAATCGAATTAAAGTTCCCTTCTTTCACTAAAGTTATATTTTATTTCATATACCTTCTATTCCATTCAATTGGGGTCATATCTTACTTCCAGGATAGTTTGAAGTTACACTAACTTGTTACTACTGCTTTCAATTCAGCTGGAGGTCACAACACCTTGCTTCCAGTTCCAACTAAAGTATTTTACGCCTCTCACAGTTTTATGTATCTTTTGCTAGCTTGTTGTACATAGCATCAATGACTCTGTTAGAAAAACCTTAAAACCTTTGTCTTGTGATCATTTATCCCTATTGAAACTTCGCCTTACAATAATATATAAACAAATTATTTTGGTACAAAGAGTGCATGACATTTTTCAAGTATGACACAAATCCTTGGATTAACAAAGTAAATGAATATGATTTCCATTTATCGTCTGAGAGAATTAAAATGTAATTACGAAGCCTGCCATTTTTTGAATAATTTCTAAATAACTTCCAATAGTGCAACCTTTTATTTATTGTGTCTAGTTCTTAGTAGCACAATTTTAGGATTTGTTTTTACCTATGCTTTTAGCTAGTGTGTTTATTTCTTATTTTTATATGATTTTCTTAAGTTAGGATTCATAAAAATGAACAAAGACTCAAAATTTTGTTTTACTAGCTATGTGAAAAAATCCCCACAAACTAACATTTCAGGGAAATTAGCTCAAGGAGAATGATCCAACCAACCCAATTACCTAACACCAATAACCAATTCTCTAAGAAAATAAAGCCAAAAACTCATATTACCTAACAAAAAGTGGGTAACCCATAGGAGACATTTTTTCTTCTCCTTGGGAAACCAACTAGCCAACAACCATATTGATCAATACTTGACATGATGCAATAGACCCTCCACTTATATGCTTTGGTCAAATTTCTTTCCCCCATCTTGGATTCCTCCATGAAGGAAGGTGAGTTATCAATCAACAAGTATTTTTATTATTTGGTAATCATGTGTTTTTTCTTATTATTCAGGTCATACTAATATGAATCAAGGGGTGATTCAGATGATTGACCAATATTGACTGTATTCTTATTCCCTCACTTCACTTGGGTGATTAATATATGATCCTAGTCTACTGGTACTCCTCTAAGGCCTTGGGGTTATAGGAATAACACTACTGGGAAGGCTCTTATCGAAGTAGTGTACATGTTATATTGCATACTTACCACTTTCCACCATTCCCTCTATTCCATGTCCATTATTCTATAAGTGGTCGTTGGTTATGGGGATTGACACTCTTTCATCCTCATCCTTGGATTTAGGCTGGAAAACATTTCCCTGGAGGTTGATGTAGCTAAAAGAAATATTAAAGAAAAAAGGCCACACTAAAAGAAAAGGAAAAATGCAGAAGATGGTCGAGACTATACTTAGCGTGGGAGAAAAGCCTAACATGAGCTCTACCCTCTCATTAGTCATCACGTAGTTCCTAGAGCACTTGATGTTCCAATCATAAAAGAACCATTTTATTGTTCCAATCCTAATGAGAAATAAAACAACTCATCTTAAGGGGTAATAAGTGATAAATCTCTCAAATGAAAGCTTGGGAAATGGGCTCCTAATCTATGCATCAATATCAAAGCATTGTCATTTAAAAATAAAATGCGCACCATAGGGGCAAAAAAAGTAGGCCAATGAAAGGAGTAACTCATGCCTTCGGGATTGTTCCCTCCTTACATCTTTACACCTAGAATTTTGTACCTCCATTAGTTGTTCACTTTTCTATAACACTTGGTCTCGAAGTCTTTCCCACTTTGTTTCCAACAGCTTCATTTGCACCTATAGACTGATGGGATGAGTTGGGACTTTTATATAGAGATAGATTGACTTTTATGATGCAATTTTTCCCACCTATAGTAGATCGTTGGGATATTTAAGGACTTCACTTGATGTTTGAAACCTAGAGGAACCCCCAAATGTTGAAACCATGATCCCATGATGTTTAGTGTTAGAGATATTAATGATGTGCCCATTGGACCCAGGATGTCTCCAAGCTGGCCTTGACACTGTTTGATGGGAATTTCTTGATCCAAAGCCTAAATGATGATGATCACCATTGAGATGAAAAGGGATGGCTTATAAATCACCTTGAAGCCCCAATGCTTGAGAGATTTGATGCCACACCGCTCCTTTAACTATTGTGAGGGTGATGTATGGCACTTTTGGGCATGATGTCTTGGCATGGAGATACTTTTGATGGCTTATACATGATCCTTGAGAACTTCTTGTAGTAATGAGCACTCCTTAGCCCTTAAATAACACTCTCAAGGCTTATTGACCTCATTTGGAGTGTGATGCCACATTATTGGAGCATTCTCCACCGTGAGCATCCAAAAAATCCTCTGCTTCAAAAAAATTAAAATTTCACATTGGTACAAGAAGATGCAACGTGTTTTTGAATATACGAGCATTAAGAGAAATTGATGTCCTCTATGCTTCTTAGTTTATTGTTAAACTTATCTATGCACCATGATACTAATTCTATGAAATCACCAACTTCAGGTATACATCCCACATGCACAATTCTTGATATCCAAACTCTATTATTGTTCTCCTTTGGAGATGGTTCGAAATACTACCTGTAGGCTTATAACCACTGAAATGGCTTGTCTTCCTACCCCAAGGTGTTCAGTGTTTCATTACAACATGGCTCTCTTTATCTACTCACATCTTCTTACAAGCTTGATGAATAGGTGGCACCATTAATAACATGATATTTTGTTAATTAAGGATTGATCACAACATTGTTACTAAACATTCCTCAATGTTTTGTACATCGACATTCATTTTATTAACTCTAATTTCCACTCATATATTATACGGAAAAGGAAAAGATTACAATAAATATGGTGAGTTAATAACAACATTAACAATGAATATGCGACATAATATGATGGAATGGAGACATCAATGATCCTCGAAAAGGTGATTTTTAACTAACCCCACGCTGCTATTTCAATCTTTTAAATTCATGTTTTAATTAATATAATATACATGTATAGTGATAGCATTAATATCATAACTTTATTTGTCATTTGCACTTGTTTTTCCCATACTCTAATTACCATTTATGAATACCTTTTACTACACAAACACATAACATCGATTAAAAAAAACAACTTTTATATACAATAATGACTTCATTTACTTCTAAACACACTACCAAGCTAACTCATTATTACATAATCATTAAACATATATATAATCACATCATTATGCTAACAATTCACACTCGTCTTGTTTTAAGTATATGTTTATAATGCCACAAACTATTCTTAACCTTGATAAGAATAATATAACATAAAAGGTAATATATTTTTTACAATCCGAGAGCCCTTGGCATTCCCCTAGATATTAATAATAATAGTATAAAATGGCATATATTTAACCTTTACCTTAGGGGAGATAATCCATTTACTAATCATTATGATGGCATAACATTGTGCCCTCCGTACCTATAAATGTACCTCAATTAAGAAGTGTATCCCCTCTTGTCCCAAGACCACACCTTTATAAAAAAAAACGTGGTAGTTAAAGGCTTTCATTTTCAATATTTAGTTCATAACATCGTGAATCACCCCACTAACCCAATCCTTATTGTAAGGGATAACAAATTATCAACTTTGGCACTTCTTAGTATGGTGTTAAATTAAATTTAATATCAACATTTGCATGATTAAAGTTTTATGAATGAGATTGTAAACGAAGATGTATAAAAAAATGTAAGGCCACATGTATACTAAAATTCAGCTCCATTGATATTAGTGAAAATTTTAAATTTTATGAAGGAAGAACGAACGGTTTTTTTTTTTTAAACATTTGACACACAAATGTAAACAAGTTTAAAAACTACGTTATTATCTATATTTAATCTGTGTTAAGTTTAATATAGAGTATGGTATTTGCCATCTAAAATAAAAGTAGATATTAAATCTAATTTTATTTTTATTTTAGAATAATGAGTTTAACATGTGAAAGTTATGAATTTTTCAAATTTAATGGCTTTAAAATATTCATCTAAATCTTACTCTATTTTATTTTTCTTTTTCTTGGATAAATTCAAAATTATTTAGGGAATGGAGTTTATGTAGAGCTTTACATTTTGTAGAAGCATAAATTAAAGGAGAGAAGTTTTATGCTTTTCACTCCACACGCCTATGCCAACATTTAGCTAGGGTAAAGTGCATGAGAAGACATGAGCTTGAAAGATTTAACTCTGCACACTACACTATATGTATCAAAGTACAGGAAACGATGTTTATGTAATTATGTGGCGTAAAGGCTTGAAAAGGCTTAAGGAAGGCAGAGACATGGAAACTTAGCACTACACTCTACACTTCACAAAAGGCTAAGGGATGGGCATGACATGTACATCAAGGGAATTGAATGATCTCCACATAATGATGGAACTCTACCACCATATAGAAGGGAGAAGAAAATCCCCAAGGCAATGAAGCTCCAACCCTACCTAGCTCGCTAGCAATTGGCATGGACACATCAAATGGAAATATGTGTATAAATATATGACTTGAGAATGCCACATGGCATCTACGTAGGTAGCAATAACCCTAAATGATAATTGTATTTCCTAAAATCCTTTAGAGAAGGAAATTGTATAAGGGGGTCATCGGAAAAAATTCTAAGAAACTAGAGAGGACGATGATCTAGAAATCTATGATTTGTTTGCAATTAACCTTAAGTGTGAATGAAATGAACTGAATTAATAATCTTAGCGAGCAATTGATGTCTGAAAATGAAGAAATAACAGTAGAGAAAAAGAGAGATACATGAAACAAAATTGATAATGGAATTCACCTAGTGTTTGGGGTTCATCTCTAGGTCTTACTTCTAATTGAGTAACTGCTTTTATTAAGATGCAAAATGTTCTTTACATCACTTGGTCTCCACAAAAAAAATTACAACTTTTCCTCACTCTGCAATAGTAGTCGTATCGAGAAAATCACTTTCTCCCTTCAAAATTTCCCAAAACAAGGCTACAAAACCACTTCTCGTTTTCAATGCATAGACTAACAATGCTCAAAATAATAATGCTTCGATAATCTTGGCACAATTTGGATTGTAGTGTAGTTAGGAAAAATTCTTATATAATAACATGGAGGTATCAGGTTCCAATTGGTGTTGGTTAGGTCCCCCATGATATTTCAGGCTTTACAAAATATTTGAAAATATTTACGACATAAAAAAGATAAGTTTTCGACCCTTTACATGGTATAAATTTGTGGCACATTGGTAGAATTTGTGGAAGGTTTCCACAGACGTTTGATGTTCAACCCTTTGTAACTCCCATCTGAGGGTTATATATATGATAACAAGTTTAAATATGGATTTTATTGTATAACCCCCAATGAATAACTAGTGATCTATTGGAAAACTAGCTACATGGTTGTTGCATCCAATCGAAGGTTGCAAGGGAAAACCTGCAGACCTATAATTTTGGACGACCATTTGAAAAATATCCTTTATATATCAAATTTTCCTTATCCTTTATATCAGTTGGTTCCATGGTAACCAGTTGAACTGACCCCATTAGGGTTGGGGATTCAATCCCACCCAACTACACCTCTCGCTACCTTGTCTTCAAACCATATTTATTTCTTTATCAACCCCTATCACGTCCGCTATCAAGTTGGATTCCATTGAGGTGCCACTTCACCTTTCCATGTCAGTGGCCTATGCCATGTCTCACCTTCATGATAGGGCCAATCTTCATGCATCTACTTCCATGTCGGCATCATACTTCCACACGTCCATCCCTCATGCTTCCATGTGTACATGGCACCCTGCTAACTTTTTTGCATGTATCCTAAAAAATTTAAAACGTAATAAATTTTCCATACAATGTCCATTTGACCCTATTCAAGCGACATTAGAAGGATTTCAATGAGTTCTTCGACATGGTTCAACCTTGCACAAACATTTGAAGACTTTGATTTTTAGCGATCATGAGGACCCACCTAGATAAAAAGATGAGGAAGTAGTTGTAATTGTATATTGGGTCTCTTCAATTTTTGAAGGTAATGTAGTTATCGAAGGAAATTAATAAATGGGCCAAACCATATCAAAAAATCGGTGTCAAATAGGGAATAGAACAAGAGAGTTGGAGACAACTTGAAGATAACTAAGATGAAGTATTGGTTGTTAGCCGATCCATTGGTCTCTATGGTAGAAGGTAAGAAAGATGCTTAAGGTCAAGAGTCAGAGAACTCAATGAACCTATCTCCACAAGAAAAGTAAAAATAAAAATGTGGTGAGAAGAAGACTCAAAAACAAACTTTGTCTATGTCTAGAGAAAGAATGTTTATGAGTAAATCAACCAAAACAAAATTTCATCGAGTTTATATCTTGAAACAAAAAAATGGAAATAGTAGAATATTACTAGCAAAGACCAAGAGGATGAAAAATACAATACAAGCTTGTCATAGGTAGAATGAACGCTATCCCAAGGAACTAAAGTTCTACCTCTAAGAATGCAGAAAGAGAGCACAAAAATTCAATAATAGTGTGTCTTGTTGTATGCAATTCTTAATTAATAAGGATCTTAGAAAGGTATTTATTTGTTGGTTTTCCCATATCCATTCCACGATAATATATGTATGATCATTATGCATGTTTGTTTCTTTAGCATTATTTTCTTCATTTAAATTATGGTCTATAAGTAAATTACACAAATAGATTTTATGCACAACTGAAATAGTAAATATAGATAAAACAACTATTCTAAAAAATTAATTAAAATATATATTGATGAATAGGCTTAGCCATAGGTTAAAAAAATATAGATAAAATTGATATAAAATCCAATTTCAAGTATATCAGTAAATACATGTGTTTTTAGGGAGCCCAAGTTTGAGAACAATTGGAGAAGCACCTACGAGTTTAAAAACCTTTGGGGACACAAAAGCATAGCGGTGCAATCCAAAATGGGTTTATGTATTGTTGTAGTTTCACTTTAACAATGGATTTAGTTCAACACACATATATCATTAGTTTTTCATGTTTAATGTCTTTAAAATGTCCATTTAGACCCTTCTCAAAGTCTTTTGACATTGCCTTGGAAAAGTTCAAAAATGTTAAGGCATGAAGTATGTGTAAATATTTACACTACATTAAGGAATAAATAAAAAGGGGGAGAGAATGATGCTTCGCACTCCATGTGCTACACACCACATAATAATTTATCTAAGGTAAGGCGCATTCAAACTCATGAGAAAGGTGAAGTAGAAGCTTTAACTCTATTCCCTACACTTTCCATAGCAATGTAGAGGAAAGGACATCTATGTTGTGATGTAACATAAGGAATGTAGAGGTGTGGGCAAGGTGAATTGGAACCTTATCTCCATTATCTTCACTCCATAAAAGGATACAACAAAAGCATGTAATGTATTTGACTTGCTTAACCTCTACATCAAGACCTCCCATTTTTATGGAGCTTCACCTCCACATAAAAGGAATAAGAGGAACCCCAACACAAACTTGACGCCTATTTGTTTACCTAATAGATGACATGGGCCATATAAGATGGTGAAAGGTGTGAATTTGGATTAATTAGAAATTTTTATGTGGAATCCATTTAGGTAGTGGTAACCCTCAAGAAGAAGAATAATGCCTGAAATCCATTATAGGAGGCAACTACACTGGAGGTTAGTTCATTGGAAAAAATTTCAATGCCTACCTAGGAAAATGATGGAACAATTGTAATGGATTATTGGGTATCTAATCATTTTGAGGGACATCATCTAACATAGGAATATGATGGCACAATTATAATGGATTCTTGGGTCTCTTATAATTTCGAGGGACCTAAGTTTATCTAAGGAAACTAGCAAAGGGAATGACCATTGTCAAAAGAGAGGGTGACGAACAAGGAGTAGAGTTGGATATAGCCTAAAGATAGTCAAGAGGTAGTATGGGAAACCAATCAATTCCTTGGATTTCATGGAAAATTATAAGAAATGGGGCCAAGGTCAAAATTTTCGAAACTTAATGGACTTCATCTCCATGAGAAAAAAGATAGTTCCAAAGATGGTGAGAAGAATATTTGAACACCAAGTCTATCCATGTATAGAGAAATAATGTCCATGACTCAAATTGGTCATGCAACAATATCATAAAGAGTATCATTCGAAATAAATATTTTTTTTCCAATTTAGAGAAATGAAAATATGGAAACAATAGTGTCCCCGACTCCTAACCAGGAAACACCACTCAACCAACATCTCGTAATTGTAAATTAAAAATTAATTGTAGAAGCACAAGATCAAAATTGTCATAAATTTTTCATTCCTAGAAATTATAATTAAAAACGAATGAAATACTACATCCCATGAATGCAGTTTTTTTCACAAATAAACTATTAGACATAAATTTTACACAGTAATAAATGCACAGTAATGCAACTAACTAGAACCCAAAAAAATAGGGTTTTAATTCAAGATAATAATAATTAATCATGGAATATGAATATATAGTTGCACACAAGAAATTAGGAACTTATTTGATAATGAAAATTTGGCTAGCTGTGGGCTCATATGTTCCTCCCAAAAATAAAACTGGTGGTTCATACACTAAACCACCAATCACCCTTGAGCTGGGACAAAAAATCCATAGGAAATAATCGTAAAACAAAAATGAAACCCTGGTCAAGGCACCAACCCTAGTAACCCCAGTCTCTAACCACAGGCTCACGCCCCCATAACCAACATCCAAGTGGTGTAGTGCCAATCTCTCGGTGGTGCCCACCTTTCAAGGGAATTTATAGTCATCCAAGACAATATCACCCCACAACTCCAATAAATTTGTTGTTGTCTGGGCATCCAATTACCAACAACCAAACCAAAATAAACCCACAGCCAGTGTTAAAGCCGCACCAAGGCTCACCATGTACCTCTGAATCGATTTCCCCAACTAGATATCCATGGGCACCCATCCATAAATAGGGTCAACAAGGCCTTGGAGCACCAATCTCCCCAGATTCAGCATAGGGGATCACATCATAAACATAATGCATCCTAGCAATACGGTTAACTGAGTAATCACACCTCAACCAGTCTTAGAGTCCACCACGAGACTCACTAACTAATCAATAACCAATTGAATGAATAATCATCCCCAACAAACAAACTAAGCTTCTTTATATATGCATGTCCCTAACTTTCCATGTGGCACCCTCTAGAACCCATGTGGTCCCTAGCTACACTTTTCACCACAAAAAACCAATCATTGTTTCTTCCCATGGACTTGTGTCCCTTTTACTCTTTTTGTGGAATGGGCTTCAAATCCAGCCTTATTTTAATATCACGATATGTACAAATTTACAATGTTAGGCACGATGACCCTGAAAACATGACTATAAATAAATACATGGGCATGTAGGCCACATAATAAAACAACTGAATGACCAGCCTATGCATAAAAAATATTTGGCTCAACAGCCTAATAAAAAAACTGCATACATTTACGTTGTCAAAACAGGTGGGGGTATTACAACCCCCCCCCTCCCCTCCCCCCCGCCATTTTATGTGTTTTCCTAAGTGCAACATATATACAAATATACAAAAATGTATAATATATCAGTAAAAAAGGTGAGGGTAGTATGCCCTTATGACTTCTTCTTGCTCCCAAGTCATATCATGAGGACCGGGCACAATCCATTGTACCTTTATCATGCCTATGGATCAATTCTAGAGCACCTTGACCTTGTTGTCCAAAATATGCACTGAATGAACCTGGAAGCCTCCCTCGGGTTCTACCTGAATAATTTTCGAATCAATAACATGATCAGTGCCAAGGACATATTTCTTAAGCGATGAGACTTGAAAAACATCATGAATATGTAGAGATGCAAGCAATGCAATCCTACATGCAATGGTATCGATCCTCTTTAGGATCACAAATTTCCCACAATATCTAGCTGCCAACTTGGCACAACCTCCCAATTTTAACATGCTCTTCTTTTCTTTTACTTTAAAAAATACATGTTTCCTGACTTTAAATTTCCTATTTGTTTTTTTGCTATCTGCATAAATTTTCTACCTATCTCGAGAAACTTTCAAATTATGTTTAATTTTTTCCATCTACTCCTCCATGTCCTTGCAGAATTCAGGGCCCACCATAATTCTATCCACTGGGTTACTCCAACTCACAGGAGTATTACATTTTCTACCATACAAAGCCTCAAATGGGTATATCTTTAATGATGCCTAGTACTCGTTACTAAATGCAAACTCCACCAAATGGAGGAAGTCCTCACACTTGGATGGTTTTTCCATCACATACAACTATAACATATCTCTAATTATTTGATTTACCTGCTCTATTTGTCCATCTGACTTGCGATGATATGTTGTACTAAAGTTTAAATTGGTACCCAGTACTTTAAATAAACTGATCCAAAAATTAGATGTGAATTTTGGATCTCTATCTGGAATTGTTTCCTTGGGAACCCCATGAAGCCTGGAAATTTCTCACATATAGATATCTACAATATTTGTTGCTTTATGCACTAATTTTATTAGAATAAAATGAGCAGACTTTGTAAGTGTATCCACAACCACCATTATAGAGCCATGCCCTCTTGTCGTTATGGGAAAACTAGTAATAAAATCAAATGATATACTTCCACTCAGGAATGGGAATTGGATAAAGAAAATAAGCTAGGTGTTTATGCTTGGCTTTCACTTACTGGAATTCCATACACTTGACTATATTATTAGCCACTTCCGTTTTTAATCATGGCTAATAAAATTGTTTCTTAATTTTTGTGAAGGTTTTTTGGTACCTCAGGTGACCAGCATACGACATAGTTGTGCATTTCCTGTAAAATTACTAATTTTAATGTTGGTACATTCGACACATAGATTTTTCCTTTATACAAAAGGATCTCATATTGGCCCAATTCAAAATATTGGTATTTTGGCTGCATTGTACCTTGCTATACATTGTTTGTCTAAATTACCAACCTATATAATTTTTCCCACTAATTTTGTTCTGTAGTTGCTAATAATTACATCATGTGCAACATGCACTCTCCAGCTGAGTGCATCGGCCACCCAATTTTATTTTCCCTTGATATATTGAATTTCAAAATCGTATTCTACCAATAATTCCATCCACCTAATTTTTCGGGAATTTAAATTCAGTTTCTTAAATAAATATTGTAACCCATAATGATCAATTTGTAATTCAAATCTCCTACCCATGAGATAATGCCTCCACATTTTAAGTGCATGAATAATAACTAAAATCTCTAGGTCATGAGTAGCATAATTCTTCTCATGCTCTTTTAATTTTCTAGGATTGTAGAAGATTAACTGTCCATTTTTCATGAGAACACCACCCAATCCTTCTTTTCATGCATCTATGCACACCAGAAAATCCACATGTTTATCAGTAATTTTTAAGACCGGAGCTTCAGTCAATAAAGCTTTCAAATGTTGAAAAGTTTTCCAATCAAAATTTACACCCTTTTTTTGCAAAAAAATTCATTAGATATGCAATTTTAGAAAAACTTTCGAGGATCCTATAATAGCTAGCTAGGCCCACAAAATACCTAACTTCTATAACATTTTTTGGAGCTAGTCATTCTCAGATAGCCTTAATTGTGTCTGCATCCATTGTTATTTCGTCCTATGAAATAATGTGACCCAAATAATGGATTTGTTTGGTAATTACTCATCTTAGCATACAGTTGATGCTCCTTGAGTAATTGCGGAACCAATTTTAAATTTCTTTGATGCTCCTCTTCAGAATTAGAATATATTAAAATGTCATCAAGAAAAATAATGAAAAAATTATCTAAATATTCCCTAAAGACTTCATTCATTAAACATATAAAAAATCTCGATGCATTAGATAATTGAAAAGGTACCACAACGAACTCGTAATACCCATAACAAGTCTTAAATGTTGTTTTATTAATATCTTCTTTGTTGATATGAAGCTGGTGATATCCCAATCTTAAATTAATTTTAGAAAATATTTTTGTACCATGTAGTTGATCGAAGATATAATCAATTCTCAGTAAGAGGTATTTATTTCTAATAGTAACTTTATTTAATTGTTGGAATTCAATACACAATCGAAATGTACCATATTTATTTTTAACAAAAAGAATTGAAGCACCCCACAATGATACACTGGGGCGTATATATCCCTTCTTCAATAATTCTTCCAGCTACATTTGTAATTCATTAAGTTCCAGAGTACTCACACTACAAGGAAAAGACCCTCTAGCGGATGTTTTTGAGGAACCCCTTATTAAAATACCCCAGACATTCGTTTCTAGCGGAGGTTAATAGAGGAGGTTGGTGGGCGAAGGTTTTTGCAGATGTTTTTTGTCCGGTGCGCTTATCATCATAAACCGCACCGATGCATTCAACAAGAGAAAGCACCAATGCGAACAAAACATTGGCACACCGAACACTGTGCACTCTTTACACACTCACCCGGTGCATCTTATTACTGTAGCGCACCGGTACTTTACAACTCTTCCGCACTGGTGCGTCATAAAACACCATGCCAAAACAGAAATCGCCCAGTACGCACCAGAACAGGGTTAAATAAAAAAACAATTACGGCCAAAAAACCACATTTTTCACTTGTCCCAGTGCTCCATAGCTCTCAAGCACCAATGCAATTTATCCTTGTCTGAGCCACCCTGAAATCGGTGCTCCAATTGCACCCATTGCACACACTATTGTTGTGCATTGCCCACCAATCTCCAGCTTGAATTTTGCAAAACGTTGGGAAAAAAATATTTTGCAAATTCTATAGCCAATATGCCTCATCGACGGCCAAATGTACAAGTATTTTTCTTGTTTTTCCATAATTAATCCTTTTAGTGGAGTATAATTTCGACTAACCTTAAAATGAACCATTTAAAATAAAAAAGAAAAAAATTGTCGCGCGGTGCACTCGAGCCGTTCGGCTCGCACCAGTTCGCGGTGTTTCCTGTAAATTTACAAGCTGCATCGCAACCAGTGATAATGGTATCTAGGGCGGTACCAAAAGGCACATCATGTTATTTTAATTTTTTTGAAAAAGTGTGGTTCGGCCGTTTACCCGGCCGCACCGTTGACCATGTGGAATAGCGGCAATTCGGTGCATTGACATAAATACCCGCCCCGGGGCAGGAAATTTTGTCAGCGCAATGAATTCCACATTTTGACAGGGTCAATGGTGCGGCCTGGTAAAATACTGCACCGTTGATTATGTAATGATGTCAGGAGGTCAGTGCACTGACCGAACTTACGCCTCAGGGCGTAGAGTTTAATCAGCGCACCGCACTCGTGACACCGTACATAGTCAACAGTGCGCTAAATATTTTTAGGTACACCACCTTCGGTGTGTTGAATATTATCTGGTGCACCACCGCCCGTGCATGACAAACAAAATATGCATCGGGACCGGTGCATGCCTGTTTTTTGTGGCGCACCGACTGTTTTTTTTTTTTCCTAAAAAAATTATATATGTATATTCCTAAATACATGTCTCATTTAATAAAAAAATTGTATTTAATATGTCAATAATTTAGAGACATGAAAGGAGAGAAGAGGGGGAACAACAACAACAATAGGCAGACCAGTATAACATGGTTCACTTGTGGGAGGCACGAGAGAGGGAGAGAGATGCGTACCCTCGCCCTATTACAGCAGCTACCCAGGTGCTCCTAAGGCAAGTAGGCCTCCTCAAGTTCTATGAAAAGGCTACTTCCCTAAAAGACCATGGTGTGTTTTTGAGACATCTTATCCGTAGGTGGAATGCCCAGCGACAGTCTTTTCGAGTTGGTCCTAACCAGTGGTACACGCCCACTTAGGAGGACATATATTTCATTACAGGGATATCGAGGAGAGAGGTGGATTTTCCCTCGTTCCCAGAGGTTCCAGTTGGCTATGCATCAGGGAGTTAGTTGGTGTACTCCCAGAGATACATTAGCGCAGATATATTGTCTCCTTCAGATTTTCAGGTCCCTAGAGGTTAGTTACGTATTGGTGCATTTAGTAGTCAGGAGGTGAGGTGCCTCTCACTTCTGAGTTCGACCATTTCACACAACACCAATGATGGGAAACGCATTAGTTTCTCGCTTCTACATTATGTTTATTCTTTAGTACAGGAGTCACGACTTGTCAGATGGTCTGCTATTTTTTTGCGGAAGTTCTGTAGAACCTTAGATATATATCATGTTCATGCACAAGGGAGGGTCAACATCCCTTTTGCTTCAGAGATTTTTTGTTTATTTTTTGAGAGGTTTCCATAGATGAGCCCTAATTTTGTTCGGCAGCCTCATAGGCCAATGTTCGAGGCACGGATGCACATGTGGGGACAAATGATGCCCAAGAGGGGTGAGACTATGATTTCCGCGAGTATGTCGCATGATGCACTAGAGTTGCTAGCCAGTGTTGACGATCATCCCTTCATTATGGTCCCTTGTCCTTATGCTAGTTTGGATTGGCAAGGGTGTGCCAACATCCTCTTCACAGATGATGAGCCGCCAGATGATAGAGGTAATATTACTATTTTATTTAAATTTATTCTAACATGTTCTTTAACTTTTTTTATTAAATTGTGTAATGAAATTGTCTAATTATTGTTGTGCACGTGTATATATTTTGCAAAAATTGGGTCTTTTGATGGCGAGGACATGCTAGCACCACCACATGATCCAAGTGTGGATCCTGATGATGATCATGGTATGCCAGATGCCGAGGATCATCAGGAGGCCGGTGGAGAGAGACCTACTCCTGTTGGTGCGCCGGTATTGCCTTTTTCTAGGTGTGTTCGGCTTGATAGCATATACAGGATGGAGTTGGGCGACCAACTCACTGCATTAATTTTTGAGGCGGGCATCAGGCCTGCTAATATGAGAGACATACAGGCCGATGGTAGGCTGTTACATATGTGGAGAGGCATGTTGCGTGACATGTATAGCCTGATGCAGCATGTCGTAGGAGCTACGACCTTAGTTATGTGACTGAGGAAGACCATTGCACATTATAGGCATGGTCGAGACGTAGCACGTGATCGACAGTCCGCGAGTAACGACTCATCATTTGATGATCGTTCACCTCACGTCGCGCCAGATGAGTAGCCCCCACTAGCATCTAGCAACAGTCATCATGGAGAGTAGGCTGGACCATCGGCAACGTCCAATTAGCAGCCTACAACTTCCAGCAATACTCATGATCATGAGCAAGTTGGACCATCGACCGTCGAGGCTGCACCATTGACTGAGCAGGCCTCGAATAGTACTGCTATTGATGTTGTACCACCAGCTAATCCATGAAATTTATATTACAGTTGTATATTTTTGACATTATTTAGTTATATATATATATGGTCCATGTATGTTATGTTCATGTTGCAGTTGTACTTAATTTACATGTTGGTGATCATCATGATGTGTATATTGTTAGGTCATGTTAGATATATTCATTTAATGTGCAGCTTGCAGATAGATGTGTATGTGATAGTAGTTATTTCACATGCAGGGATGCATATTTGATGTTTGTGTTGTGATGATGTTATATAATGTTAACTGTGTTTTGTTAGATGATCATGATCACGATGATGTTAGCAATTTTGAATGTGTTTTTTTAGTCAAATATGATGTTTGTATGATGCTTATCATGAACGTGATGTTTATTAATTAATTTAATATTAAATGATCATGATATTGTAATATTGTAATATTTGTAATTCTAGTTGTATGTAAAATTCTAAAATTGTAATTGTATTTGTATTAATTGTAATTGTATGTAAAATATTTGTAAAATTTTAATTGTATTAATGTGAAATGATTTTATTAAAATTTTTGAATTTGTAAATTTGTAAAATTTTAAATAACTGTAAAATAATAAATCTAGAATAATATGAATTATTGTAACATAATAAAGTTTATAAAATAATGCAAATAAATTCATGTCCTTTAGAATTATCATTATTTTATTATGATCTTACATACAAAAAAAAAGAACTTTATACAGTATGCCATTATTTTTTAGATCAACATAATTGCAAATTATTAACAAAAATATTGATTTTAACATTAACACAATGCAAATTACCAATTAATTCAAAATACATATCATAATGTTTTGAAAACCCCATCTTAAAAAGTATAAATATTGTTGAAATAACACATGTACCATATCACTCTCGGTTCTCATGATCACCCTCATTATCTTCCAAATCGCATGGCATGATAACACTATTGTTCTCAAAAATATGTTTTGATCTAGGTTCGTGTCTCAATACAAACCACCAATCCCTATCCAACACATCTGGGTTAAAAAACACCTGGTTGCAGTGTTTGGGGAAAACATAGGGCTCCTTAGCTTCATCCCGCATCTTTCTAGAGTTGATACATATCAGCCTACTATCGCGATCTTCCTTTACATTATTCGGATCAAAGATGTCCCACCACTTGCACCTACAAATAACACGTTGAAAAGAAGAGAAATCCACTTCAATGATCTCTTATATCTTTCTGACGTAACCTAATGTACCTCGTACTAGGTTTTGATCACGGTGGATAGATCGACTAGATTGATCGAACTTGAATTCCACTCCACAGTCTTGTGTAATGTTTCCAGCATCGAAATTTTCTTTGCAAAAATGGTGTCCATATGCCCACATAGATGGGAACAAATGCACCTATTATAAAAAAGTTAAAAAAATCATAGTGTCATGTGTCTTATAATAACCCAACAGTTAAAATATGAAATATAGATGTCTTATAAGTTTCAAATTTACATATAAATTAAAAAGATTATTACCAAGTTGCTGCACCCAATCCCTATGTTTAGTGTATCCTCTTCAGCACGCAGGTAATGACCGATTACACTGTATTTCTCTCTGACTTAGTCAGCAACCCAACTTTTGGGGCATATTTTTGACATATTTTCTTTTAAATGACCGGGATAAGGCACA
Source organism: Pinus albicaulis (assembly GCA_034641835.2). Taxonomy (NCBI): domain Eukaryota; kingdom Viridiplantae; phylum Streptophyta; class Pinopsida; order Pinales; family Pinaceae; genus Pinus; species Pinus albicaulis. The sequence goes on from CM076584.1 coordinate 1,637,300,989, forward strand.
CTTCTACCATTCAACAGTCTGAATTATTTCCTGTTACTATCCCATTTCATCCTCTTTTGTTCGTACAATGCGACCCATGGTTGTGTCGCTTCAGAATTGTAAAGAATGAATTTATTGATTGCTTCAATTTTTACATTTGTTGATGAAATCAAAACAACATTATATAGTACTTAGAGATAAAAATATACATTATATCAAAGTTCAACATGAATATTACTTTGTATAAATTTGAAAAATTATAAGTTGCTTACTCTTAATCAAGCGCTTTTTTCCACTCGTTTTGAGCAACTCCCCTTCTCTTTTGTCTTCATCCCTTTCATCGTCCCAAATCACTGCACCTGGTCTATTCTCGATATACGTGATGTACTCACTGGCATAATAGAAAGACTCATACGATATGTACCCCTCTGTCATAGGCCCCTCAGGTTTTGCCCTTTATCGAACAAAACCTTTCAATTTATTCATGTACCTCTCTAAGAAGAACATCCAAAGACAAGAAACCACCCCAACTAATTCAACCTCATCTACTAGGTGGATTAGAAGGTGAACCTGGAAGTCCATGAAACTCGTCGGCAGTTCCTTCTCAAACATACAAACAATCTCAACTATCTCTTGATGCCACTGTGGAATGCTAGCCACATGAATCTCCTTTGACGTGATACAACGTACAAATGCAGAAAATTTAGATATGGCACATCCTAGGTCTTAAGGGAATTCATGTTTCACACACCCACACACAAAAAAAGGATAATGATGCTGCAAAGTTATAAACACGTGCAATAATATACAAAATTATTTATGTTTTATGATCCCCGCATGGAATAGAATTTATTAATATAACAAATAATAAAATCATTCTTTTGACATTATACGTACTCTTATAAGATTCAAATGGTCATGTGATTTCAACCCCGAGAAATGGTCATCCATGATGAAGCAGTGCCGTAGTGAAGACCCGTATGAAGTTGGCACCCTCACACCCATTATAACTTTCTTTGCCAAAGAAATATCATCTTTTTAAAAATCCATGGGACATCACCTTCTTTAAAAACCATGAATTAGAGGGACCAGCACTTGCCTCTAATCTCGTACTTTCTAATCGTCTTGGCCAATTTTTCTTTTTAGTTTTTGAAGTAATAAGATCTTTCCTAACAGCCAATGTGTCACTTTGTTTCGATGATACGTGCCTCCATAAAGAATATGAATTTTTTTTAAATATATGCATGGGATCTAATAAGTGGGTAATCTTAAGATGCTCCCAATATGGGAGGCTATAAAAGATAGATTTCCTTTTCATCCCAATGGGAAATTTCTCAACATAGTTGTCAAAGAATTCTGGATCATCGAACATAGGCTCCCCATTTGAATCGAACATTTATATGAAATCCTTCTCCTTCTCTCTCTCATATTCTCTAAGCCATTCAGTTGGTGTCGTTATTGGAGGCCTTTGGGTTCTCCCTCGTTTACCATTGAAATCAGATGCTGCACTTCTGTAAGGGTGTTCTTTTCGGAGGAATACCCTGGAGCAATCATACACTGGCTTTCGTAGGTCCTTGGACCATCTAGCTTTCATAGAAGGTCCACAACATTTACATCCAAAATACCCTTTTATTACAAGACCTGTGAGATTATTGTATACAATTAATATGCATGGCACATTAAAGAATATCATGAAGATCAGAAAAATTACAAAAAATTAAATAACTAATATGTGAAAGAATATTTTTACGTATATAAACAAATCAATAAATTAAACATGTAATTTACCAGAGAAAACTCCTAAGCCTGGATAATCATGTGCCATTATAAAACACCCTCTTTCACCATCAAAATGAAAGCTCCTCTCTATTGCGATGGGTCTTGATACATAAAATAAATTATCCCATCCCATAATTCCTTCAATTCATCTACCAATGGTTGTAAGTAGACATCCATATTCTTCACTTGTCTTCTACCAGGGACTACAACAGCCAACATAAGATGTTCATTCTTCACAGACAACCATGGGGGGGGGGGGGGGGGGGGTATTGTTATTGATCACTACTACAGGCCAAACAAAATTAATTTGGTGTTATGGAGGGAATATGGGTTGACGCCATCCATGGCTATGTTGAGTCGTAGACTTTGTACTTCATCCTTGAATTTTTCGTGCCATGTATCCTCTATATGCTTCATGGCTTTTGAATCAGTTGGGATTCGCATAACTCCGAACTCACTTCTGTGTGAGGCATGCCATCCCTGCAACATAGCTAATTCTTTGCAACGAAAGAGCCTTTGAATCCTTGGGATTATAGGCATGTGCCTCAATATCTTAAAAGGAGGACCAGTACATGATTTACCCTTCTTTTTTGATTTATCATACCTGTCATGCCCACATTTCGGACATGTCTCTTTGTCTTCATATTCTCCTCTATATTAAACACAATCATTTGGACATGCATGATATGATATGTACTCAACACCCAACATTTTCAACAATTTCTTTGCCTCTTCACAGCTACCAGGCAAGACATTATCACTCGGAAGTCTTTGAATAGCCTGTAGTTGGTGATCATGGAAATATATATTAATAAATGTACATTAATGCCGATATAATTATTAATGTTCATAAAATTTACCATTTGTAATGTTCATTGTACTATACTAATTATATTTCTCAAATTTATATAAAGGAGGACTTTATGGTAACTTACCTCAAAATTTCTGAGAAACATGCATTCAACAAGCCAAACTTTGTTTCAAGTTGTACAGTAACATCGTTGTCACCAACTGGGTAGACTTTGATTGACTGCTAGGTCCAAAGAGAGGGGTGGTGGAAGAAAATTTAAGGCTTTCGAAAAAGATGTCAGTGATATGAGCATCGTCTCCTAGTTGATCATCAATTTGGAATGCATATAACAACATTGTCTTCATGTCAGTTGTATCCCTTAAGTAATCATCCATACCAACCTCTATTTGATTGCCTCCATTGCCAGCTTGTGAATAATTACTATTGTTGTAGCCATTCCTAATTGGTGAATTTGGACGTAGAGGGAATTGAATCGATGGTTGATTCAACCATTCTTGGTATCGTTCCTCTCCGATTTTTTCTCTTAATTCAGTCTTCTCTTGATTTGACATTGTCGTGGGGTGCAACAGAAGATGGTAGGTAGGTCGTTCATCATCACTATAATCCTAAAAAAAAAATTTTAAAAAATTGAACATGATTAGTACAAAATATATGATATCAATTAGTAACCACATTGACAATATTGCATGATTAATTGGTTTGAGGTTGAAATAATTACATTAATCAATATACCAAACAATTATAATTATTACCATCATTAATGTCCCAATATTGTGGCTAGAAGATGCAATATTGTTACAATTGGCAAGGTGAAGCGGCTATCCATTTTCATCTACCAAATGCGCCTTGTGGTATGCTACTCCTGATAAGAGCTTCCGACATTTTGGAGCTGACGTTTGAATATTTTGTGCATCTGAACTCGATTCTGAATCTGCGTGAACCTGCAAATTTGTATACATTATAAATTTAATAAAATTGTGCATGATTGACATTAATAAAAAACATAAATTCAATTAGATAATGAAAATATAAACAAAATATGAAGTAAATATTACGTCTTGAGATGGATAGGGAGAACTTCGCGATGGACTTTGAGAAATATAATTATGATATTTTCTTCCTGCATTTGAGCAAAATCAACAACAAATTTTTGTGCACACACCTAAAAGTAATTTTGGTGAATTAAAAATGGACTTATTGTTGTCGGTGCTAATATATTGATCACCACACCGATGCGCTTCGTTAATGTGCACCGGTGTCGTGATATAAACGGACGCACTGGTGCGGTGATATTACGTGATGCATCGGCGACGAATAACCGCAAATAAAAAAAACACAACTCTATTTTCTTTAAGTGAAAAAAAAAACGGTAAATTGAAAAATGGGTGGAAAAATATTTTCAAAAATGTAGTTTCATAAAAAAATTCTTTAAATACTAAACACTTTTCATTATTTCACTATTTTTGCGAAAAAATTTAGCTAGAGATTTGCAGGAGACATACCTGGAGCAACAGAGCACGAGAGCACTGTGGAGCAACGAAATTCGTTTGAACATAAGTATTCAGACAATCAGAATTCCAAAACTCTGGTGATTCAAGCCCTATATCATATAATTTCAAACGATTTTGTGATTAAAGTTTATTGTTTTTTTTTACTTTTTTCTGCAGTTTTTTTATGCAGTAAGAAAAAAATTTCAATTTCTTTTCTTTTTCAAAAAAAAAAAAAATCCATTTTTACCCTAAACCCTACATTCTTTTTGTTTCTGCCCTTTCTTCTCCATGTTTCCGTGATTTCAGAATTAGGGCTTTTCATTTTAGATTTATAGGGTTTTTGTATTGCTATATATAGGCCTAAGACATCCAACCCATGGGATGACTTGCATAGTCGGATCCCAATCCATGTCAGCCCTTGCGCGAATTTTTGGAAAAAAAAAAAAAATTATCGGTGCGCCCTTCGTAACCCAACGCACCGTGAAAGTACACTGATAAAAAATTTAAAAACATTTTTTTTTAATCAGTGCGCCATATGTAAAATAGGGCACCGGTGCGTTATTTCATTATGGCGCACCGCGAACGTGTTGTTTCACAAAAAATGTTTTATTGTGTTAATCGGTGCACCATGTAACATATAACGTACCATGTCGGGTCTCCTAGTTGACATGGAGCACCGTATGGTGGTCCCTTGTTTGCGTGAGGCGTTTATGCTACAAAAACTAAAACTAGAAGATTTTTATTATTTTATCTGTGTTAATCGGTGCGGTGGTGAACATGTAACGCACCGGTGCTTCTTGTTGACATAGAGCACTGTAAGGTCTATTATACTATTTATGCGGTGCGTTTATAAGACACCCACGCACCGACGTCTGTGTGTACACCATGAATGGCGCACCGGTTTCTTGAGAAAAAAAAAATTATTTGAAAAGTTGACAATTCATTTATAAAATATATTAACTAATGATATGGTATAGTTTTCATATTGATAAATAAATGGCTGACAAGAGATCAAGTAACAAAAATACTGATAACACATCAAGAAAAGAAAAAAAGACAATTTCTTTGTAATTTTTTTACAAAAAAAATAATATTTTTGAACTATATGAAGTTTAACTAATATGTATTGTTTACTGTGTATCATGCAGAGCCACAAAATGATGAAGCTCGATAAGATTATTTCTAATATAGGGCCAAAAGAGCGTAAAAGCTTGATGGAAAAATTGCAAAAGGATGAATCAGGTGAATGAAAAAATACTATCGATCCAATATGAGTTTCTTTTTTAATTTTCATTAATAATATACTTAAAATTATTAGATAACACGTGCCAAACAATATATTAATTCACATCTGTTTAATGTTCTACAGGGACCAACAACTCAGAAAATGAATGTTTTTCAAAGAAAAGAAAAAAAAATAGAAAATGAAAATGAAAATGAATTTCTCCTTAGCTCTTCTGGAGTGGTGCTGGAGGTTAATGAAAGGGGGAAAAACTTTTACAAAATTTTGAGGGATCTAGTGGAACAAATGTATAGACGTTCTTTCCACTTACAATACCAAAATTAATCCAATGATTCCAAGAACCAAATTTTATCTACACTAAGGGAAGAGTTTCCATAGAATTGGTCAATGAGAGATGTCAGACTTTTAATAGCAAAAACGTACAACAACAAAAAGGAAGGAATGAAAAAGTAATATTCCTTTAAATGTTTGTCTAGAATTATTTATAAATGTCACTTTTGTTATATTTGCTTTTCAAATATCAATATAAAAATGAAATAGTTTATCGTCATGTTACATTTTCAGGAAGAATATGAAAATTTCAAAAGATGAACGAGCTGATATCAAAAATATGCCAGTAGGAATGTCCAAAAAGGTGTACAAGGAGATGAGCAAATAAATGGACAAAATTGCATCGCGGGAGGAGCCATCTCAACAACAACGTGCTTCAAATATATTATGTAATCATTGAAGTTTTCGATCATTAGGTACAATAAATAAACAATTTAGCATTAAATATTAATTTCAAAGTATTTTCTTGTAGAAAAGAAAAGAAAATGGAACCCATTCAGCACATAAACAGGACGACAAGGAAGAAAAGGGTTGATATCTAAGTTTGTGAGTAATTGTTACTTCCTTATAACAACTTAACTAGATTTTATTTTTGTATTTTTTATGTTGTTTTACAAAAATCCTCATTGAATGTCTTCAAACAGGTGCTAACATACAAAGAAGAACCATCAGACGAATTGATTGACATTGGGTTAAATATGGGTTGTGAGTATATGTTGACATATTAGAAATTAATTGTGGAATTTGTAAGCATCTATCGATATTGTTTTACTTAGCTCCGTCTATAATTAATAGAACAAAAAAAACTTTTATATTAAATATATGATTTGTTATGGGGTATAAAACTTGCAGGAAACAAAGTATGGAACTATACCAACAGATGAAATCTTGAAAGATGGCATACTACATGGTTTTGAAAGAATGTGTATAGTTCATGAGTCAATTTTTGTTATGGTGCGTCATTTATTTTCGATTTACATTGATGTATATTATTTAATATTGCAATTTTCATTATTCTCACTAATGTATATACACTCATTACAGTTTATTTTTATGTTTGTAGATGGAAGGTGAAGAAGATCAAGAAAAAAATCAACTCCATGAACAAAACATTCCTGAAAATAACCCGAGTCATGAAAGTAGCTCTAGCAGTGACAACATTTCAAGCGAAGAATGATGATCACTATGTTTGGATATCAAAGCAAGGCGTTGTATTTTATGAAATATTTGTCTGTGAAATCAGACATTTTGTTTAATGTAATGGACATAGTGTCCCAATTCAAAGACAAAGGGATACCAATAATTGTCCCATCAAAGACTATCTTATCTATATATATATATATATATATATATATATATATATATATATATATATATAATAAAATGTGTTTTAATTTATTCTATTGGGTTCTCCATTGTCGTTGTGAAATGTAACACCATTGATTAAATTTATGGATGGTTAAATATTATAATGAAGAGATGTGAACTTTGATGATATGATATAACAAATTAATCCAATCATCACATTCAAATGCACTAATAAAAAATTTAATTCATATGAATACTGTTATAAGATATGTGTCATCTTTTGATGAATAATGAGTTTTAAAAAATCACAATAATTATGATATGATATAACAAATTAATCCAAACATCACATTCAAATGCATTAATAAAAATTTAATTAATATGAATATTGTTATAAGATGTGTCGACTTTTGATGAATAATGAATTTTAAAAACTCACAATAATTTCACTGTCACAGGTCGATGTTTCTAAAAAATACAAAATAAACACCGGTGTGTGTCAGTTACTGTACACCGGTGTGTTTGTATGATACAATACGTCAGTGCGTTTCTGCAACCTATATGCACTACACATATACCAATACCAATTTTTAATATCGGTGTGTTTGTGAGATACTGCGCACCGGTGCGTTTATGTGAGTCTACGCATCGGGAATTTGTACGACCTATGGGCACCGCACAAATACAAATAAGAATTAAAAAAAATGGTGCGTTTTTTAGATACCGCGCAAAGGTGAGTTTCTATAACTCAACGTACCAGTGCGTTTAGACGACCTATGGGCATAGCAAAAATCCCAAGACCAATTAGAATGGCCTCGTGCGTTGTATCACCAACACTGCGCCCCGGTGCGGTTTTATACCTTGACGGCCCAGTGCATGCACCTTCGACTGCCCCGGGCCACCTTCTAGATGACACGCACCGGTGCGTTGACACCTTCGTAACGCACCGATGAAAAAAAACATCCGTAATAACCTTCGGCCACCCAGTTTTTTTAGTTGTGTTGAAATTCCGTTAAAAGCTCTGCCAAAACCTTCGTAACCATAAACGGATGTTGTAGCAAATGCTTTTTGACAATTTTGGCCAATTTTATAACACTAAAAACCTCTTTTATAACCTCCACTAGAGGGTCTTTTCCTTGTAGTGTCATCCTATATGGTGCTTTAGATAAAGGAACAACTCTTGGCACGAGGTTAATAGAAAAATAAATCTCCCTCTTTAGAGGCAATTGGGGTATTTATGCAAATACATCATCAAATTATTATAGCACTAGGTAATTTTATATATTAAATTGTTGGTTTATATTTGATTTCTCCAAATATGCTACAAGTATCTTACATCCTTTCTTAAAATTGTTTTTCAATTACATGGTTGACATATCTTTGATGGAAATTGGCCTAGGAAATCCTTGGACCTGCTTCTATTGTCCCTCATCATCAAAAAAATTAAAGGACTTGTTGTAGCAATCAAGTATTGCATGGTGTTTTTCCAACTAATCCATGCCAATCAAAAAATCATATGCACCTAGTGAAATCAAATTCAAGCCAGTTGTTGTTCTTAACCCATTCATCTCAATTGGGAATTTTCTAATTAATTTTGTAACCTTCTCTTCATACTTGTAGCTAGTTGTACTAACCAAGGTTTAGAATGTTTAAATTTCTTCAGATTAAATTTTTCAACCATATTCACTTTAATATGACTATGGTTTGCTCTAGAATCAATCAAAATAATAATGGATTGATTGTTTAGCTTATCATAAAACTCTATCATATGTACTTCATGTTCCACTTGGTTATTATCCAAAGTTGCATAAATTTTGGGCATAACTCTGCCCACATCATCCATAGTAGTTGTCACTTGCAGGTTGTTCATAGACCTCATCTTCTCTGTCTTATGTGGACAATATATGAACCAATGCTCTCCTTTACAACCCCAACATTTAATAGGTGGAAGTTGAAGCTTCTTGCTTGAAGTATCACCTCCTTCTAGTTGGTTAGAAGCTTGAGTTGTCTGTTAGCATGCTTGAAAATTTTTCTTAAATGGAAAGGGTTCAAAACCCTTCTTTCTTTACTCCATAAAACACTTCTTTTTATCAGCCAAGGCTTTGTGCAAAAGAGATATATTTTTGTTCTAATCGTATAATTTTTTTGCTTTCCTCATGGTTGCCTCCAAGGTTTTAGCATAATATTTCAACTTATCAACATAAAAGGATGCCAATACACTGATGTATCTTTATATTTTAACATTATCATCTTTAATGAAGTGGACATACCTCAATAACTCAACAAATTTCCAACCATATTCTTCCATGATCATGTGTCCTAGTTGAAGATCGAATAATTCCTGCATTGTCCACTCGTAGTAATGTTATGTTAAGTACTTCCTTTGGAAATATTATTTAAATTTCCTCCAAGTGATTCGCCTTTCATCCAAGTGCTTAATTGCCTTGATTTTCTCCCACTAGACATTAGCATTTTCCTTCAAATGATATATGGAAACTCTGGCCTCCAAGTTTGAAGAGTAATTATATAGTTGAAGATATTTTCTCGTCTCTAGCAACCAGACTTCAGCGTCCTCTCCTTTCTTATTCTCTCCATTAAAGGTGGGAGGTTTGATTTTATTCATCTCTCCTTGCAAATTTACCTTGTCCAATTTTTTTCTTGTATTTCGCACCGGTGACACAATAGGGCTATTGTTGGACTCAGATGTAGAATAAGTCCTTTTACTGGTTGTCCTTGCCGAGTAATGTTGCTAATGAACAACACTTATGGAATGCCTTAAACTTCCAATGCCTCTCTCCCTAGCTTTGGCATTGTGTTCATATGTTGATCTAGACTCAATTTAGTGGCCTAATTATCTCTGAAATTTTTTAAAACTATGCAAAATTTGATGATTAATCTAATGTTTCTCCTTCATCAACTTTTCATTGTTATCTTTCTAGCTAAAGCACTACCAATTTGAGACTCTTGATATTTTTCTCAAAATATTCGCCCTCTAATTGGTCCATTCCATGACCATTAGATTTAGTATTAGCATTACTTAGGTTTATGTTCACATCCTGATCACTTCCTCTTCATTGTAAGGCCCTTGGGCATCTTCTGGAATCCTATCTGTTATTAGAAAGTTTTCCCAAAAAATTTCATGTATATTTTCCTGTAATTTTTATCCAAAATATCTTGTCGAATTCCAAAATCTAGGTTTATCATATTATTCTCCTCGTTAATAGTTTTCTCTTTACTATATACTTGTGTTATTTTGATATCCAAGCTGAAGGATATGACCTTTAGAAGATTGCATCATGTTAAACTGTTCTTGGCCCTTAAACACTGTTGTAGTCGTATTTTAAAATTTTCCATAAATTTTGGCCTCAAACCAAATTCCTGGGTGGATGGTTGTATTCTTCCCCGAATTATCTTTCCAACGACTATTCATATGCCAAATTTCGATTTATGGGCTATAAATTAGGGCCTTCATAAATTTACCTGATCTTCCCTAATTCTTCCATGCATGAAATTTTGATTTATGCCTGCACTCAACATGCTTGTACTAGCTGGTAACTAATTGTACTTGTTGCATACAAACTCATTTTCTTGTTTCCAATGATTATCTATGGTTGTCTACTCTTCCCTGGCTTTCTCCATCTTCTCATTAGAAACAAACTAACTTTCCTAGCCTTTTCTTACACATGTCTAACATGCTATCTTCTTTTCTAACCAAAGCCTCCAAAAATCCATATTTGTATAACTACCTTTTTACACTATACAAAACAAGATTATATATATATGTAATATTTAATTATGAAAATATATTTATATTATTGAAATTAAAGCACAATATCATACGGGGTAGTGATGGGTGTACTACTAAGTGATGTGAAGGTTATTGGTTCAAAATTTTGTAGGAAAAAATATAGCCATATTAAGAGCTGGTGTCGTCTAGGCCAAAGTGTGATCCCCACTCAATTTTGACAATTTAGATGTCCCAAACCTAATATAATTTCCAAACGACAAAAATATATATATATATATATATATATATTTCATAATATAATAAATATAAATTTATATTACATTTATAGAACATAACCCCATCCTATGTCATTTATATGCATATAAATTAAAATGAAAACTTGTTAGTCGTCAGCCTTTCCGACTATATTATATGACATATATAATTTAAAATTATGGGGGCCCCACTCAACTGCTTCGCGCCCATACATCATATGAAAGGACATTATAATATAAAGCCACTAACGTGCCCCAACTTCTAACGTTCGATTAATCGACAGTCAGATCCAATCTATCGAATGGTTGCAAGTTTTTCGGACGTCAACTAGCACAGACGTTAATAGTAAAGTAGGTGCCCGAAAGATCTAACGACCCAAATCGCGTCAATTCGACAGCAGTGATTATTTTTGTGTCCAAACCTGCTCGACCGATAATGGGTCTCCTCTGACCCGATCCAGGTTCCACCTCCTTCGCCCAGGTTCCGATTTCTCGACTCGGACCCAAACGCTATAACCATAATGCTCCCGTGGCTTTGTTGCCCTTATTAGTGGCTCCGTGATGGCATAAAACTCCATGTCGACCAGGGTTCCGCGGCTCAGTTTTTGCTCCTAGTGGGGAAAAACCACTCAACTGCTTAATTGTAAATTAAAAATTAATCGTGGAATCACATGACTCAAAATTATCATAGTTTTGCTTTATTTGAAAATTATAATTAAAAATGAATGCAATACTACATGTCGTAAATGGAATGTTTTTTCACAAATGAACCATAAGAAACCAGAAACAAATTCTCCACGATAATAAATACAAAGTAATGCAACTAACTAGAACTCATAAAAATAAGGTTTTAATTTAAGCAAAAGGTAATTAATCATGACATATGAATATACAGTTGCTATCCAAGTGTCCAAGTACCAATGGCCAAACCGAAATAACCCCACATCTAGTGCCAAAGCCCCACAAGGACTCCTCGATTATCTTCGAACTGAGTTCCCCAACCATAACTCCATGGCCACCCAACCATAAATAGGTTCAACAAACCTTCGGAGAACCAAGCTTCCCGGAGCCAACATAGGGGCTCACATCATAAATATGATGCATCCAAGTAGTATGGCTAACTGAGTAACCACACCTCATCCTGTCCTAGAGTCCACCCCAAGACTCAGTGAGTAATCAATAACCAACTTAATGATTATTTGATTCAATAATCATCCCCATTAAACAAACTAATTTTCCTAACCCACGTGGGCCCCAGGTGCACTTTTTATCAAAAATACCCAATCGTTTCATTTTTCCATGTAGTTACATCGCCCATACTCTTTCCATGGAGGGGGCTCTACAACTAGCCTTGTTTTAGTAATATCATGATATGTACAATTTATAATGTTGGGCACGGTGACCCCGAAAACATGACTAAAAATAACTACATGGGAACACAAGCCACATAATAAAACATTTGGCTCACCAACCTAAGCATAAAAAATATTTGGCTAAATAGCCTAATAACAAAAGTGCATATATTTACATTTTTCAAAACAAGTGGGGGTATTACAAAAACAACATATGAGTACTCCAAAAACCAAGAAGATGAAAAGCATAATACAAGCTCGTCGCAAGTGGAATGAACAATTTCCTAGAAAATTGGAGTTATAGCTCTAACAATGATGAAGGAGAGTAAGAACAATTAGTAAGAATGTGTGCCCTTGCATGCAATATCTCAATCAACGAAGAGCCAACAAAGGTCAATATTTTTCCTTTTTCCCATTTATCATTTTAGGGTAAACTCTATGTCATTATTGTGTACGTTTTTCATTTCTTCAACCCTATTATCTTCATTTAAATTATACTTTACAAATAAATTACACAACCTAGTTTTATGCAAAATAAAATAGAAAATATAGATAACAATTATTTTATAAGATTAATTAAGGTTCATGGTAGTGAATTAACCCAATCATAGGTTAAGAAATGACTAAACATATTGTTATGAGAGCCAAGTTTGAGCATATTAGGAAAGGCCTTTGATATCATAGAACCCAAGTTTAAGAAAACCTGGAGAAGGACATGTTGATATCAAATATTTTTCAAACTCAAAAGATTTTAAATAGGGAGGTGAGATCCAAAATGGATCTAGTTTCACCTCAAATAGTGAGTTGAGTTCAACACATAAGAGTCCAAGTTTTGTAGGTTTAATATCTTTATATCCTCCATCCAAACAATATTTGAATTCCTTTTGCATTTCCTTAGATAAGTTCAAAATGGTTGATGGTTGATGCATGAAGTGTATGTGAGCTTTATGTTACATAGAGGCATAGAAAAAAGGAGGGGATCTAATGCTTCGTACATCACACAGACATTTGGCTAAGGTAAGGTAGAATAGAGATGCATGTAAGGAAAAGTGGAAGTTTCAGCTCCCTGCCCCTTTACATAACAATGAAAAGGAGAGATCATTTATGCAATGGTGTGGTGTAAAAGGAATACAAAGGTGTGGGCATGGTAGAGGTCTATAACTTTAGAGCCATTCCTAGCTACACTCTACAAGACTAAGGCAAGTGCATGTAGAACAAGGGACTTTCCTAACCTCTACATCAATACCTTCACATTGTGATGGAGATCTACTTTCAAAAAGAATGAAGAAAAATATCCCCAAGGGAAAGAAGGTCAAGACCCACCTATCCACTTGAAAAACAAGGTGGCCATCTAGGATTGAAACATGTGTACAAATGAATGGTTTAGAAAATTTGTTACAAGAGTTTATTGTGTATTCATCAAAGGAAAGTGATAAATGAACTTATTTTTTTCAAAAGAGTAAGTGGTGCAAAGTAAGTTGAAAAAAAGATTAGAGATGGCTCAAAGACATGCAAGAGGAAATTTAGGTTGTCAAATGGTCCCTTGACCTTCACAAAAAAAGATAATAAATAGGATTAAGGTTGAGATCTCTAGAACTCAATGAACCTATCTCCATGAGAAGAGAAAAGACTGGAAGATAGTGAGAAGAAGGTTCAATCACTATGTCTATCCATGACTAGAGAAAGAATGTCCATAAGTAGATTGGGCATTAAACAATATCATTGGGACTATGTCCCATGGTAACTGGATCATTATCTATTCAAAGGAATGCAAATATGATAGTAGTAGAGGGTTGTTCTAAATAAGAGAGAGAAAAGAATCATACAAGGATTGTCCTAAGAGGAATAAAAATTGTCCCAAAGGAATTGGAGTTGTACCTCTAATATTGAAAATTGATATGAGAACACTTAGTAAAAGTGTGGACCCTTGTATGTAATACATTAATCATTGAAGAGTCAATAAAGTTATTATTTCTTGGTTTTCCCATGTGGATTTCAAGGTATTGTCTATGTTATTAATGTGTATGTAATTTTTCTTTATCTAAATTATATTCTATAAATAAATTACATAAACAAATTTTATATGTAATGAAATAGAAAATTGATAAAAAAACAAAATATTCTTCAAAATTAATTAAGGTGTAGGCCAATGAATTGAATACATATTACATTAAATGATTACATATCACGTATTAAAAAAAATCCTAAAATGAATTAATTTTTATTAATTTTAAGAACTAAATTATGAAAACACACAATTTAGAGATAAAGATCTAAAAAATATTTGCCAAAATAATTAAAAATTTCCAAAAAAAAAAAAATATCAACAAACTTAAAAAGTCACATTTTTCCAAAGTGAATTTTAACCAAGCAAATACCAAAATTGGATACAAACCACACAAAGCTAAAAAATTCAACAAAATTCATAATCTTTCCATTTAAAAGTAATGATATCAATATGAATTTGAACAAGTGAAAAGAGAGAACTTTACATATACAAAATATCATAATTAAAACACCTAAAATAAATAAAGAAATAAGATAAATTTAACCATTCAAAAAGAAATATAATACCTTTTATCATATTCAAAGTATTACAATTAAAACAGATAAAGTGAAGATAAATTTGACAACTTTAATTATAAACTAAATATGATATTTCAAACAAATTTCAAACTATTTAGTCAAATGGAGAAATATTTAAAACATGTGAATATTTATATTATTAACTTAAAAATAAATAATGAAAATATTATATTTAAAAAAAAAATAGATCTATCTTAATCTTAAATCTATCAAGCCCCTAGAAGAATCGAATCTCTTTTCATAGTAAAAAAAGTTTGTATCTCAAGAGATTTGATCCCTCTCAATCTAAGCTGGTATTAATATATAAATTTAGATCTTTTTTATTTACCATGATAACAAAAATAATATTTTCAAATATTATAACTTTGACTTGGAAATTTTTATGCCATTAAAAATCTAGCCTAATATTAATATTAAATGGTTTTTATATAACATGACAACAAAAATTTATATTTTCAAATATTACAACTTTAACGTCAAAATATTTATACCAATAAAATCTTAATATATCCATAAAATATATTTTTTCCTTTTAAAAATTCATTTACAAATATTTAATTAAATAAATATTTATTCATTTACTTATAAAATATATTTTAAAAACCATTTCTTTATATCCACACACATTAAAACATATAATACAAATTAAACTTTTATATATAAAAATCAATATATGATTAGAAAAATATCAATTATTTTCCATCTAAAACTTACAATTACAAGTTATAAAGCTGGCATATAAAAACAACACGTTTACTTCAAATATCGATTATTTTTATATCTAATACAGTGAAACTTACAATCACACGTCAACCTACAATCACAAGTTACGCAGCTTTATCCTATTGAAACTTAAATCACATGTTAAAAATCTAAAATATAAAAATAATGTTTGTAATGGAAAAATATCAATTATTTTATATCTAATATTATAATATAAAAAAAATAAAAATAATCTTTGTTATATTTATTGCAATTTTTTTATTATAACATAAGCTCAACCCCAACAAATCTAGAGGAATTGACTAAACATATACCAAGAAATCACACATATGACTTATATGTCTTAACATCTTTATCTTTGCTTACCTATGTAGGTAGAGGTTCATATAGGTGTAGTTGTATATGCTATTTCCATCCTTATGTATGCCCAGCTATGTAAGTTGATATAGGTACCTATATCTTGAAAATGACACTCCATTTGTTTGGTCTATTTCCATCTCCTAATATGGTGGTTTATATGGAAGTTCATGTTATTTTAAATCAAAATTCACATTATATAAACACTCACAATTTTTAATAAATACTATTGAATTGATTTAAACTACTCCATCATAAAGATTCATAACTATATTAACATACACAAAATTAGTATTCCTTGATTTTAAATAGCACACCAATCATTTTCTAGAACTCTTTTAGCTAAGAGACTCTACATGAACGTTAAGGTGGCACACCAATAATTTTCAAGAGTGCTAGGGGCCAAAAGACACTACATTAATGTTAAGGTGGTGACCTACACATATAAACAAAAAAGGAAAATTACCTCTCATGGCTACCCTTCAACGACTTCTTCCGCTACCCCGCTGCCCAACTCCCCTCCGCTTCGCCAGCTCGCAACTGGTGGTGTGGCATTTCAAAATGGTGCTCATCTTCCAAGGCAACTTACAGTCAGCCAGGATGATCTTAGTCCACAAATCCAGGAACTTTGTTGCTATCCAAGTGTCCAAGTACCAATGGCCAAACCGAAATAACCCCACATCTAGTGCCAGAGCCCCACAAGGACTCCTCGATTATCTTTGAACTGAGTTCCCCAACCATAAATCCATGGCCACCCAACCATAAATAGATTCAACAAACCCTTGGAGAACCAAGCTTCCCAGAGCCAGCATAGGGGCTCACATCATAAATAGGATGCATCCCAACAGTATGGCTAACTGAGTAACCACACCTCATCCGGTCCCAGAGTCCACCCGAGGACTCACTGGGTAATCAATAACCAACTTAATGATTATTTGATTGAATAATCCTCCTCATCAAACAAACTAATTTTTCTAGAACCCACATGGGCCCCAGGTGCACTTTTCATCAAAAATACCCAATCGTTTCATTTTTCCATGTAGTTACATCCCCCATACTCTTCCCATGGAGTGGGCTCTGCAACTAGCCTTGTTTTAGTAATATCATGATATGTACAATTTACAATGTTGGGCACGGTGACCCTGAAAACATGACAAAAAATAACTACATGGGAACACAAGCCACATAATAAAACATTTGGCTCACCAACCTAAGTATCAAAAATATTTTGGTTGAATAGCCTAATAACAAAAGTACATATATTTACATTTTTCAAAACAAGTGGGGGTATTACAAAAACAATATATGAGTACTCCAAAAACCAAGAAGATGAAAAGCATAATACAAGCTCGTCCCAAGTGGAATGAACAATTTCCTAGAAAATTGGAGTTATAGCTCTAACAATGATGGAGAGTAAGAACAATTAGTAAGAATGTGTGCCCTTGCATGCAATATCTCAATCAACGAAGAGCCAACAAAGGTCAATATTTTTCCTTTTTCCCATTTATGATTTTAGGGTAAGCTCTATGTCATTATTGTGTACATTTTTCATTTCTTCAACACTATTATCTTCATTTAAATTACACTTTACAAATAAACTACACAACCTAGTTTTAAGCAAAATAAAATAGAAAATAGAGATAACAATTATTTTATAAGATTAATTAAGGTTCATGGTAGTGAATTAACCCAATCATAGGTTAAGAAATGACTAAACATATTTTTATGAGAGCCAAGTTTGAGCATATTAGGAAAGGCCTTTCATATCATAGAGCCCAAGTTTAAGAAAACTTGGAGAAGGACATGTTGATATCAAATATTTTGCAAACTCAAAAGATTTTAAATAGCGAGGTGAGATCCAAAATGGATCTAGTTTCACCTCAAATAGTGGGTTGAGTTCAACACATAAGAGTCCAAGTTTTTTAGGTATAAAAACTTTCTATCCTCCATCCAAACAATAGTTGAATTCCTTTTGCATTTCCTTAGATAAGTTCAAAAATGGTTGATGGTTGATGCATGAAGTGTATGTGAGCTTTATGCTACATGGAGGCATAGAAAAAAGGAGGGGATCTAATGCTTCATACATCACACAGACATTTGGCTAAGGTAAGGTAGAATAGAGATGCATGCAAGGAAAAGTGGAAGTTTCAACTCCTTGCCCCACTTTGCATGCATAACAATGAAAAGGAGAGATCATTTATGCAGTGATGTGGCGTAAAAGGAATACAAAGGTGTGGGCAAGGTAGAGTTCTAGAACTTTAAAGCCATTCCCTACACTTTACAAGACTAAGGCAAGTGCATGTAGAACAAGGGAATTTCCTAACCTCTGCATCAATATCTTCACATTATGATGGAGATCTACTTTCACAAAGAATGAAGAAAAATATCCCCAAGAGAAAGAAGGTCAAGACCCACCTACCCACTTGGAAAACAAGGTGGCCGTCTAGGATTGAAACATGTGTACAATTGAATAGTTTAGAAAATTTGTTGCAAGATTTTATTGTGTATTCATCAAAGGAAACTGATCAATGAACATATTTTTTTCAAAAGAGTAAGTGGTGCAAATTAAGTTGAAAAAAAGATTAGAGATGGCTCCAAGACATGCAAGAGGCAATTTAGGTTGTCAGATGGTCCCTTGGCCTTCACAAAAAAAGATAATAAATAGGATTAAGGTTGAGATCTCTAGAACTGAATGAACCTATCTCCATGAGAAGAGAAAAGACTAGAAGATATTGAGAAGAAGGTTCAATCACTAAGTCTATCCATGATTAGAGAAAGAATGTCCATAAGTAGATTGGGCATTAAACAATTTCATTGGGACTATGTCCCATGGTAACTGGATCATTATCTATTCAAGGGAGTGCAAAGATGATAGTAGTATAGGGTTGTTCTAAATAAGAGAGAAAAGAATCATACAAGATTGTCCTAAGAGGAATAAAAATTGTCCCAAAGGAATTGGAGTTGTACCTCTAATATTAAAAATTGATATGAGAACACTTAGTAAAAGTGTGGACCCTTGTATGTAATACATTAATCATTCAAGAGTCAATAAAGCTATTATTTCTTGGTTTTCCCATGTAGATTCCAAGGTATTGTCTATGTTATTAATGTGTATGTAAATTTTCTTTATTTAAATTATATTCTATAAATAAATTACATAAACAAATTTTATATGTAATGAAGTAGAAAATTGATAAAAAAAAAAAATATTTTTTCAAAATATTAAATAACGTGCGCTCCAATGAATTGAATACATCTTACATTAAATGATTACATATCACGTATCAAAAACAATCTTAAAATGAATTAATTTTTATTAATTTTAAGAACTAAATTATGAAAACACACAATTTAGAAATAGGGATCTAAACATTGTTTGCTAAAATAATAAAGCATTTGTTATTAATTTTAAGAATTAAATTATAAAAATACACAATTTAGAGATAAAGAAATAAAAACAATTTGCTAAAATAATAAAAAATAAAAAATAAATAAATATCAACAAACCTAAAAGATCACATTTCTCCAAAGTGAATTTTAACGATACAAATACCAAACTTAGATGCAAACCACACAAAGCTAAAAACTTCAACAAAATTCATAATCTTTCCATTTAAAAGTAATGATATCAATATGAATTTGAACCGGTTAAAAGAGGGAACTTTACATATACAAAATATCATAATTAAAACACCTAAAATAAATAAAGAAATAAGATAAATTTAACCATTCAAAAAGAAATATAATGTCTTTCATCATATTCAAAATATTACAATTAAAACATATAAAGTGAAGATAAATTTGACAATTTTAATTATAAATTAAATATGATATTTCAAACAAATTTTAAACTATTTAGTTAAATAGAGAAATATTTTAAAAATGTGAATATTTATATCACTAATTTAAAAATAAATAATGAAAATATTATATTTAAAAAAATTTAGATCCATCTTAACCTTAAATATATGAAACCCCTAGAAGAATCAGATCTCTTTTCATAGTAAAAAAGGTTTGTATCTCAAGATATTTGATCCCTCTCAATCTAAATTGGTATTAATATATAAATTTAGATCCTTTTTTTTTTCTTTTCTTTTTTTTTTTCTTTTCGTAGCACCTCGCTATTTGCTATTATATAAAGAGCAAGTTGCTATACATGAATAAACAGTTTTGGTAGCCTCAACCTGCTTGAAGGAAAACAGGTCTGTTGGCCACCTCAAAAAATTATAACCCGACCAGTAACAGTATTGTTTTTTCCTACGTTGGACAGCTAAAACACCTTGACTATGTCCATAGAAACTACAAATGAAACAGACAGATATTGTAATATCGACAAAAATCATGCAAAAAGAAGTTATGTAAGAAATTAACCATTTGAAGATTCAACGGGAGCAGGGTCTTTAGCAGTAGACCTTGGAAATTCAACTTGCTGTAAATTAAGTAATTGTTGTTCCATCCTTTTCATACGAGCAGTACCTTGGGCTTGTATCTTAGCCATTTCGCGCATTTCCTATTTAATATGATGAAGCTCAAACAATATGGAAGAGCTGATTTGGGTTTCCTGTTTACTGAGCATTGATTTTGCCAGAACACACTTAATTTTCCAATATGTTTTGACAGATTGCTGGAATAATGAAACTCTGCCTCTAGTATTGCCTGGGTCAGATAGAAAGTTCAGTTCTGCTTGTTGATGTTGCATGTCGTCCTCCTCATCAGTAGTGTCCCTCTCCCATCCATGAATAACCTTCTGAATATCCGGTGGAGTTCCAGCCTCAAAAGATTTTGCTAATCTTTCTGGTGTTTGTAGATGAGTCTTCCGCCTTCGTTTACTTGTCCCAGCAGCCGGAGTGGAGGGAAATTTCCTGCCCTTACCCTTATTCATTACTAACTGAAGACACTTGTTAGTTGCAGGCAGTGCTAGAAACCCTGTGGAACGGACAGGAACGAAGAGGGAAATATTAGAACTAAGATGATAACCTAGATATCTAATCAAGCAGAGAGGAGCTCGCAGCTTGTTATCGTAGAGCCAGAGGAGCATAAGATCGGAAAGATGTGGGGCAATGTGAGCGGACCAGTTACAAAGGGCAGCCAACCACTTTTGAATGGAAGCAATTAGAATAATAGTGGGAATGAACTAGTGGCAAAGGAGAGCCAGGTCAACAGAATCAAAGACCAAGGTATACAATTTCTGACAAGACAAGAAATAGCAAGGCAAATGGTGACCCAAAAAAATGCAGTAGCCATAGGGAAATTGAACCAGCTTTTTAGCAGACAGACTTTCCTCCCAGGTCAGGACATGATGAACAAGGAAACTGCGAACAAACAGAGTTGAAGAAAGAGACAAAACCCAAGTAGCAACGTAACTCTGAGAATGAAAATCTATACAAGTAATAAACTTGTGAATAACCTTAAAAGGAACAAACCCAAGAATGTCCATGGAAAACCAGTGGTAATGAGTACGAATTGGCAAAAGAAGATAATGTAATTGAAGCCCAACCAAAAAGTAACAGCGCACAATGATATAAGAACAATTACCATTAGAGCCCCGAAAACCATACGAAGACGCAAGACTTCTAAAACAGGGCTTAATGTGAAAATGAATCCCTTTAACCATAACATGTGGAGAAAATAAGCTCAGAAAGAACAGTTGCTGCGAAGACAATTCGGCATAACAAGTTTTAACCCATGAAGACATAGGTAAAGGACACAAAGAACCGAGTAAAGAAACCATAACATACCCAGTCACCCAGCATTGCTGTGCCTGCTCCAGCCACTTCCTTGACTCCAAAGAGAGTTGTTCGGTCGCATGCAAAGTAAGACCAACTCGAAACCACCAACTAAAACCCTCCCAATTGATCTACCATGGGACGGGTTGTCCGATCCACCAGCTAATACAATAATGGATAGTCATAATTATGAAGCATGCGAAGCGGTGCATTAAACTCACCATGAATGATCCACGATAAGCGACTGACACGGCACCCATGAGGCCCTATGGTTTCATGTTTGCATGATCCCACCCCGATCGAGGATCAGTACTGTCACTGAGATCTTTGGCAGTAATTAGTTGAAGAGAGTGTAGCTCAATATTCCAGATTCGATTAGTTGGTGTAGCGTCCAAAGGTCGCTCATTATGTTTGCAGCCCCAATTGGCTAAGTAGTCTACCGCCGCATTACCTTTTCTGCGAATGTGATTCAGAAGAAAATATTGAATATCTGGCATCAGGATACTGATGTCCTGAATAAGAGTTGTCGTTCTCCAACTGTTACTTACCCTTTCCCAAGGTGAGAAATCATGCAATTTACATAGAGTTGTTGTAACCAAAGCCGAATCACCCTCTACAATGAGTCTCTGATAATTTTTGTGTTTGGCAATCAACAGACCTTGTTTTACCGCCATTAATGCTGCCTGATTATTGGTAGCGTAACCTAAGTCGAACGCATAAACTCGACATACTGCCCCTTCAGAGTTACGAAAGATACCACCAGCCCCTGTTGGACCCGGATTACCTTTTGAAGCACCATCATAATTTAGTTTTATGAAACCGGGCTGAGGCACATTCCAACGGTCATCTACGAGAGGAGTGGGCATTTTAAATTTCCAAAGGTGATGGTGTAACATTTGAGGTTGTAAGTTTAAACTGTCAAGTATTTGGGCCTCTATACCTTGCACCTGCCAATCTTCCTCCGTCCATTTTTCCACTAAGATTGTTTCACGAATATTTTCAAACAGAGTCTGCCAGATGTGGCTCGAAGCTTTCTCCTTCGCTCGAAAGATCCGATGATTTTGTTCTTTCCATATATTCCATTAAAGAAATCCAATAGATAATCACCAAGCTCGATTCAGCACTTCACAGTCAAAAAACACCTTTGCGCCAATTTTTAATGGTTCCAATGATATTCGTAGGATCTCTATTTGTTTGTTGAAATAAATTATAAAGCTTCGTCCAAAATGTTTCGATAATGGGGCAGGTATTTAGAAGGTGTTCAATTGTCTCCAGTGCAGTGTGGCATAAATAACAGCGAGAGGGACCAGACATTTCGCATTTCTGTAGATTATCCCATGTCAAAATCTTACGATGACTTAAGAGCCACAGAAAATATTCGACTTTTGGCCAGTGTTTGGTCACCCAGATTTTCTTCCAGAGTAGTCTGTCAGTTTGCAAATCATTTTGAGAATAAATATGATAGCCTTCCTTGACAGTGAACATCCCTTTTGGTTGATAACCCCAACGTAGAATATCACTACCCGTGGTGGCACATAGTTTTCTTGAATTCAGTTCTTTTGCGAAATTTTCCTATTGATGGGTATCTAGAGCATGTGGCCAATGTCGTTTATCCTTCCAAATCCTCCATTGACTCTGCTGAGATTGACACCAATAGGAATTAATTAATCGACAGTCTGGTGTATTAGTAAAAAGTAAGATTTCACCCAAATCAAGTCTGCTGAATAATTTATCTCTCTGTTGCCATGAGTCTTCCCAAAACAGTGTTGTGATGTCGTCTCACACCTCCCAAAAACTATGAGTGCGAATGAGATGTTTGTTCATCGCGGCCAGATTCCAAATTGAAGAACCTTTTTGTACGTTGTCCACTTTCAACTTTCCCACAATGGAATGTGGCATAACATATTTTGATTCCCAGATACATTTCCAAAGATCGGGACCACCTTGTAACCACCGCCACCATATTTTTTCCCCCAGAACATCATTTAACTTTGATGGATCACGCAATCCCAAGCCTCCCACAGACTTAGGTTGAATATTTTTTCCCAAGTTAGTAAAGCCCATCTGCTATGGGCCTGGGCTCCTTGCTATAAAAACTTCTTAAATAGATTGACAAGATGATGGCAGACATGTTTAGGATAGACCCACCCTGATAATTGATACAGGGGAAGAGATTGGAGCACTGATTTTAAAAGAATAAGTCTACCGGGAGCATTCAGCGCACAGAATGCCCAGTTGTGAACGCGTTTCTCCACTTTCAAAATAAGAGCCTTCCAATCAGCAATTCGAGTTGGAACCGTATTTAATGTCATGCCCAAATACTTCAGAGGAAAAGAGCCTATATTGAACCCAAGCATTCTTGCCAAAAATTTTTGAGTTGCAAGATTAGAATTGAAGAAATAAAAATTAGATTTATCAGAATTAACGAGGGTACCCGATGCTGCCATAAAAAGTTCCAAAATCTTCAAAATAGATTTACAATCTCTCAACGATGCTGCACAAAATAATAAAATATCATCAAAAAACTGTTGATGTGTCAAGGGAAGAGCTGCTCCCCATAGGTGCAGACCCTGAAGCTTCCCTTCACCATAATGAGCCTCCCAAGTCCTTCCGCAGTGATAATAAATAAAAATGGAGATAATGGATCACCTTGACAAAATCCGTGAGAGATATTAAAAGGTTGGGATGGTACTCCATTAAGTAAAATGGAAAAAGTTGGAGAAGAAATATAAGACCGTAGCCATTGAACCCATCGGTCATCAAATCCAAATGCACTCAGGACCACAAGCAAATAACTCCAATTAAGACGATCATAGGCTTCAGAAAGGTCCAATTTAATGAGCATACCTTTTGTTCTGAGAACCTTCAAGGAGTGAATCGCCTCTTGAGCCGTCACAATGCCATCTAATATTTGTTTGCCCTTGACAAAGCCTGTTTGTTTAGGAGAAATGATTCTTGGAAAAAGAGGCTTAAGTCTATTAACCATAATGGTTGATAGGATCTTATAAATAACATTACAAATTGCGATAGGTCGAAAGACCACTGGGGTATCTGACTTTTCCTGTTTAGGAATGAGAGTGACGAAGGTAGCATTCAAAGCTAGATAAGCATTCCGATACCGCCTTGATTCCTCAACTATTTCCAAAATATCCTGACCCATGAAAGTCCAAGCAGCTTTAAAAAACTCTGCAGTAAAGCCATCGGACCCAGGAGCTTTATTCCAGGGCATAAGAAACGCTACATCTTCCACTTCTTGTAAGCTAATTGCTCGAAGCAAAGCTAAGTTTTGTTCCTTGGTTACCACAGCAGGGATGTGAGCAGTGATTTTAGCTATGGCAGATTGTCGATTTTGGACAAGCTTTGTTAACAAATTCCTGAAATGATCGACCAATTCTTTTTCCATTGCATCATGATGAAGCAAGTGAGTACCATTTTGATCCTTCAAAGAGAAGATCTGATTATGCTACCGTCGTTGTACCATTGTTTTGTGGAAAAAATTTGTATTTCTTTCACCTTCCTTTAACCATTGCACCTGTGATTTCTGCTTCCATAAAATCTCTTCTTGTTTCCTGCGCTCTTCTAGGAGGCTTAGAGTTTGGCCCTTCTCAATTTCTAGCGCTTCTGTTCTCCCAAAAAGGATCATGCGTTGTTGAATGTCTTTCATTTTTTCTCGTAAATGAATTTGATCTTGTTGAATATTACCAAATTCTTCTCAATTCCACCATTTTATTTCTGATTTGAGTTGCTTTAATTTGAGTTGGAAAGAGTGCATCTTATTTCTGCCTACTGGGTGATGAGACTGCCACCAATTTTTAGCATTTTCCAAGAATCGAGGATCCCTGAGCCAAAATAATTCAAAACAAAAAGGTCTGTTCTTTGAAGTATCTTTAACGTCAATATCTAGGTGAATAGGCCAGTGGTTAGATCCAAGCATAGGTAAAATCACTGCTTCGTAAGAAACATCTAAACTGACCAAATCTTCGGATGCAAGAAATCAATCCAATTGGGATGCCACCTGATGTCGTTCTCCACAACGATTATTCCAATTAAATGTCCCATTGACCGTAGGAATATCCACAAGATGTAAATCAGTAAGAAAATCATGAAAAAGTTCCATTTCCGGGTCTTCTCTTCTGATTCCCCCTTTCTTTTCTGTCAAATTCAAAATCATATTGAAATCACCTCCAAGAAGCCAATATTTCTCATAATGCTGAGTATGCAGAGTACGTATATTCTGGAGAAACTCCGCTCGTTCTCCTGGAATGGGAGGACCATAAACAGCCGAGATCAAGATTTTTTCAGTGGAATCGACTGGTCGGAAATTACCAGTCAGAATTCTAGGCAAACCAATCCATCCGTCAACCTCAATTTCTGCTGAGTTCCATAAGATTTCCAGTCCCCCTTCCGTACCTATGGAATCTATGGACATAGTGTCAAAAGGAATTTTAAAATATTGAAGAATTTGATGAAGCTTCTGACCAGTAACTTTGGTTTCTTGCAGTAACATAACTTGAGGTTTTTCCACTTTCAACCGTTCTCGCAAATAACGTTGCTTGCCTTTGCTATTAAGGCCTCGTATATTCCAGGAGAGTATTTTCATTTTGGAACTTTAGGAAGTTGTTGGAATACCATTGTTAACGGTATTATATTGCCAGTATTAATCAAAATTTCACCAACAAGTTGAATTGATTCCTGTAAAGTTCTTCTCCCACACTTTTTGAAGGCTTGGGTGGCGGAGGAACAGCTTTCCAACAGCGTGTTCCATGGCTTGGAGTTCTTTATGGGCTTGGGTAGTCAAATAGTGTTCAAAGGTTTCTTTATATAACTTCTTTTCATCTGCCAGAAAGAAGCGATCATCTAGATTCCGCCAATCATACAGAAGACGTTTCAACACTTTTTCCTCAGCACTTAAATCATCTTTGTTGTGTTCGACATCCATCAGTGTTAAATCTGGCGTACTAGCATCAGCGACACCACTTTCTTGGGGGGATTTTTGCTTGGTTTCTTGGGTTTTCTATATCATCGGCTCCTGAGCCGAGTTAGGGCCTTCATCCATAGG
This sequence comes from Pinus albicaulis, assembly GCA_034641835.2. Taxonomy (NCBI): domain Eukaryota; kingdom Viridiplantae; phylum Streptophyta; class Pinopsida; order Pinales; family Pinaceae; genus Pinus; species Pinus albicaulis. The sequence continues at coordinate 1,637,327,734 of CM076584.1, forward strand.
GTCGAACAACAATAAGTCCTCATCCGCCACCATTTCCGGTTCACCTTCCTCCTACAAAATGTCATAGCGGTTAGACACCGGTTGCTGGACTGGAGGGTTTGACAAAGGACCTCGCGACTGAGAAATAGTAGAAGCTTTGTTGTTGCGTTTTTTACTGGTAACAACAGTAAACCCTTCATCTTGCGGACAATGCTGCTTTGAAGAAGTTGGAGCTTGTTGCTCAGGTACATTGAAAGGACATGATTTATACAAGTGCCCATACTCGTGACATCTCCTGCATCTTAATGGGATGTGTTCATAATCAATAAGCTGAGACTAGATTTTCCCCTCATATTCTAATTCGATCATTTCAGGCAAAGGTTCAGAGATATTCATATATACACAAATTCAGGAAAAGAGGTATAACGACCATAGCGAGTAGTTTCTGCTATCTTCCCAAAATTGCCTAAAGAATTACCTATACCTTCCAAGATGTCTGGATCCCAAAAATCCATTGGAAGGCCAAATAAACGAACCCAGAGTGGGGCTGCAAGGAACTGTTCTTGATCAGGGTTATAACATTCCTCCCATTATCTAAGGAAAAGTCCTGCATTGTTGTAAAAATAGGGGCCACCCTCAAAAATGTGTTCTTTGTCTAAAAGATTAGTGAAAATAACTGTAAAAAAACCCTTAGCCCCAAATTTTAGATCAATATGACCCTTAGGCTACCATTTTATTTGTATCCATTTTAACAAATCCTTTTCTGTAGGCCAAAGGCCAATAAACTTATAGATTAAGGCATGATTCTTCATATAACTTATGTATTCATCCAACTTAGAGGGTGGAATAACAAATCGGGGTTTCTTCACTGCTCGTGGCAAGCATTGCCACTTGGTTTTTGCCTGCAAATCTGCCCCCAAAACTGGAGTGACTCATTGCTGAGACGTTCCATTCGACTGCTGCCGGATTGTTTGGTCTCCACTAGTAACATTACGGTAGGATGGAGGAGCCCCTCCTCCCGAGGAGGCTGCCATCACGAACCAGTAAACAAAATTCTGCAAGAAAGCCCCTGTCTGCGTGAAACCGTCGCTGCTACAAACCCTTACTATAACTTTCTCGGAGTGTACTCCATTCCTATAGAAAAAACATGTGAAAAATTTAGATCTTTTTTATTTTCCATAATAACAAAAATAATATTTTCAAATATTAAAACTTTGACTTGAAAATATTTATGCCATTAAAGATCTAGCGTGATAAAATTTATATTTTCAAATATTATAACTTTAACGTCAAAATATTTATACCATTAAAAATCTTAATATATCCATAAAATATGATTTTTCCTTTTAAAAATTCATTTACAAACACATGAAAACATATAATACAAATTATACTTTTATACATAAAATCAATATATGATTAGAAAAATATCAATTATTTTACTTCTAAAACTTATTACAAGTTAAAATGCTGGCATATAAAAACACTTCAAATATCGATTATTTTTATATCTAATACAGTGAAACTTACAATCACACGTCAACCTACAATCACAAGTTACGCATCTTTATCCTATTGAAACTTAAATCACATCTTAAAAATCTAAAATATAAAAATAATGTTTGTAATTGAAAAATATCAATTATTTTATATCTAATATTATAATATACAAAAAAAAATTAATCTTTGTTAAATTTATAGCAATTTTTTATATTATAACATAAGCTCAACCCCAGCAAATCTAGAGGAATTGACTAAACACATATACCAAGAAATCACACATATGTCTTAACGTCTTTATCTTTGCTTACCTATGTAGGTAGAGGTTCATATAGGTGTAGGTGTATATGCTATTTCCATCCTTATTGCTTATCTATGTAGGTAGAGGTTCATATAGGTGTAGGTGTATATGCTATTTCCATCCTTATTGCGTCGAGAGGTGTATTCTACAGCCTAGTATGACCCCGATGTGTAAGTATATCGGAAGCAAAAAAAAATGTTGACTTGAACAATAACTTACATAAACATATAAATGAACAATTAAAAATTTATTAAAAATAAATTTAAACGATATAAACTTAAAATATGAAGAGTTTACTAACACTAAAAAAAGAGATAAGATAAATAAATAACATATGGTAAATACGTAAAAATATAAATAAACCATAGGTCTGGTAAATAAATAAAACCTCTTTTTATATTATTCAGGAGGTATGGTAAATAAATATAAATATAAATAAACTAGAGGTATGGTAAATAAATAAAATCGATTTTTATATTTACTCAATAAACCACTTTATGTTTACAAAAACTCAAAAACAGGTTTTATTTTGGTGAAGCCTATGGGACAAATTATTATTAATACCATGGGCCAAATACCATGGGACAAATTATTAATAATACCATGTGCAAATACCATGGGCCAAATAATATATTTATAAAATAGGTATGGTAAATAAGTAAATATAAAAGAGGTATAAAGAGGTAAGGTAAATAAATAAAAATATATCTAATACGATTAGAAATCAAGATCTAATTATATATGAAGTATAAGGGTCAAATACCATGGACCAAATTATTATTAATACCATGCCAAAAAAAGCATTATTAACCCTAACATTAATATTAAAATATTAATATTATTAAATTTAATATGTTTAGATTAATAAAATATTAAATTTATTATATTGTAATATATATTAATATATCATGATATATGATAGAGGTGGAGAAATAGGGGGAGTGACAAGGGAGATATGGAGATAAATTGAAAGAGAAGGGAGAAGAGGAATGAATAGAGAGAGAGTGAGAAGAGTGAGAGAGTTAGAGAAGGGTAAGAGAGGGAGAGGGAGACATAAAGATGGAGATGGGAGAGAGATAAGGAGAGAGGGAGGGAGAAGGAGAGAGGATTAAAGGGTAAAGAGTGAGAGAGAGAGAAAGAAGGGGGAAGGGAGAGGGAGGTAAGAGAGAAAGGGAGAGAGAGAAAGGATGAGAGGAGGAGAGGAGGAGGATAGAGAGATGGAGCTGGAGGCAGAGCAAGGAAAGGAAGAAGAAATACATAGAGAGGGAGTGACATGGGAGAGATGGAGAGAGAGTGTGTATGCTTATGGGTGGGATAAAGATACATAGGAGTGATGGAGACAAGGGGGGGGAGAAGGAGAAAGGAGGCGTGATGGAGACAAGGGGGGAGAAAAGGATAAAGGGATAGAAATAGTAAGATAGCTAGAGAGTGAGATAAAGTGATGGGGGAAGAGAGAGGATTGGAGGACAGAGAGAGAGAGAAAGAAAGATAGCTGTGGGGCCAAATAGAAGGAGGTGAGAGAGGAATGATGAGAGAGAGGAAGAGAGTGATGGGGGAAGAGAGGATTGTCAGAGAGAGAGAGAGAGAGAGAGAGAGAGAGAGGTAGAGATGGGGGAAGATAAAGGGAGGTAGGAGATAAAAGGAGAGAGAGGAAAGAAAAGAGAGGGGACTTGAAAGAGAGGAGGAGGGAGGGAGGGATTGAGAGATGGAGAGAGAGAGATATGGGGGAAGAGAAAGGGAGGTACGAGAGAAAGGGAGAGAGAGGAAGGAAAGGAGAGGGGACTTGAAAGAGAGGAGGAGAGAGGGGAGGAGAGAGGGAGGGATAGAAATATGGATTTGGAGGGGGGGAGAGGGAGGGATTGAGAGATGGAGCTGGATGAGGAGAGAGGGAGGGAAGAATAAATACATAGAGAGTGAGTAGTGGAGAGAGAGGGGAAGTGACAAGGGAGAGATGAAGAGGGAGTGTGTATGTTTTGGGGTGAGATAAAGAGACAAATAAGGAGATATGGAGAGAAGGGGGGAGAGAAGGGGAGAGAGAGGAATATGGTAACAAAGTTGGAAGGTGAAGATAGAGAGAGAGAGATGGGGGGGAGAGAAAGGAAGAGAGAGGGTGAAGAGAGGTAGGGAAAGAGATATGAAGATGGAGAGGGAGAGAGGGGGAGGTAAGAATAAAGACATAGAGGGTGAAAGGTGGAGAGAGAGAGAGAGAGAGAGAGAGTGATAAATAATGGAGAGAGAGGGAGAAAGCGTAGCAGGAAGGAAGAGAGAGAGAGAGAGAGAGGGACAGAGAGAGAGAGAGGTGGAGGAGGAGGGAGTGATAGATAGATATATAGATTGGAGAGAGAGATTTTATGTTTTGGAGTTGATATAGAGAGATAGAGTGAGATATAGATATAGATGTAAGGTGAAGAGAAAAAAAGATAGATGGAGAGAAGGAGTGAGGGACAAGGAAATTGATTGATATGGAGTGAGGGAGAGTGTGTGTATGGTGGGGCGAGATAAAGAGAAAAAGAAGGAGATATGGATGGATATATAGATATATATGGGAGAGATATGGAAGAAGGTTTCTTGAAGTAGATGCATTGATTTCAGTGTAGATGGTGATTTCTAATCCTATTTGATTTCTTGCACTAGATGAATTGATTTTGGTGTAGATGTTTATTTATAATGATATTTGATTACTTACACTAGATGAATTGATTTTAATGTAGATGATTTCTAATCCTATTTGATTGCTTGCACTAAATGCATTAATTTCAGTGTAGATCATGATTTCTAATCCTATTTGATTGATTTCACTAGATGCATTAATTTTAATGTAAATTTTGATTTTTGGTTATATTTGATTTCTTTCACTAGATGAATTGACTTCAATGTAGATTATTTGTAATCCTATTTGATTGCTTGCACTGAATGGATTGATTTCAATGTAGATGGTGATTTCTAATTCTATTTGATTGCTTTCACTAAATGCCTTGATTTTAGTGTAGATGGTGATTTCTAATCTTATTTGATTGCTTGCACTAGATGCATTAATTTCAATGTAGATGTTGATTTATAATTATATTTGATTGTTTGCACTGAATGCATTGATTTAAATGTAGATGATTTATAATTCTATTTGATTCCTTGCACTAAATGCATTTATTTCAGTGTAGATGGTGATTTTTAATCCTATTTGTTTGCATGCACTAGATGCATTGATTTCAGTGTAGATGTTGGCTTTAAATCCTATTTTCCTACTTGCACTAGACTCATTTATTTGAGTGTAGATGTTGATTTCTAATCATATTTCATAACTTGCATTACATGCATTGATTTTAGTGTAGATGTTGTTTTCTATTATTATTTGATTTCTTGCATTAGTTGCATTGATTTCAGGTATATGTTGATTTCTAATTTGATGTATGATGGTACATTAATTTTAAAGCCATTGGATTAATAGTGTGTGTGCAATGGTTTCAGTGTAAGAACAAAAAATTATTGACAATGTACATTGATTTTTGAGTTATAGTAATTCAACATATTAATATTGGAGAGCAAGAGAGACAAGGTATGATGTTTACTACAATAGCTCGAGCTAAATATTTAAATGGTTTATGATTCCAACTGTCCTTTTCAAATAATCAATGTGAAAATATGACAAAACTAACATGGGTGAAAATAAGAATAGTAGAAGAAAATAGTTTGAAATAGATCACAATGAAGACTTCCTAATTGACTACATTCTTATTATTCATAGTTTCTATCATTCAATATTATTACATTGTCACTTTGCGTTCAAAATTTTATTTCATCATTAAAGTTATCTTACAATATTTATTATCTCAACAAACTGAGGTAACTAATCAAATTTAAAATTAAAATGACTCAATGAATCTCAGACGTATTTAACATATTTAAAATGGTTATGTTAATATTAGATGTATTTACATATTATTGATAAAATTAAGCATATGTTCCTCATATTATCGATAGATTTTCCTTGGTCGCACACGACTGAAACCAGCCTAGATCCATCTTAACTCCGGATCTATCAAGCGCCGAGAGGGATCAAATCTCTCGAGGTGAAAACCTTTCACCTCGAGAGATTTGATCCCTCTCGGCGCTTGATAGATCCGGAGTTAAGATGGATCTAAGCTCGTCTATGCTCAGCTATGTAAGTTCATATAGGTACCTATATCTTGAAAATGACCCTCCAATTGTTTGGTCTATTTCCATCTCCTAATATGGAGGTTTATATGGAAGTTATATGAAATAAAAAATCACATTATATAAACATTCACAATTTTTAACAAAATACTATTGAATCGATTTAAACTACTCTACCATAAAGATTCATAACTATGTTAACATACAAAAAATTAGTATTTTTTGATTTTAAATGGCACACCAATTATTTTCTAGAATCCTTTTAGCCAAGAGACTCTACATGAATGTGAATGTTAAGGTGGCACACCAATCATTTTCAAGAGTGCTAGGGCCAAAAGATCACTACATTAACGTTAAGGTGGTGACCTGTTAAATATAACTTATGGGACAGAGTGCTCTTTTATCTGGTTTTTGTATTTTGCTCTTTTCCTATGTAGTTTCACGATAAGCTCGTCCAACTTCTCAACAAAGCCTTTGCTGAATAGAATATCCAAGAAGCTAGCTGCCAAAATATCTGCATACATTTCCCTGCTGTCTTTGAAGGCCTCACATTCTAAAATGAAATGTTTTTCTGTTTCCACTTTTCCGCCCAACTCCTCTCGGCTCCGCCAGCCAGCATTTCAAAATTTAAATTGGTTTAAAATATTAGCGCCTGTTCTTCTATTCTTCTATTGTAATTAATTTGGTAATTAGGAAAATTCTATACTGCTGGGCTTGCAGACTTCTTCCTTACTCATAGCTGCTGGGAGAGAGCAAGCTCCATTTTCTGGGTTCATCTTGTCAATTACTTGCAGAAACGTCGCCTTTACACAATTGGAATTGGGGACCAACAATCCAGCAAATAAATAAAGTAGGTGAAATCGACCTATCAAATGCCCCTAGCTGCCATGAAAGCGCAAGAGTTGAGTCATCCAGATTTTACTGAAAACCACAGGAGTGGCTGAGCGACATTCACCAATATCCATTGAATATTTCAATAAAATGAAATATTGCCCAGAATCAGGTTCTGAAATCACAATTTTGATTTATGAATTCTTTAAATGGTTTGTTAGGTCGAATTTATATCTGCAGTCAAAGATTTGAGTAATTTTATGATAAAAAAACTCAAAAAAAAATGATAATTAAACAACACCATAAACGATCAAGTCAGATTCTGCCTCGTTTTATTAAATTTTTGTTTTATTATTCAATATCTTATAAATTCTGATTAATTTTCATTTGGCTTTTTCAGATTTCTTTACATTCAAATGTTGTAATTCAAATTTTGTTCAAATTTATAACTATTTTTATTTACATTTTTTTTTTAAAAATCTTTCATAGATTCAGCAACTTCAACGGCATGCGGATAGTGCATTTATAAGTTTAATTGGCTTAAAAATGATTATTTACATCATTTGCTGACGATCATCTTCCAGTGGTTCAGTGATGCAAGTTCTAAAATCCTTTCTTATGTTGCTCAGGGTGTAAGCTTTTTTTTTTTTCAGAGGAAAAAAAACATCTGTATTATATTGAATAATAACAGTCCATGGACAGTACATTGATCCTCATATAGCGGAGGAGATATAGCTTAATATGCCATCATTTGATTACATCAATTCATAGCCATGAAAGGATCCTTTCAAATAGGCATAAAAAAATGGGGAGTATTCACTCATACCCATATTAGATAATAACATTGAAAGCCTGCAGACATATGACAGATAGGATACACATATACATAAATCAAAATTAGCATTGAGACTGTTCACTGATAAACCTGTGAGATAAAAATCTTATACCCAAGCTAAGAGAACCTCGTCCTTCTGATATACTTCGAGGCTCGCTTGACAAATGGGAGAGGTCATAGATGAGATATGTCAGGTTCGCTTGGTCAATATTGAAACATTCTATCCATCCATGCTCGCTTGAGTAGTGTATTTACTCATATCCTAAGAGAACTGTATGACCCCGTAGCAACCTTGAATTTGCAAAAGAGCAGACTCGCTTGTATATTCTCGTTCTCTTGAATAATAATCATCCTTGTAGTAGCAAATTGAGCAGGCTCTCTTGTGTTGTTCGCGCTCACTTGATAATAATCCTCCAGGCTCGCTTGTAAAAGGGTTTAATGATGTAGTGTTATGAAAAAGGAACCCTATGTAAATAGTAGATCCGCCATCGTGGTCGACAGCATAGATAAGAACTGGAACGCATACAAAAATGAGAAGTAATTTCAAAAAACAAAATTTAGAACCCTGTATGATAATAGAAATCATGGGATAGGGATAGAGTTCTGCCATATAACAGGGCCCTTTCTGTGATGGATCATATGAATGCTTCCAACATCAGCTCTGACGCCCTCTTTGGATAAACCATCTGCCCTGCAGTTGTTCTCTCTGATTCCAGGAATCAGCACGGAATTGGTATGGATCATATAGATTGATAATGTTGTATATTCCATCAACCCCACGAATCACCCCGGACAGTAATATGCCCCCAAAAAACTTATAAGCCCTGAACATAGCACGGGAAGGGTCCCATATGGCTGTACCCCCCGTGAGGCCGATAGCATCCACTGCAGAGCCGTGCCATCCCGGTTTGATGCTAAGACATGTCGACAGGGCTTTCATCCTATCGCAAGGAGTTTCTTGATAGAGAAAAATAAATGATTCTACAGATCTAATAAAATCACGAAGGCAATGAATCTTAGAGGCATTGCCAAACCCCCGTATGTCCCAAGATATTATTTGATTCATGGGGGAACCGCATCCGGGTAGCCTGCTCTAAGCGCCCTTGTGTTCCTCATGTCAGCTTCGACCATGGTGATGGGAATCTCCGTGAGATCATCATCTCCCTCAGAAAATAATGCAACTGATTTCATCTTCCCTTTGAAAGATTTTTCAGTTTTACGGTTGGAAATTTTAGGGACAGAAGATGCAGAGCCCCGATTGGAATCGAGTATTGGGGGTCTGTCGAATACGGTAAGTGCCGCCAGATCCAAATTCGGATTTCCCAAAATGGAGTCGATATCGCTACCGACCGAGTTTCTAGGCGAGTCCTGGTTGCCGTATAGAGAGGGTTGGTCGGCATCACCAAAGTTCCCAGCATCCACGATGGTAGATCTGACAGTGGATGGTTCCCCCATGACCGAGGTGGAATCGTGGTGAATGTCATGGACATTGGCAGATAGTGGAGTAGGGGAAACAGATGTCCGGCCATGCGCCTTCTCAAGGACAATGGATGAGGTGCCCCCCATTTCATGCCGAGGGTCGGTGGGAGATATGACACCATTTGTTGTAGGACGTGGTTGCTGAGAGTAAGTGACAGGATTAGGGATAAATGGAGACATATGGTCCGATTCCGTGGGTGGGGACGAGTTGACTTGTGGCATGACGCGGATATGGGAGTGGTGGAATGAGTGGACTTGGGGTAAGGAATGAGAGGCACGTTCAGCGTTAGAGAGGTCCACACTATTCGACCTTTCTTGATCAGAAGGAAGAGAAATGACCTCTGAAGGATTGGAATTACCTGGAGCATGACTGTATGAAGGATTTGCACGCATCTGGGGCCTCATGTATGAGTTCCGATGAGCGTCCACCTCCCGAACCGAATTACGTCGATGAGACAATGGTCGAAAAGGGCATTGTTCTTTGAGATGGCCCGTTTTATGACAAACCAGACATCGAAAGGGGACTCCCTAGTAGTCCACACGTTGTAGGTGTCGCCTCTCGCCCCAACGAAGGTCCACATCCCCAATGAGACCCCCACCGTATTCCACTTCAACCAGTAACCATGCGACTCTTTTGTCAGGAGAGCCCATAATACTTGGGTCAATATATTTAGTACTCTCGATGGTATCCCCTATGGCAGCCAACGCTTTGAGAGTCCAGAATTCAAGGGGCAAGCCTGGCAATTTGACCCATATAATCTTACTTCTTGGAGCCTCCATGACCGGATTAAAACCAAGAAACCATGGAATCAGCAGGAGAAAACTTCTGCCTCTAACCCACATCCGAGAAATGATCTTGTACATGTCATTATCGTCCATGAAGTGGACACTAAACCAACCATTTAAAAGCATGCTGATCTTGGGGGCATATCCTATGATAGGAAACCACCGAGTTTTAATCCATCTCACCAGCATCAGGAAACATCCAGTGACCTATAATCGCCCGCCGCTCCAGACTAGTAACACGAACACAGAGGTCTTCATAATCCAAATTTACGACCCTGATATCCATGTTATGCTTGAAAGGATGGAGTTTCTTGCCAGTCCGGCGACGATTCCTTTTAGCCCGCCCCTTACAGTATTGATAATTTTGTGGGAGAAACACAGAAGCCTGTATTAACTGGTCATCAATCGGGTCGGTGCCACCTTCCTTGTGCGCCGAATGATTTGAGAGCTTTGATGGATCAGGTTCCAATACATCCATGGCCTGGAGACGGAATGGATTAATTGAGATAAGATGTGAGACGGTGCAATCGAGGCCAATTCTGTCAGCAACCACCGCCAAATGTCCTAGTAACTCTAGAGTGGGAACCTTGGGCAGAACAAAATCGACTGTTGATTCTTAGGATAGCCGAATATGGTCACAGCCGAAATTAATTCCATATCTACGGACTCTATGATATGGAATATATAATACTATCGGCCTGATCGAGGAAAGGTCAGGTTGAAGAAAGTGGCGATCCCAATATCCATAATTAATGGGAATGTACATTTGCCCATCGATGTCCAACCGGGTCAATAACTATCATAACAGGACAGCCAACTTATTTAAAATTTGTCATAATGTCCCAGCAGTAGCATAAAGTTTAACTTGACGTCTCGTCTGTGGAATTATTAACCCAGACCCGTCGTCGGGCATTCAAAATATCCAGGCCAGCCAGATGACCATCCCAATGACCGTTGTGAGCGAACTCCCTATCTTTGATTTCCACGTGGTCAATTAGCCTCAAGAGAGAAGTAGATGGATCTCAAAATAATGAACGCAATAGAAGCCAATACCTCAATCCTGATGATCTCCAAACAATCATAAAAAACGGCGCGATATGGATGCAAGCCTGAACAACTCAATAACCAAGCAAATCCTGGAGTGGATTCCTCTGAAGACAAACGCACAGAGGTAGGAATAATAGCCACCAACAGCCCAACAAATGTCGACGAATGGGTTCCAGCTTAGATAACTATCAAAAGCCACCAAAGACTTCCAGCTTGATACGAATATCCAAAACCACCATAAGCCTCAACAACTGTCCCCATTGGGTTCCAGCAAATACCCCAAAACCATGCGTCGTATCCATAAAACTATAGCATCCATGGTTCAGATATAATCTTTAGAAGAGTGCAAATACCCCTTCAGCCCTCATCAGAAACTATTTCACAAGAAAACACCGATACAGACGACACAGGGTCCGGAACCCGCGCAAAAGACCAATAGATAACAACAGCCCGGATATAAGAGTAGTAGCCACCAATAGCCGACATATTGTCATCAAATGGGTACCAGCATAGACAAATATACAGAAATAGCCACCAAAACTAAACATCGGGATGTCGATAATGGGTACCAGCTAAATATATTCATCGACCGCCACCAGAAGCATCAACAACTGTCCCATTGGGTACCAGCCAAAACAACCTTACATCCCGCCGAGCGATGTCTGAAATCTCTTACAGCCGATTCCTGCTCCACCAGATGTCCTCGGCCGGATTCTAGATGGCACGCTTACAGACCCTCCTCCTGCACCTCCTTATCCTCGTCCAATACCCCTATATCCCTGATCAGAAACTATTCCACAAGAAAACACCTATACAGACGACACCAGGGTGTAAGCTTATCACTTTCACCTTTCAAGTGCAATTTACCCAGAATTTAATTTCAAGGGCAATTTACCCAAAAACCTGTCCACAAATAAATAAGGGTATGGCTGTAAATCATAGCGAAGAAGATTTCCATCCCAGTTTTAGGAGATGATTTTATTTTAAATCATGAAAAAGATTTAATAATTAAAAGTATGTACTTCTGTAAAAAAATTGCAGGTTAAAGTAGAACATTAATAAAACTTCAACGGCCATAATATTTTGAGATTACAAATTACTTACAAGTACTGAAATTAAAATTGGATATTGCAATTTACAAACACTAAAATTAAAATTAAAATTGCAAATTCCAATTATTTAGATTTAGTTGAATTCAAATCAGATTTGTCCAAACAACTGCATGAGGGGCGATCCCAGTGCCAATTGTCCTCTGCTGGATCAGACTGAAGCTTTATCACGATTTAAAAAAAATGAAGTGGCGAGAATGGTTGACCTTCACCAGAAAGTAGGGAAACCAAAAATTCTTTAATCCTATCAATTGGTTGTTCAAATTACCTAAGTGTCCAATAATCCCATCCGTGGCAGGAATGCTTCCTTTAGCCCCTCGATTTTAAAGTTCATATCGTCAATTTCATTGAACGAGATGCCTTTGATCCCTTGAAGATCTTTTTTTCAGAAGAAAAATGATCCCTTGAAAGACAGATTTCTACCTATATAGGTTTTGCAAGTTAACAGATTTTGTACTTTTTTCAAAAAAAACTTTTCAATTTCACTTGCACTTATGAATATTAATCTCTTTCCCTCTGATTTTTGGTAACAGATTGTCAAAATGACATCGTGCGCGGTTACATTCATGTTTTTGTTTTTGTTGGTAAGCCCTTTCTTTTCTAACAGACCTATATTAGAATCTCTCACAATATTATTAACTTTGACCTGAATGTATATTTAGTTTTCAGGGAAAAGGAATAGAAAAGGTGTTACATTGACTATTTGATTTGATTTAGAAGAATATTCAAAACCAGATTATTGCAATACGAATAATATGTAATGGATGTATATAAATTTTGGGATTGGATATAACAGTGTGCTAAATGTTTCTCATTTTCAACATCTTGCTTGACATGAATTTCACCCGGACAGTACTTTGAGTGTTTGATTAACAATTTTGGACGTTGTGATTTCTTTTTATTTAAAGTGTGTTTGTGAATGAATAAATGAATTTCAAGTTTTGAAAAATATTTAGTATTTTTGTAAATTCAATTTCAATTTGATTGTTAAAAAATTCTACAGGAATTGGAGTAAAATTGAGAAGGCAAAAAGGCCCAGAAAAATGTCATTTCTTGTTTATTAGTTAAACTATGCTGAACTATTTACTTGTTTAGCTGGAATGTGAAAATATAAATAGATTCCCCATCTCAAAAAAACCTTAAGACACTGGAATTCTTTAAAAAAATAAATAAAAATTAACAAAGTTAAAGTTAAATTAAGTTATTAACCAAACATTATGGCCAGAAAAGAACCATTTCTAAGAACAGGGTACGCTGTCATCTTAACATTTTGTACAGTCAATTTGAGATTGTTAGATAATTTGAACGCCGTAGTCTAACTAGCCAGAGGAATTGCTCTGAAAATCATGAAAATTCCGATAAGATTTTCAGAAAATCCGGCAGGAATTTTTCTAAATCCATGTTATAACTATCAAAGTTTAATATTTTGGGTGTCCTACAGGTTTTTGATGGTGCTGAATCCATTTCCAATGTCAAAATCAGGATTCAAACACTGTTTCTGCAAGATTTTTTAATTTTTTTTGGCCTGGATTCCGGCCAATTTTGACCGTCCGGGCAATTCCTCCGGCTCGTTAGACGACTCCAATTTGAACAACCAATTGATAGGATTAAAGAATTTTTGGTTTCCGTGCTTTCTCGTGAGGGTCAACCATTCTGGCATAAAGCTCCAGTCTGATCCACCATAGGACAATTGGCACTCGGATCGCCCCTCATGCAGTAGTTTCTACGAATCTGATTTGAATCCAACTAAATCTAAATAATTGGAATTTACAACTTTAATGTGTGTTTGTAAATTGCAACATCCAATTTTAATTTCAGTACTTGTAAGTAATTTGTAATCTCAAAATAATATGGCTGCTGAAGTTTTATTAATGTGCTAATTTAACCTGCAATTTTTTTACTGAAAAACACATACTTTTAATTATTAAATCTTTTTCATGATTTAAAATAAAATCATTTCCTAAAAATGGGATGGAAATCTTCTTCGCTATGATTTAGCGCCATGCCGTTATTTATTTGTGGACAGGTTTTGGGTAAATTGCCTTTGAAATTAAATTCTGGGTAAATTATACAGCTTGAAAGGTGAACGTGATAAACTTACACCCTCATCAACATAAGAAAAATGTAGATAAAAATAGTTATAAATTTGAACAAAAATTGAATTACAACATTTCAATGTAGAGAAATCTGAAAAAGGCCAAAGGAAAATTAATCAGAATTTATAAGATATTGATTCATAAAACAAAAATTTAATAAAACGAGCTTGAAAATGACTTGATCGTTTAGGGTGTCGTTTAATTATCAGATTTTTTTTTTAGCTTTTTATCATAAAATTACTCAAACCTTTGACCGCATATATAAATTCTACTGAACAAACCATTTAACACTCCAATGGCAGAAAATTCATGAATCAAAATTGTGATTTTAGAACCTGATTCTAGGCATTTTATTGAAATATTCAATGGATATTGGTGAATGTCACTCAGTCACTCCCGTGGTTTTCAGTAAAATCTGGATGACTCACCTCTTGCGCTTTCATGGCAGCTGGGGGTCCTTGATAGCTCGATTACACCTACCTTATTTATCAGCTGGATTGTTGGTCCCCAATTCCAATTGTGACAGCGACGCTTCTGCAAGTATTTGACAAGATGAACCCAGAAAATGGAGCTTTCTCTCCCAGCAGCAATGAGTAAGGAAGAAGTCTGCAAGCCCAGCAGGTATAGGATTTTCATAATTACCAATTAATTACAATAAAAGAACAGAAGGACAACCGCGAATATTTTAAACCAATTCAAATTTTGAAACTCGACACCACCACGTGCGGGCTGAGCGGAGGAACGCTGGGCTGCGAGGTAGTGGAGGCAGCCCGCGGACGGGAGCGGGGCCCACCAACCTAGACAGAATCCAGAGGAGCGGGGCCCATCAACCGAGATAGAACCTGGATGCCTGCGAGAGACGGCGAGTCTTATTTCAGCTGCCATAGGCTCATTAATGCGGCCAGGCCGCTGATGCCCGCCGTCGGATTAAAGGTATAGATCATCGTGCGGCCGACATAAGTTGCTTAGCCACATTAATGGGCCTATGGCAGCGGAAATAAGGCTCGCCGCAAGAGACGGGGCGTTGGCCGGAAAGGTTTTATCACCAGGGGGAGTTGTCAGACGGGGCTCTGTTTTTTCGAATAGTAGACTGATTTTTTTAATAAGAAATTGTTTATGGACGCGACAAAATAGTTCGGATTGCAGTTTTTTTGTAAAAATTTGGTAATAAATTCAAAAAATTAGGTAGTTAGAGTGTTTGAATTGCATTTATGATAATAAAAAAAAATCAGGTAGTTAGAGTGTTTGAATTGCATTTATGATAATAAAAATAGATTCAGCGCTATCAAAAACCTTTAAGACACCCAAAATACTAAAATTTAACAACTATAAACAAAATTCTTATAAATTTTTGTCAAATTTTTGGCCTTCACGAAAAAATATAATATATAGGATTAAGGTTGAGATCTCTAGAACTCAATGAACCTATCTCCATGAGAAGAGAAAATACTAAAAGATAGTGAGAAGAAGGTTCAATCACTAATTTTGTACATGACTAGAGAAAGAATGTCCATAAGTAGATTGGGCATTAAACAATATCATTAGGACTATGTCTCATGGTAATCTATATGAGAACACTTAGTAAAAGTGTGGACCCTTGTATGTAATATATTAATCAGTGAAGAGTCAAGAAAGATATTATTTCTTGGTTTTCCCATATAGATTCAAAGGTATTTTTTATATTATTAATGTGTATGTAAATTTTCTTTATTTAAATTATATTCTATAAATAAATTACATAAACAAATTTTATGTATAATGAAGTAGAAAATTGATAAAAAAACAAATATTTTTCAAAATTAATTAAGGTGTGCCCCAATGAATTGAATACATCTTACATTAAACGATTACATATCACCTATCGAAAACAATCCTAAAATGAATTAATTTTTATTAATTTTAAGAACTAAATTATAAAAACACACAATTTAGAAATAGGGATCTAAACATTGTTTACTAAAATAATAAAGCATTTCTTATTAATTTTAATAACTAAATTATGAAAATACACAATTTAGAAATAAAAAATAAAAACTATTTGCTATTAAAAAAAAATAAAAAATAAAAAATAAAAAATAAATAAAATAAAATAAAATATCAACAAACCTAAAAAGTCACGTTTCTCGAAAGTAATTTTTAACCAAACAAATACCAAAATTAGATGCAAACCACACAAAGCTAAAATCTTCAACAAAATTCATAAGCTTTCCATTTAAAAGTAATGATATCAATATGAATTTGAACATATTAAAAAAAGGAACTTTACATATACTAAATATCATAATTAAAATACCTAAAATAAATAAAGAAATAAGATAAATTTAACCATTCAAAAAAAAAAAAATATCTTTCATCATATTCAAAGTATTACAATTAAAACATATATAAAGTATTGCAATTAAAACATATAAAGTGAAGATAAATTTGACAATTTTAATTATAAAATAAATATGATATTTCAAACAAATTTCAAACTATTTGGTTAAATAGAGAAATATTTTAAAAATGTGAATATTTATATCATTAATTTAAAATTAAATAATGAAAATATTATATTTAAAAAAAATTAAATCTATCTCAATCTTAAATCTATGAAGCTCCTAGAAGAATCAAATCTCTTTTCATAATAAAAGAGGTTTGTATCTCAAAAAATTTGATCCCTCTCAATTCAAACTAGTATTAATATATAAATTTAAATCTTTTTTATTTACTATAATAACAAAATAATATTTTCAAATATTAAAACTTTGACTTCGAAATATTTATGCCATTAAATATCTAAGGTGATATTAATATTAAATGGTTTTTATATAAAAATTATATTTTCAAATATTATAACTTTAGAGCCATATCGCTGCTGGGAGAGCAAGCTCCGTTTTCCGGGTTCATCTTGTCAATTACTTGCAGAAACGTCGCCTTCACAATTGGAATTGGGGACCAACAAACCAGCTGATAAATAAAGTAGGTGAAATCGAGCTATCAAGTGCCCCCAGCTGCCATGAAAGCGCAAGAGTTGAGTCATCCAGATTTTACTGAAAACCACAGTAGTGGCTGAGCGACATTCACCAATATCCATTGAATATTTCAATAAAATGAAATGTTGCCCAGAATCAGGTTCTGAAATCATAATTTTGATTTATGAATTCTTTAAATGGTTTGTTAGGTTGAATTTATATATGCAGTCAAAGATTTGACTAATTTTATGATAAAAAACTCAAAAAAAAATTGATAATTAAACAACACCATAAACGATCAAGTCATTTTCAAGCTCGTTTTATTAAATTTTTGTTTTATTATTCAATTAATCTTATATAAGATTAATTTTCATTTGGCCTTTTTCAGATTTCTCTACATTCAAATGTTGTAATTCAAATTTATAACTATTTTTATTTACATTTTTTTTATTATCTTTCATAGATTCAGCAACTCCAACGGCATGCGGATAGTGCAATTATAAGTTTAATTTTCTTAAAAATGACTATTTACATCATTTGCTGACGATCATCTTAGGTGGTTCAGTGATGCAAGTTCTAAAATCTTTTCTTATGTTTTTTTTTCAGCAAGAAAAATACAGCTGGTATTATATAGTGTTATCAGGGCACAAACTAGAGAGCATCAAAATAGCTATCTACAATACATCCATGTTCATTACAGAATCTCGAACATTTTGAAAACAGACAGAGATCTATTATCTGTCCATTTGTCCCTGTCAGCTTTTAAGACAAAATCAAAACGATATACAATACATCTTAGCAAATCTCAGTACAAATGTTCCACAAAAGAAGGCAGCTAGCACCCGAAATGAGAGTATCTCATCACTGAGTTCCTGAGACAATTTCAGCTTACAAAAACATAGAACTATCATCTATCAATACATACTTATCAGCTTGTAGATAAAAACTATCTATATTCGAATCTTCATGGCAAAACTCTGCAATTTACAGCATTCCACAAACAGGAAATCAGCAAGCATTCTTAATTTAAAGGACTTTTCCTTTCACTCTGATCCCTGAGACATTATGCAGCTCATAGAACATATCCCCAAAACTCTCAATAAGACCTCTTTTAGACAGCCTATCTGCTTCCATATTTTTCTCTCTATACACATGACTGAGATTGATGGTTTTGAAGGATCTCATTAGGTCTTTTATCCTCTCCATACAATGCATTAAAGCACCAGGATTCAGCTTGATTCCTTTTTTTAAGTGATCAATAATGACCTTTGAGTGACGGTACACCCATAGATCTTCTATATATAGGTGTGTAATGAACCATAAAAGACCCCACAGTGCAATTGTTTCAGCTCTCATATTCGTTCCTCTACCTCCGTTCCCACAATTTTGGGACTCAGATGCCCCATCGAAAAACCTACTAGATAAATCATCTCCACTGGTCTCATCTTCTTAAATAGATCCTTTGGCAGTTTGTCCCTGAAATTCATATTAGCCATATAACTGAATACCTTCAAACATATCTCCATCAGACTACAGACAATGTCCTAAAAAATACACCAATTCCTTGCTTTCCATATAAACCAATGTACCAAGATAGGGATCACCCTCAGCTTCCTACCTTTATCTGCCCACCACCTAAAACATTCTTCACCACCTAAAACATTCTTCTATTGATATATAATTTTAGGTAGGCAATTTTAGCTGTGTACATAAAGAGTGATAAACATCCTGCACAAACCAACAACCATAAAACAGATGAAAATTGTTTTTTTCTTGGATATGGCACATCACGCACCTTCCGAGTCCCTTCCATCCCCTTCTCTGCAAAATTTCCCACGTCAAATTTCAATTTCTCCATATCAGCCACACCAGTATAATCATCTTCACCTGTACCTTAGCTTTCCAGAGTTGCTTAAACCAACAATTCGGCTCTCTATGTAGTCTTTTCTCAGTTAGGAACTGATAGGCCTCTCTTGATTTTAACTTATTTTCCATCTTAGTACCATTCCAGGTTAATTTATCCCCCCTGCTCCCTTCTCAAACCGATGTGTTTTAGTGATAGGATATACTTATCCCATTCTTCCTTGAACGCTTCTGCTAGACACATGTCTCTAAAGCTCTTCCAAACAAGAGTCTCCTTCTCCCATTTCTTTACAACTGCCCTATAAAAAAATAACTCTCCTGTTGTAAAATTCTATGATTTCAGGACTAAGTTTATGCATCTGCATCCTTCCATAAACTTGGCTATCTCCAATCAGGATCTTATGTTGTTCAGGGTGTAAGCTTACCACGTTCACCTTTCAAGTGTAATTTACCCAAAATTTAATTTCAAGGGAAATTTACCCAAAACTTGTCCACAAATAAATAAGGGTATGGTTGTAAATCATAGCGAAGAAGATTTCCATCCCATTTTTAAGAGATGATTTTATTTTAAATCATGAAAAGAATTTAATAATTAAAAGTATATGTTTTTCTAGAAAAAAATTGTAAGTTAAAGTAAATATTAATAAAACTTCAGCAGCCATAATATTTTGAAATTAAAATTGCAAATTCCAATTATTTAGATTTAGTTGAATTCAAATCAAATTTGTCCAAACTACTGCATGAAGGGTGATCCGAGTGCCAATTGTCCTATGTTGGATCAGACTAGAGCTTTATCTCCATTTTAAAAAAATGAAGTGCCCAGAATGGTTGACCTTCACCAGAAAGCAGGCAAACCAAAAATTCTTTAATCCTATCAATTGGTTGTTCTAATTACCTAAGTGTTGACCTTCACCAGAAAGCAAGCAAACCAAAAATCCTTTAATCCTATCAATTGGTTGTTCAAATTACCTAAGTGTCCAATAATCCCATCAGTGGCAAGAATGCTTCCTTTAGCCCCTCGATTTTAAAGTTCATATAGTCAATTTCATTGAACGAGATGCCTTTGATCCCTTGAAGATCTTGCATGACAATTTTAAGCGTAACTAAGTCAACCCTGAGATTAGAGATAGGTTTCTACCTATATAGGTTTTGCAAGTTAACAGATTTAGTACTTTTTTAAAAACTTTTCAATCTCACCTGCACTTTCAATTTCACCTGCACTTATGAATATTAATCTTTCCCTCTGATTTTTGGTAACCGATCGTCAAAATGAAATTGTGCACTGTTACATTCATGTTTTTGTCTTTGTTGGGACACTCTCTCTTTTATATTAGAATCTCACAATATTCTTAACTTCGACCTGAATGCATACTTAGTTTTCAGGGAAAAGGAAGAGAAAAAGAGTGTTACATTGACTATTTGATTTGATTTGGAAGAATATCCAAAACCAGAGTATTGTAATATGAATAATATGTAATTAGATGCATATAAATTTTTTTCAATGAAACAAATTTATATGCATTTCTTTGTTTTACTCGAAAATTTTCAGATGTAAGTGTTCTTCTATTATGTTCTTAGAACTGATGACATTTGGCTTTATCTCAAAAAATATCAAATCTTTTACATAACTTAGATAGCCGCTGACCTGATCTTTCAATATTTACAAAATTTTTTATTCATTAATGTTTTGCATATATAAGACTATCTAAAAAGATTATAATTTTATATTCCTTCTCATATTTGGACGCAATATCTACTAGTTGCTCATGTTGGAAATTAATTCCAACTGCCCACATAACTCAGCAGACGGCAAAATTAATTGAGAAGGGAATGAAGAGACAGCAGAACGACGGAGTTAAGACTGATGGGAGAATGAAGGCGGTGGAAGCACAGATTTTATCGGCAGCACCAACCTGCATTGAAACCCCACCGAACACATTAAAACTCCATCAACAGATTTTAATGCACTTAAGAGTTGAGGCGACAAGCCATTTCGGCGGGTCTGAAGAGCTCGAGCAGCAAAGGGGGAAGCAACCCCCGGAATAGCTGATGTCACATGCAGCTGGTCCCACCACTTCACCAAGCCAAAGGATTTCTGAGGGGGTATGAGAACTCACAGGGATGAACTCCACGAAGCCCCCGGAATGCATAAAAGGGAAATAATGTTTTAACATTATGTGATAGTTTTTTACTTAAATTTTTTTCTTTCACGGCAATGTTGTTTTAACTTTTTACATAAGTTAATGTTTTATTACAGCAGTAATATTTAAGTTTTTACTTTTGGTTATATTATATATTATAACTATATGATATTTATAATATATATTACATTGTAATATTTCATATAAAAGCATGTGCCGTGTGCATTGTATACAATACAGACACAGTTGAAAAAGAGTGATGTGCATTGTAATAGTGCTGAGTAATGTTTTATTATTGCCCGAAGGCTGAAAATAATAAAACAGAGAAACAGAGAGGAATTTAGAAGGGCTATGTGTGTAACAACCAAGTGATTTCTGTTGTGAAGCCAGAACACCAGAGTTCTGAAGAGTTTTAATTGTAACAGAGCAGTTTATGATTTTTAAATAAAACAGAGTTTTATTTCATCTCTGTGTCTGTCTGCAAATTTCAAATTTTATTTTTATCTCTGTGTGTTGTTTAAAAGGTTCAGGAATTACCCAGAAAAATTCCAACATGGTATCAAAGCTAGTCTAGGCACTCAGTGAGACAAAATAGAGTTTGTTTTTCACTACAGGAGCTAAAAGAGTTGTTTGAAGCAGTTTTCTCCAGCAGAGAGAAAGTATCTGTTTAATTTTTTTTTTTAATTTACACAGTTAAAGAAATTGTTTAATTTGCACAGTCAAGATGGCAGATGTTGGAACTGGTTTGACAAATTCCCAACTTCCACAGTTTAATGGGAATAACCATAGTTATTGGTCCATAACTATGAGAGCTTTGTTTGCTTCTCAGGGATTATGGGAACTAGTTGAAAATGGCTATCCTGAACCTGCAGATGCAGCAACATTGGCTGCTTTGACAGTAGAAGAAAGAGACATGTTGAAGAGTGACAGGAAGAAGGACTTCAAAGCCCTCTTTTATCTCTTTCAATCAGTACATGAGAGTTTTTTCCCATGGATTGAAACAGCAAAAAAATCAAAGGAGACATGGGATACTCTCAAAACTGCCTATCAAGGCATGGAGAAGGTGAAGACTGCAAAGTTGCAGATGTTGAGGAGAGACTTTGAAACACTCAGCATGAAGTAATCTAATACAATAGATTCGTTCTTCACTCAAGTTATTGGGTTGATAACACAGATAAGATCTCATGGTGAAATTCTTGAAGAAAGAAGGATTGTAGAGAAGATCTTGAGAAGTTTACCCTCAAGGTTTGAATCTATTGTGTAGCAATAGAAGAAACAAAGGATCTCTCACATTTTACAATAGATGAACTGAGTGCTTCTCTTATGTCTCATGAACACAGACTGAGCAGAGGAACAGTGTTAAACACCATGTTAAACACACACATGGTGTATTAGAAAGATAAACACACACAACAAGAGACTGAACACACAATGAACGATAAGTGTGCAACTTTCTTATTTTTCCATTATACATGATGTACATTTATAGTACAATGGTGTGACTCTTGGTTTCACATTCCAAGGTCATTTGGACTCCATTGTGACTTTTTTCATTCCACACCTACCGATGGAGGATTAGGTGTCCAACATTCCCCCCTTAATTCGAAGGGGTATGTGTGAGTCCAAGAAAAGAGTTGTAATAAAAATCTGCAAAATATGCATGGCAGTCCTTAGGCTGAATCAGCTCTCTGAAATGTTGGAAAATCAGGTGGTTTAAGGATGACCACCAATGCTGGAACGCAAAACTTGTTGCAGTTCTCAGAACTCTTCCAAAACTGGCAAGAAGCTGAAAGTTTCTGCTAGAGGAATTGTCCCTCATAAAAAAGGGAGAGCTTCAACCTAAAAGAAGGGAGGTCTACTACCTGTGATGGTTTAAGGATGACCAACAACTTTGGAATACTTGAAGCATTTCCTAGAACTCAACCAAAGCTGGCAAGAAGCTGAAGGCTTCTGCTAGAGGAAGTGTCCCTCATATATGAAAGGGAGACCTTCAACCTAAAAGAAGGGAGGTCTACAACCTGTGATGGTTTAAGGTTGTCCACCAACCAAAGATGATGGTTTAAGGCTGTCCATCAACCAAAGGCATGCTCATGGGCATCTGTGTTTCTGGCTATATCTATGAATGACGAATTGTGGCTCAGGCTTGCTTGAACTGTTGTGTCTCTGGCTACAACTCTGAACATGGAATGAGAGATTGTGGCTCAGGCTCGCTTGATCTGTTGTCGAAGCTTATAGATGACCACCATTTTACCCCCTGTCAGGGACAAGGTGAGATGATGGCGAAAGCTCAACTGCAAATTTGCTTAATATCCGTGAACAAGTTCTGACATGTGTCTTAAACATCTTCTTGGCTGTTGATGCCCATTGCCAAGAAGCGATCCATCTAAGATGAATCTTTGTTCTTGCAGAAGGCTTGTTTCTGAAGCATCTGTCTGAAGAATGAGTGTGCCGACCACGGTTCTTACATGGATGAAGATCAAAATAGTGATCTTTCATATGGCCAACTCGATCACAGTGTTGGCATTTTACAATCTGCTATTGTGAAAGCGGAACAGGATTTGGAACAGCTGCAGGTGAACTGTCATACAGGAATCCGACACTCTGAAATATGATGGGCTTGGTGTAGTCTGGTATATGAAAGGACACATCCTTGTCATATCCAAGACCAGTTCGGTGCTTGTTGTGGACAAGCTCTTCCCAAGGTCTGATGATGGGCTTGAGAAGTGCAGGCTGAGCTGTTGCATCTGCATGTAAATATGCTCTTGTACAAGGAACTGAATGGGAATCAACTGCATCTTTATTGACTTGCCACTGATGGGAGTCCTTTTCAATCTTCTGAACAGAAACAGGTTCAGAATGGTGACTCTTTTGTTTTAATTCTTCTTGCTGGAGCTGAGATTCAAGCTGCAGAAACTCGATCTTTTCATGTGCATTTTGCAGACAAATTTTAATGTCCATGAGAGTGCTTTTGCTGATTTCTACCATCTCATCAATAATGGAATGCATTAAGGTATTCAATAATTCTAATATATTACCTATTTGATCCATTTCACAACAAATGCGACAACAACAACCAATGTCCAGTAATTCAATAAAAATGTCTTCTCTCCTTTACAAAGGACTAATTTTATATAAAGCAAGATCTGGAAAAAAATTAAAAAACCCTCTTATTCCAACTTGACACTTCCTCGAACCATGAATTATACAATCTCCAACGTATACATATAATGGGCCTTAAAATATATGCTCCATTCACCAAAGCATAAAAAAAAACCAACGCACATGTATTCAACCTTCAAATACTATCTCTGCACATGTATATACTCTTCATCTCACTTTGTAGACTTCTTGAGCACATAATTAATTCGATTCTCAAGAATTAATTTTCTTCTACAAAGATTAGATATATAAAAATCAAAATATATTGTCATTAAAAATGGAAAATCCAGGAAGGGACGTTCTGCACCTCCCAACAGGAAACCATGGCTTGAATTGCACCAAAACTGCGATGCGTGATGTGATAACCAACTACACCAATGCAGACATGGTTGGATTTCTCTGCTCGGTTCTGATGCACAATTTTGACTGCAAATCACTGGAAAAATTCAAAATTAGCACCGGAATGCTCAGAGTTCTACCGCTTTGGACGAATGAAGTAATTAGTTGGAGGACTCGAAGCAATTATATTCACATTTGATGATGTGATGACATAGGCAGGCTTTGAATAACTTGCAAGCACAGGTCGGAGAGGGCTAGACGTGTTGAGGACTGTGGGAGGTTGGCCACGGTGAGGGAGACCTGTGATAAGGAGCCGAGCCCGGCGTTGAGGAAGGTTCGAGGAGAGTGACAATGGATAGGTGTTGAGAGGTGCCGATAGGTGCCACAATGCATTAACGTTGTGCCACACAACCAGTGAGAGGATCGATGTCAGAATAGTGTGAAACCGGTGTGGTGTTTCTTGCAACTGTGCGTAGGAGTCGAAAGGTTATAGGAGACGCATACAAGATGGATGTCGAGGATCCGGGGAGACAAAGCACACATCCAATTGGAGGATAGGTGGAAATGCAACATGGAGCATGGGTATGTTGAATATGGAGGTCGAGGCAGCGTGGAGTTAAGGGCCGAGTGCCAGTGCAGACAACGTTGAGCCGAGGGCCGAGGGGATCCACGGGAGGCCAGCGATGTAGGTTCTCATTATAGTAAACAAGACATCAATCATAGCTTGTAGTTTATAGATATTTAAGAGCATAATCTAAGGGTTACAACAAGAATAAAGGTTCCTCTGTTACTCTGTTACGGGTGAGGCTAAAGAATGCAAGCCTCACAACATATTGGAGGAGATTGACTGGAATAAACACACAGAGGTTTCACAAATGAGGCAGAAGATGCCTCTGGAAACTGTGAAGAAAGTTTTGTCAGATGTACCTCCACCCAAATATTTTATTGGTGCGCACAATGAGGAATAAAACACTCAATTTCTAACAAGCATATAGCGCAGAACTGACATGCAAAACCTATCAAGCAACGGAATTTAATGTCACAGTGAAAATGGTTTTACCGTAGGTAGGTAATTGCAGAGGTGTATAGAAATAATGCAGATAAGCGTTATATGCTATGGCAGATTTGACAATACAGACCCGCGGGAGAGGAGTTACAACACAAAAATAATTTAGGAGTTGGGAATGTTAGTTATTCAAAATAGGCATAGCATCTAAAAATGGCAGCAGTTACTTGCAGGAAAAACTAATTTGAGAGCTCACAAGATCTGACAAAAATCCAGGGCCTAGCCTAGGCTCTGATACCATGTTAAACACACACATGGTGTATTAGAAAGATAAACACACACAACAAGAAACTCAACACACAATGAAGGATAAGCGTGCAGCTTTCTTATTTTTCCATTATACATGATGTACATTTATAGTACAATGGTGTGACTCTTGATTTCACATTCCAAGGTAACTTGAACTCCATTGTGACTTTTCGCATTCCACACCTACCCATGGAGGATTAGGTGTTCCAACAAACATATTCCTCATTAGAGAAAGCATTCAAGACTCAGATTTCATTCGACTGAGGCAGATGTCGAGGCAGAGCAAATAACAGAGGTCGTGGAAGAAGCCAAAACAGAGACAGAAATAATCCTGCTAGCACAAGCGGAAGGAGCTGCAATCAGAACCAAGATGAAGGTTCAAGCAAACAGCAAGCTCATGGACAAAGGTATGACAAATCCCAAGTCAAATGTCAGTATTGCAAAAAATTAGGCCATTGTGGCAATGAATGTAGGAAAAGGCAAAACGACATGAATAATAGGAAAAATGTTAATTTTGCGAATGAAGATGTTTGGTCAATTTAGTGTGTCCTAAATTTCTACATTAATTTGTCAATCCGAGATTCGTAAGCTGACGAAGTGTGGCGCACTATATGTGCAAGATAACCTATCTCTTACTTTTTGTTGTTTTTGTTTTTTTTTTAATTTATCTTGAGGGTTTTATCTTGGTTGGTTTCCTAATGTGAGATGGAAATTCTAAAAGACAAGTATGGATATAAATGTTCAAGGCAATGATGTCATTTATAATGATTTCCCAAACTTCAAACTTCAAAAGGGTTTTAAAACATGCAATGACAAAATTAATTCCTAAAAGAAAATGAAAATGTGCCACTATACTAGTCAAACAAACAATGAACTATTGATCATGAAACCCATTACCCTTGCTGCTGTCTAAATACAAAAGAAACTGTGCTCAAGGAAATCCAAGAATTGCAAGCAAAGTAAAGCTAAAATCAAATTACATCAACTCATATTCTGACCCCTCACCATTAGTCTCGCTATGGCTTTCGGGGGTAATCATAAACAACTTGAGCAATCTGATATCTAATTTGCAGAAAAATAAACTAATATCAAATTACACACTCATACTTCAATCCCTCACCATTAGTCTCGCTATGGCTTTCGGAGGTAACTGATAATGACATGAGCAATTTAATATCTAATCTAACTAATAAAGCAAATGTACAAAATTGAAATAAATAAAATAGTGCTGGAATTAAAAGCTAAGAAAAATAAATCAACAGAAGGACAAGACTGATTCCATGTCATTAGTCATTGTAAAACTATGTGCAAATTCCCGGGCTGCCTACTGTAATCTGGAACAAAGACATTGATCAGTTAACAGCAGTATAAAGCATGAAAAATTATGGACAGAAATAAAACGTTAATACCATAAGAGATGTAATATATACACGTGAATAACTATGGCATAATGAACGTAAGGAAATAAAGCATGAAACTATACAGCAATAAACAAAACCTCGGCGTGTGCAGGGGCCCTATGCACAATCCTCGACAACAACTATCAACCACGGATTATGCTTATGAACAGAGTCTTCTCATGTATTCAAAACGCAGTCATAACAAGGAAATAATGTCACGGCACAGTGGGCTTTCTTTTCAGCAAAATTACATTACATAAGCTAACTACTATGCGTATGAGAACGCATTATTTATAACAGAGGATGACATAACTACTTTTCTACAATCTGCGCTGATAAAGGACACGTGAACAACCACGTCCAGAAATCTAGCATTATGGCTGCCGTGAAGATTAAATATATGGAGGGTGGCCGTTGGATTCGGCTTATGGAGCAGTGCACAGGTGTTGATATGTCCCCTGAGATTTAGGAACGGCCACACAAGTCTTCACGTGGTGAAAAACGAAGTTCTGTCACCATAGGACTCTTAGGTTGACCACCGCTTGACTACCTTTGACCATGGCCTTCTTTGGTGAATTCGACTGAGCCAATAGGACTCGGTCCATATCCATGTCATTTCCAACTTGCCCATGTGGCTTGATTTTCCTGAAGACACCTGCAATATAGACTTTAACAAAATGGTTGTGGAAAGTTGAAGCAGCTGCGGAAAGTGACAAGATTCCGCAGCTCAATGAGAAAAAATCTAATTCAAACAGCAGACACAAAACATAGTTAAAAACCACTTTAAATGCTCTTTTATGATTAATATGCAATGATGTTGATGACTTAGGAGGTCCAGGTAAATGGAAAAAGTCTAGAAAGGTGTATAGGAAAGATGCAAGTTTTGGACTCAACATACCCCCACTGTGAAGGTGTTGCATGTCCCCATGCAACCAAAATTTTGATCATCCTCCTTCAATTCATATGCCCTGATACCTCTGCCAGTACATCCAGTCTTCTTCTCCTCTTTCTTGGTGCTGCTAACATCCTGGGCTTCTTCATCAAGCATCTGAATTTGAGATTAATCAGTGCTCTACTTATCTTCTTGCATTTCTTCTTCAATTTTCTGTTCTTTTTGTGCCACAGTCCCAGATGTAGCATAGTGTTGTCATGAATGATCTTTTCCAATCTTCTTTTCTCCTTTAATGCTTCATTTTCATTTTTAATATGTCTATTTAAAACCTCCAACTCAAAGACTTCTTGTTTCAACGATTGGACTAGAGCTTCTTGTGCTGTGTGAGGCTGAGTGGATGAAGTGATGGGACCCGTGGCTGTTCTTTCTAAGGATTCTATGTAATCATACACCTCTTGCTGCTTTGGATCTATTTCGGGTGTCGTTTTCCTTGGGCTGTCCTCAAAATGCCGTGGAGGAGAATTGATTCAAAATCTGGCCGAAAAGGACTCATGTCATCATCTTGAGGACTAGTTTCAACGTTTGGCTGAGAATGAGGTGGACTACGGCCAGCTGGTGTTTGTTCAGGTGTTTCTTCTCCCAAATCAATAAAATGGGATCCTTTTTTTGTGCTTTCCTCCACTTTCCTTTAAGCCTGGTGCTTCTTCTTACATGCTGTGGACTACTGTCTTTTTCCTTCTATTTTTCTTTTCCTTTCTTTTTGGCCATAGCTGACTGTTCCTGAAGGTGAACTAGTCTCCCAGACAATACTTGATGGTCTTCTTCTGAGGAAGGGGTTTGATGCACAGCCTCAATGCTTCTTTTCTCTTTTGATTTTGTTGGCTTTTTACCCTCAATCTTTTCCTTCCTCCTTTTAGACAGTCTTTCTTCTCTACTAGTTCTTTCAACTATGTTAGTAGGAGTGCTTTGAGTTTTATCACCTGTTCTCTTTCTTCTACTTCTTTTTCATGTACTGCCTTCAGGGGTTTCTTGGGGTTCTTCAAAGAAATTTCTAATTAAAAACTGCTCCCAGGTGTCCTTTTTCTCTTTTAATTGTTTTTCTATCAAGATTTTCACGAGACCATGGTGATACAAATGTGGTTCTACGTCCCCCAGATGCTTTTGGACGGTTACAGAAATCTTTTTCAAACTGTTTAGTAAAAATTATGGCAGATTGAGGGTCTGGTTGTCTAGGAAATTCATCAACGGTCGGGTATGATACATGTACATTGATCCAAAACGTCCCTCACAGGTGATAAAATTTTGAATAACCAACAGTAAACTGGCCCACTCTTCTTTTAAAGCATGAACAGGAATTCCCTTTTTGAAAATGGTAACATCCATACCTGGGTTACGTAGGATCACTCTCCAGGCTTCCTCGCCAATGCTCTTGTTCTTGAACCAGCGTTCACCTTCTTGAAGGAGTTCTGTAGCAGCTGCTATGGATGCCTCAGTCACTGTAAATTTGAGGTCCCCAATTTCTACCTTCAGACCGTTGAAAGACCTCGCAAAAGCTTTTGTTACCTCCTTATTGTAGCCTTTAAAATTTTGAATAAATCGAAGCCATTTTGCCTTTTTCAATATGTCTTTGACTTGCGGGTATCCTTGCATAAATTTGGGTCCCTCTGGTTCTGTCCTCAAAAACTGACCCATCATTCTTTCTGTTCTTTAAAACTCGTCTGCATGAGGAGGGTTTAGCGAAGGTAAGACGGCTGAATTAGCGGAAATGAATAGGGTTTATGAAGGAGACCAGTGACTGTAAGCGGATATCAGAGAATAGGTACACGGAATGAAGCGGAACAGAGAACAAAATGGGGTGAAGGCTTATGTGAGCACAGTGGAAATGCAGTCGTGAGGTCAATAGAACGGTAGGGGGAGTAAAGTGCATCCGACAATATTTAAAATTGGGTGGCTGCAGAGTAGACGCAAGCACGTTTATGAAACGGCTACGGATTTTATGCGGCTGAGAGAAGCCGTAGTCAAATCAACCACGTTCCATAATTACAGGTGGAGTATCAAAGTATAGCCGAACACGAGTGAGGACCGGAGGCTTGATTATGAGGCCGTTTAAAAATGAATGCAAGGATTGTGGGGGAATCGTATAGAGATCGTGGAATGGTTATGGAATTATCAACACAATCATTGCATATAATGGAGCTGTGGTTTATAACTATGTAAAAATTTGTTTGAATGCCATTTGAAATAAATTTCTACTCATACCTTGGAATTCTTGCCATTTTTCATTAGTCTTCAATCAGTTGCTCCTCGTTGATGCTTTTGAATGCCTCATGTCTTCATAATATGTCCTCATCCCTGCATTTGATTTCATGATTGTTGAACTAACATCTGACTGTAAATTTTTGAAAAACAGAGTGGTGGCTGCAGAAACTGCTTCTAGCTGCAGAAACTGGTGTCAGCTACGGAAACTGACATAGCAATTATTTGGGTAAATGGAGATGGATAGATGATAACTGACTGAATGAAAATGGTCATGAAAGAAAATTTTCATTGGTGAAATGAAATGAAATAGATGAAATGGAGTGAAATGAGATGAAGTGGAATGAAATGGAGTGGGTTGTCATAAAACTTATGAAATGAGAGAGAGAGAGAGAATTTTTTTTTGGAGAATATAGGGTGTCAAGTGTTCCTGATTTTCACCCTACATTTTCTGTATAAGACTGCCAATCAGCGATTGGTTTTCAGGCTTATACAATATTTTTTTATTTTTAATATTTTTAAACTGAAAAGAACAAAGGCTAGGCTGGTGGAGAAGAAGGATTCTTCTTCACCAGCCTTATTGCAGAATTATCTTGAAACATTTTGAAAAATTCCTCTTTTGAGAGTGGCTTATGATAGATCTTTAATCTGTGGCCATTCACAATAAGAGGAGTTTGAGATTCATCAATGGTCTTGATTCTTACTGCTCCATTGCTAAGGATCTTGTCAATCTCATATGGCCCAAGCCAATGAGTCTGAAATTTTCCTTTAAAATCTTTAAACTTGGAATCAAATAGCAATGCCCAATCTCCTTCTTGAAACTTATTCTCTTTGATGTATTTGTCATGCCATTTAGCTCTTTTATATTGAACTAGATCAGTTCTTAGAATTGCCTCTTGTCTGATCTCATCTAGCTCATTCAACTACTCCATTCTATGCTTTTGGGCTTCTGATAGATCCATCCCCAACTGAACTGCTATCTTGAAGGTTTTGACTTGGAACTCAATGGGGAGTAGGACTTCTTTCCCATAAACAAGTTCATAGGGAGAATGTCTTGTTGTATTTCTCCATGTAGTTCTGTAGGCCCACAAGGCTTCAGGAAGCCTTTCTGCCCAATCTCTTCTATGTAGATGAACAATTTTGGTGATGATACTTTCAAGAACTTTGTTTGTGGACTCCACTTGACCATTTGCTTGTGGATGGTAAGGAGTAGATCTTCTGTGCTTGATTTTTTATTCTTCCATCAACTTCTCCACCAAATTTGATGTGAATTGGCTCCCCTGATCTGTCACAATTTCTCTTGGAACACCAAAGTGAGTAAAAATATCCTCATAAAGAAAATGAACAACTGAATTTTCAGTAGCAGATACTAATGCTTTAGCTTCTACCCATTTAGTAACATAATCAGTGCAGACCAATATATACTTCTTTTGCTTAGATGGTGGATTAATAGGTCCAATGAAATCTAAAGCCCATTTTTCAAAGGGTTCAATGAGTACCTGTGTTTGCAATGGCATTTCATTTGAAAGGGTAGGTTTCCCTACTCTTTGGAAACTGTCACACCTTTTGACATATTGTTTTGCATCTTTGAAGAGGGAAGGCCAACAATATCCTAAAGAGAGGATTTTATAGGTTGTCCTTTTGTCAGCAAAGTGTCCACCGCATGGTTCATCATGACATGCCTTGAGGATATCAGGAATTTCATCCTCCCTGACACATCTTCTGATCACAAGATCTGGCCCTGTTTTAAACAATTCGTTAGAAATCCATGAATATTTTGAACTCTCCTGAATAATCTTTCTTCTTTCACTTGGAAATAAATGTGGAGGCAGTTTCCCTATAACCAAATAGTTAGCAATATCTGCATACCAAGGGGTCTTAGTAGTTACTGTAAACAAGTATTCATCAGGAAACTTATCCTCTACGGGAGAATCTTCTTTAGTATTATGAATCCTAGACAAGAAATCAGCTACTATATTTTGTTTCCCTGGTCTATCCAAAACAATAATATTGAATTCTTACAAAAGTAGGAGCCATATTGTCACTCTGCCATTAGTAACAGGTTTTTTCATTAGATATCTAATCGCAGAATGATCAGTATGAATAAAAGTTTCATAGCCTGTTATATAATGTCTAAACTTATTGATTGCATGAACAACAGCTAAAAACTCTTTTTCAATTACAGTATAGTTCAACTCAGTGGGAGTCAAATTTTTACTGGTATAGTAAATGGCATAGGGGACTAAATCCTTTTGACCCAACACAGCTCCTAGAGCTGTATCTGAAGCATCTGTAGAAATATGGAAAGGGAGTTTCCAATTTGGTCCTCTCAAGATAGGTGCTTCAGATATTCTTGTTTTCAAAGTTTCAAAGGCTGATTGACAATCACGATCCCATTTGAATTCATAGTCTTTTGTAAGCAGTTTGAAGAGTGGAGATGTTATTTTAGTGAAGTTTTCTATAAATCTTCTATAGTATCCAGTAAATCCTAGAAAACTTCTAACATCTCTTTGACAATTTGGAATAGGCAACTTGGAGATGACTTCAACTTTTGATCTATCAACCTTAATCCCATCTCTTGAAATATGATGCCCCAAAACAATACCTTCAGTAAACATCATAAAGCATTTTTCATGGCTTAATGAAAGGTTTGTTTCTTTACATCTTATAAGGACTTTTCCAAATTTTCTAATGCCTCTTCAAATGAATTACCATAAACTGTAAAATCATCCATATAAACCTCTACACAATCATGGATTAGATCAGAAAAAATTCCTAGTACTGCTCTTTGGAATGTTGCGGGTGCATTACATAACCCAAAGGGAAGCACTCGATAGGAAAAATTCCCCCATGGACAGGTAAATGTGGTCTTATCTTGATCTTCAGGTGCTACCTGAATTTGATTATAGCCACTAAAACCATCCAAAAATGAAAAGTAATTTTTGCCTGCTAATGTATCTAATACCTGATCGATAAAGGGCAAAGGAAAGTGATCCTTCAAAGTTGCTTTGTTCAATTCCCTGTAATCAATGCATACCCTCCATTTACCATTCTTTTTAGGTACTATAACCAAAGGAAAAACCCATCGGCTATCTGAAATTGGATAAATGAAGTTTACATTGAGTAGTTTTTGGAGCTCTTCTTTCACTATCTCCCTAAGGTTTGGATTCATCCTTCTCTGAGGTTGTCTGATTGATCTACTGTTTTCCTCAATATAGATATGATGGATGCAATTCTTAGGATCAATACCTTTCATATCAGTATACTCCCATGCAAATGCAGTAGAATGTTTTTGCAAGATTTTGGTTAGTTCTTCCTGTTGTGACTTTTCCAAATTTTTGTTGATATTTAATGTTTTTCCTGGAAAAATCTCAATGGTAGAACTACCGAACTCTTCCATAGAGTAAAGAGACATTTGTCTTGATGATAAATATTCTATGTCAGATTCCAATTGAAATTGTGTGGGGTCATATTCTGAAGATGTCTCAAAATTTTCTAATGTGTTCAGAATTTGACTATCCTCACTGATTTCAGAAATGGTAAAGACAGGTTGTATAGTATCCTCATCATCGACCCATTCATTGTCTCCTACTTCTGTGATTGCTTTTGCTGGAGGATACAAATTGAATTTCTTTGTCGAATTACCATTAGAGATGTACATATCCCCAGATCTACAACTAATGAAAGCATCAGCTGTGGCTAGCCAAGGTCTTCCTAAGATAAGTGGGTGCCCTCCTAGATTACTCTTGGGAGTCAAAATCATAAAATCTACTGGATATTCCCAAGAATCTAAGGAGGCTGAAATATCTTCTAATACACCATCTGGTTTGATAATTGATCGATCTGCAAGTTGTAGTAAAGTAGGTGTAAAAAGAAGATTAGGAAGTTTTAGCTGTTCCATAATCTGTCTACTCATAATGTTGATAGCAGCCCCTAAGTCAATCAATGTGTTTGGAATTTCTATCCCATTTATATGTGTCTTGAAAATTGGACTACCTGGATCTACATACTTCTGCATGGTAATTTTTCCCATCATGATATATGCAATTTTTCCTACCAGGTGGATTCTTCTTGTATCTCTTAGTTTCCTTCCTGGTCTTTTGAGACTCAACTCCTTTATTGTTTTTGCTAGAATAGGAATCTCTCTAATGGCTTGTAGCAAGGGAATCTTGATACAAACATTCTTTAATTCATCTAGAGAATCATAGTTAGGCAACAAGATTTGTTTTTCCACCCCTTTATCAATTTGTAATCTTTTAGGGAAAGGAGGTGTGGATGAAGATGCAGGTTGCTCAACTATAGGAGTTGTGGGGGTTAACTTTTCTTTCTCTTTTTGAATGTTTGAGTTTTGAAGAGATGCTTCCTCAGAACCCTTATTGAATTTAAGAGAGTCCTCCTTAGAGGTATCTTGCTCTTGGTCACCTATAGAAGGATTTTCTAAAACTCTACCAGACCTGAGTTGTACATCATTGAGAGGAACAATCATATAGGTAGGAAATTGTTGTCCTTCTATCATGTAAGTATTATGAGGATTTTTATTGTTAGGATTTGGAAATGGCTGAGCTGGAAGTTGATTTGTCTTTTGTTGGAATGGAAGCATGAGTTGAGGATTTGGATTTTGTTGAGAATGTTGTTGTTGTGGAAATGGCAATGAAAGTTGTAGATTTGGGTTTGGAAGTTGTGGAGCTTGTTGATTTTGAAAAGATGGAGGATATTGATAAAATTGAGCAAATCTCCCATAAGGATT
This sequence comes from Pinus albicaulis, assembly GCA_034641835.2. NCBI lineage: Eukaryota > Viridiplantae > Streptophyta > Pinopsida > Pinales > Pinaceae > Pinus > Pinus albicaulis. The sequence goes on from CM076584.1 coordinate 1,637,362,915, forward strand.
TTGCATACCTTGTACCCATGATTGATATGAATTTTGAGGTTGGGGCCAAGGCTGTTGCCAAGGATTCCAATTTGGTGGAGGTTGAAAATTCATAGGGTTGTTAAACCCTTGATTTAGTTGCCCCTGCCAAGGTCTTCTTGCAACAAAACAGAGAGATTCTACTGAATTTGGATCTTCTTGAAAGATAGCTTTGAGTCCAGGAATTGAAGGACAATCCTTGGTCTCATGATTCTTTGAGCAAGTCATACATATTTCTACAAATTTTTCATCCAAGGGACATTCCCTTAAAGCATGTTTCTTCCTACATTTCGGACAAAAGATGGCTAGAGCATCAGTTTCTTATTTCTGCTTGTTTTGAATTTTAAGGGTGTCTAGTTGTTCACTAACGCTCCCTAAGATATCAGTTTTGAATTCATCAAGCATATTGCCAATCTCTGCCCTACTTACTGATCCAGTTGCAGATTTGTTTTCCCTGATAAGAGAAGGATCTCTAGGCCCTTTTCCCGTTTTAGATTTTCCCCTTGAGAGATGGACACATAGTTTTGTTATGTCACGAAGTGGAAGTTGAGAAATGTCTCCTTTCCCCATCGTGTTTAAAATATCTATCCATTCATCGCTGATGGCTTTTAATAGAAGGGCTTTCAAATTTTCCTCATCTAAGCTGCTCATCTTTGCTCTTTTTAAGTTGTATTGAAATCTTTCAAGTAAATCCTCCAAATTTTCATCTTCTTTTTGCACCATTTTGAATACCTCATCCATGTGATTGGTGGGCATGCAATAGTCCAGGTATCTATCCAAAAATGTTTGTTTCATATCATTCCAAGTCCTAATAGATTGGGTGACTAATCCCATGAACCATTTCAAAGCGTCTCCCTTCAATGTTGAAGGAAACAGTTTGAGTTTTTGAGAGTCTTCCATATAGTCATAGGTTCGGCACACGACTTCAAACTCAAATAGAAATGTTTCAGGATCCTCACTTCGCAATCCATAAAAGTTGGGGAGGACAGATGGTGAGATGTTTTTCATCGTTGTATGAGTTTGCTCATCAACTATAGGGAATCCAAACGAGTTGTCTCCTTCCCTATTTCTTCCATTATTACCTCCACCTCCACCATTGTTGCCTCCATTATTTCCTCCTCCTCTACCTCTACCTCTATCTCTGAATTCATCTACTACTTCCTCTGTCATGATAGTTTCTTCAGAGTCCTCAGAGTCCTCTGGTTCTTCTATCAAGGGAGGATGAGAGGGAGTTTCTTCCTTTTCTTCTTCAGGTGATTCTACTTCTTTAATTACAATATACTCTCCTGTAGAAATAAAGAAAGGGTCTTCTTCTAAATGAGATTTGGTAGATGGTGTAGGAGAATCCTCTAATTCAGCTGCTCCTTGAATTCCAGGAATTTTAAGGCTAGGGGTAGATGGTGGTGAATCTTGTTTATGCCTTGAAGAAGATGGAGTTGTGAAAATCGAACTCTTGGCTCTAGCTATAAACCTTCCCCTAGAATCTCTTGCTCTATGCATGTCATTTTTTTTATTTTTAAGTTGGGCTAATAATTCTCTTTCTGATCTTCTAGGTCACACTAGGTGCAAGAAGAGAGCATACTTAAGAAATTATTGAACCAATAACTCTCTTTTCTGATCCTCCAGATCACACTAGGTGCAAGAGGAGAGCATACTTCAAGAAGTTATCAATTTTTCCCTTATTTTTATTGTTTTTTTTTTTAAAGAAATTGGCTACCTAGTTACACTTCCCCGGCAACGGCGCCAAAATGTTTGGTCAATTTAGTGTGTCCTAAATTGCTACATTAATTTGTCAATCCGGGATTCGTAAGCTGACGAAGTGTGGCGCACTATATGTGCAAGATAACCTATCTCTTACTTTTTGTTGTTTTTTTTTTTTTTTTAAAATTTATCTTGAGGGTTTTATCTTGGTTGGTTTCCTAATGTGAGATGGAAATTCTAAAAGATAAGTATGGATATAAATGTTCAAGGCAATGATGTCTTTTATAATGATTTCCCAAACTTCAAACTTCAAGAAGGTTTTAAAACATGCAATAAAAAAATTAATTCCTAAAAGAAAATGAAAATGTGCCACTATACTAGTCAAACAAACAGTGAACTATTGATCATGAAACCCATTACCCTTGCTGCTGTCTAAATACAAAAGAAACTGTGCTCAAATAAATCCAAGAATTGCAAGCAAAGTAAAGCTAAAATCAAATTACATCAATTCATATTCTGACCCCTCACCATTAGTCTCGCTATGGATTTCGGAGGTAATCATAAACAACTTGAGCAATCTGATATCTAATTTGTAGAAAAATAAACTAATATCAAATTACACACTCATACTTAAATCCCTCACCATTAGTCTCGCTATGGCTTTCGGAGGTAACTAATAATGACATGAGAAATTTAATATCTAATCTAACTAATAAAGAAAATGTACAAAATTGAAATAAATAAAACAGTGCTGGAATTAAAAGCTAAGAAAAATAAATCAGCAGAAGGACAAGACTGATTCCATGTCATTAGTCATTGTAAAACTATGTGCAAATGCCCGGGCTGCCTATTGTAATTTGGAACAAAGACACTGATCAGTTAACAGCAGTATAAAGCATGAAAAACTATGGACAGAAATAAAGCGTTAATACCATAAGAGATGTAATATATACACGTGAATAACTATGGCATAATGAACGTAAGGAAATAAAGCATGAAACTATACAGCAATAAACAAAACCTCGGCGTGTGCAGGGGCCCTCTGCACAATCCTCGGGCAACAGCTATCAACCACGAATTATGCTTATGAACAGAGTCTTTTCATGTATTCAAAACGCAGTCATAACAAGGAAATAATGTCACGGCACAGTGGGCTTTCTTTTCAGCAAAATTACATTACAGAAGCTAGCTACTATGCGTATGAGAACGCATTATTTATAACAGAGGATGACATAACTACTTTTCTACAATCTGCGCTGATAAAAGACACGTGAACAACCACGTCCAGAAATCTAGCATTATGGCTGCCGTGAAGATTAAATCTATGGAGGGTGGCCATTGGATTCGGCTTATGGAGCAGTTCACAGGTGTTGATATGTCCCCTGAGATTTAGGAACGGCCACGCAAGTCTTCACATGGTGAAAAATGGAGTTCTGTCACCGTAGGACTCTTAGGTTGACCACCACTTGACTACCTTTGACCACGGCCTTCTTTGGTGAATTCGATTGAGCCAATAGGACTCGGTCCATATCCATGTCATTTCCAACTTGCCCATGTGGCTTGATTTGCCTGAAGACACCTGCAATATAGACTTTAACAAAATGGTTGCGGAAAGTTGAAGCAGCCGCGGAAAGTAACAAGATTCTGCAGCTCAATGAGCAAAAATATAATTCAAACAACAGACACAAACATAGTTAAAAACCACTTTAAATGCTCTTTTATGATTAATATGCAATGATGTTGATGACTTAGGAGGTCCAGGTAAATGGAAAAAGTCTAGAAAGGTGTATAGGAAAGATGCAAGTTTGGGACTCAACAGAAGAAGATAAGAATCCAAAGATTGTGTTGTTAACATGTAACATTTCACAAGACAAACAAGAAGATTTTTGGTTCTTAGACTCAGGTTGTAGTAATCACATGACTGGAAACATTGCAATGTTTGCTAATCTGGATGAAAATGTGAAATCTGAGGTAACAACAGGAACTGATAGTAAGATATCTGTCAAGGGTAAGGGCAGACTCAATATCCTGGCAAGAAATGGAGAATAGATGATTGTGCCAGAGGTATACTATGTACCTGGTCTGAAATGTAATCTTTTGAGCATTGGACAACTCATTGACAAACGTTACAATGTGTTCTTCAAAGATGATGTGTGTACAATCAGAGACATACCTTCAAGTAAGAAGATCATTGCAGAGGTGCAGATGACCAGCAATACAATGTTTCCTCTCAAACACAGGGCAGATTTGAAGGAAGGAAGAACTATTGCAGCTGTAACATAAGAAGTCTTTCAAGAGGAAGTGAAAGATGAAAATTGGTTGTGGCACTTGAGATTCGGACATCTCAATTTCGGAGGCTTGAATCTGTTGCACAGAAAGAGAATGGTAAAGGGATTGCCATTGATTGAGAAGCCGGACAGCCTTTGTGAAGGCTGCATCTTGGGCAAACAACATAGAGAAATTTTTCCAGCAGGAAAGAGTATAAGGGAAAAAACACCCTTGGAAATTGTTCACTCTGATGTGTGTGGACCGATGCAAATACCATCATTTGCTGAAAATAAATATTTTTTAACTTTCATTGATGATTACACCAGAAAGACATGGGTGTATGTGTTAAAACAGAAGAGTGAAGTGTTTGAGAAATTCCGTCACTTCAAAACTCTTGTTGAGAAGTAGTGTGAGCATTATATCAAAGTGCTCAGAACTAACAGAGGTGGAGAGTATATCTCCAAAGACTTTCTGCATTTTTGTAGAGAAAATGGCATACAAAAGCAATTTACCACGAGGTATACACCTCAGCAAAACGGTGTTGCAGAAAGGAAGAATAGGACCATTTTGGACATGGTCAGAAGTATGCTGAAGGCAAAACATTTGCCGCATGAGTATTGGGCTGAAGTTGTCACTTACGCAGTTTACATCTTGAACAGATGCCCGACTAAAGCTGTCATGAACAAAATACCAGAAGAAGCATGGAGTGGACAAAAACAAACTGTCACTCACATGAGAGTATTCGGCTGTGTAGCATATGAACATGTGCCGGATCAGCTAAGGAAGAAGCTTGATAGTAAGGGGGAGAAGTGTGTCTTTATTGGCTACTGTGATGAGTCAAAAGCATACAAACTTTATAATCCATCCACCAAGAAATTGATAGTAAGCAAAGATGTGCAGTTCTGTGAAGAAGAAGCTTGGGATGGAAGTCTAGAAAGGACTATAAACGTGAAGACAATTGTGTCTCATGAAGAAGAAGAAGAAGAAGGAACAACAACTAATAACCCTTCTTCAGTGGCTCCTCCTCCACCACAGCAAGCACAACAAACCACACCACAAGCTGGAATTCGAATAGCCTTGAGAAGTCAAGGAAGTGCTTCTCCAAGCACACTATAGGGATGAGAAACGCCCTCAAGTTCGAATGGAACTCCAAGCACACCAAGAAGACCAAGATTCAGAAATCTGAATGAGATTTACGAACAAGGAGAGGTAAGTAACAATATCGGTCTGAATTCTTTATTCGCTTTATATTGTCATGTTGATGACCCAATTCATTTTGAAGATGTTGTAAATGAAAATAAATGGATTGAAGCAATGAATGAAGAAATTGGTGCAATTGAGAAGAGTAAGACATGGGAGTTAGTGGATCTCTCTAAAGATAAATAAGTCATTGGAGTTAAGTGGGTCTATAAGACCAAGAGCAATGCTGAAGGCAAAATTGAAAGGCACAAAGCCAGACTTGTTGTCAAAGGCTACAAGCAGAAACAAGGCAGAGACTATGATGAAACCTTTGCACCAGTGGCAAGGATGGAAACAGTGAGAACGGTGTTGTCTATTGCAGAACAACACAAATGGAAGATTTATCAGATGGATGTAAAATCCACATTCCTGAATGGAGTGTTGAATGAAGAGGTATATGTTGAACAACCTCTAGGGTATGAAGTCGAAGGCCAAGAGCATAAAGTATGCAAGCTGAAGAAAGCTCTTTATGGGCTGAAGCAAGCTCCAAGAGCATGGTATAGCAGGATAGCCGCTTACTTGATTAAAAATGGGTTTGAGAAATGTGATAGAGAACCCACACTCTACATAAAGGAGAATGACGGTAAAATTCTTATTGTTGTTTTATATGTAGATGATTTAATTTTTACTGGCAATGATGCTTCTCTCATTGTTGATTTTAAAGCAATCATGAAATGTGAATTTGAAATCACTGACTTGGGTTTCTTAAGATATTTTCTTGGAATTGAAGTAGAGCAGAATGAAAATGGTGTTTTCATTTCCCAAGTTAAATATGTAGAAGCAGTGTTGAAGAGATTCAACATGCAGAACAACAGAGCAGCTGTAACTCCAACTGTAATGGGGTTAAAATTGTGTAAAGAAGACAGCAACAAGGATTTTGATCCAAGATTGTATAAAAGCATAGTTGGCAGCCTCATGTATTTGACTGCAACTAGGCCAAATATTATGCATGTTGTTAGCTTAATCTCCAGATTCATGGAAAGGCCGAAAGAAACTCATTGGCAGGCAGCCAAGAGGATTCTAAGGTATGTGAATGGAACGAAGGGGTATGGTATTTTATACTCCTCTTCTGAAAATTTCGTGTTGACAAGTTGCACTGACAACGATTGGGCTGGAAGTGTTGATGATAGGAAGAGCACATCAGGATATGTGTTTCATTTGGGATCGGGAGCAATTTCATGGGCTTTCAAGAAGCAACCAGTAGTTTCTTTATCTATAGCAGAAGCAGAATATGTGGCAGCAACAACAGCAGGATGCCAAGCGGTATGGCTGAGAAGAGTTCTTAGAGATTTGTGTCATGAACAGGAACAGGGCACAACCATTTAATGTGATAATAGCTCGGCGATAGCTTTATCTAAAAATTCTATTTTTCATAAAAGGACAAAGCACATAGACACCAAGTTTCACTTCATACGTGAATTGGTTAACAATCGTGAGATTGTTTTACAACACTGCAGAACAGAGAATCAATTTGCTGATATCCTCACAAAACCATTAGCTCAGAAAAGTTTTAATTATTTTAGGAAATGCCTGGGTATGCAGGAAAACCCAGCAGTTGAAATTAAGGGGGAGTGTTGGAAATTAATTCCAACTGTCCACATAACTCAGTAGATGACATAATTAATTGAGAAGGGAATGAAGAGACAGCAGAACGACGGAGTTAAGACTGATGGGAGAATGAAGGCGGTGGAAGCACATATTTTATCGACAGCACCAACCTGCATTGAAACCCCACCGAACACATTAAAACTCCACCTGGATATAACAGTGTGCTAAATGTTTCTCATTTTCAACATCTTGCTTGACATGAATTTCACCTAGACTGTACTTTGAGTGTTTTATTAACGCCCAGTTTAATTAATTTTGGAATTGGGGCATATAATTTTGGGAGTTGTGATTTTTTTTAAATTTAAAGTGTGTTTATGAATGGATAAATGAATTTTAAGTTTTGAAAAATATTTAATATTTTTTTTAAATTAAATAATTTCAATTTGATTGTATAAATAAATTTCAAGTTTTGAAAAATATTAATATTTTTTAGATTAAATAATTTCAATTTGATTGCATAAATAAATTTCTAAGTATTGAAAAATATTTAATATTTTTTTTTACTAAATATTTTTACAAAACTTAAAATTTTGAAATGTGATTATTACTGAAAGATTTCTGCATAAAATCATTTAGTGTTTATTAGTTAGACTATACTGTTTAATTAATTCAAAACGGTTTACTCTTTTAACTAGAATGTGAGAATATAAATAAATTCCCCATCTCAAAAAACCTTTGGACACTGCAACTCAAAAAAACAATAATTAAGTTAAAGTTATATTTACCAAACATTATGCCCCGAAAAGAACCATTTCTAAGAAAATTGACCAGTAAGCAGGGTACGCTGTTTGATTAATCCAAAACTGTCATCTTAACATTTTGTACAGTCAATTTGAGATTGTTAGGTAATTTGAACAGCCAATTGATAGGATTAAAGAATATTTGGTTTGCCTGTGGTGAAGGTCAACTATTCTGGCCACTTCATTTTTTTTTAATGGAGATAAAGCTCCAGTCTGAGCCAGCATAGGACAATTAGGCACTCTGATCGTCCCTCATGCAGTAGTTTGGACAAATCTGATTTGAATCCAACTAAATCTATAAAATTGGAATTTGCAATTTGCAATTTTAGTGTTTGTAAATTGCAATATCCAATTTTAATTTCAATACTGGTAAGTAATTTGTAATCTCAAACTAATATGGGTGCTGAAGTTTTATTAATGTTCAACTTTAATCTGCAATTTTTTTCAGAGAAACACATACTTTTAATTATTACGTCTTTTTCATGATTTAAAATAAAATCATCTCTTAAAAATGTGATGGAAATCTTCTTCGCTATGATTTACAGCCATACCCTTATTTATTTATGGAAAGGTTTTGGGGTAAATTGCCCTTGAAATTAAATTCTGGGTAAATTACACTTGAAAAGTGAACGTGATAAACTTACACCCTGAGCAACATAAGAAAGGATTTTAGAACTTGCATCACTGAACCACCGGAAGATGATCGTCAGCAAATGAGGTAAATAATTATTTTTAACCAAATTAAAGTTATAGTTGCACTATCCGCATGCCACTGAATCTATGAAAGAAAAAAAAAATTGTAAATAAAAATAGTTATAAATTTGAACAAAATTTGAATTACAACATTTCAATGTAGAGAAATCTGAAAAAGGCCAAATGCAAATTGATCAGAATTTATAAGATATTGAATAATAAAGCAAAAAGTTTAATTACAAAAATTTATGAAAATGACTTAATCGTTTATGGTGTCGTTTAATTATCAGATTTTTTTGAGTTTTTTATAGTAAAATTACTCAAATCTTTGACCGCCTATATAAATTCTACCTAAGAAATCAGTTAACACTCCAGTGGCAAAAAATTCATAAATCAAAATTGTGATTTCAGAACCTGATTCTGGGCAATATTTCATTTTATTGAAATGTTCAATGGATATTGGTGAATGTCGCTGAGTCACTTCCTTGGTTTTCAGTAAAATCTGGATGACTCACCTCTTGCGCTTTCATGGCAGCTGGGGGCCCTTGATAGCTCGATTACACCTACCTTATTTATCAGTTGGATTGTTGGTCCCCAATTGCAATTGTGACGGCGACGCTTCTGCCATAATTGACAAGATGAACCCAGAAAATGGAACTTGCTCTCCCAGCAACAATGAGTAAGGAAGAAGTCTGCAAGCCCAGCAGGTATAGGATTTTCCTAATAAAAGAACAGAAGAACAAGCGCGAATATTTTAAACCAATTCAAATTTTGAAACGTGACACAACAGTGTGCAGGCGAAGCGGAGGGGAGCTGGGCAACGAGGTAGTGTAGGCAGCCGGCGGAGAGGAGCGGGGCCCACCAATCGACACAGAACCCGGATGCCTTGAGAAGATTCAATGATGTAATATTGGATATTCATTATGAATGAATTTGAGATTTTGTACATACTTGTCAAGTATTTGAGTGGAGTAGTGTTAACTTTCGGAAAACAATTGGATAAACAGAAAGTGAAAGTGAATTTAAGGAGGAGAATAACACATGGGAAAAATAGTCTTTCTAAGCACATATGAGGAATTAGAGTTAATAGAGTTAAAAAAAATAGATATGGAGCCATCTCTATAGTGATTATATTGATCATTTTCTAAATAGGTTGAACAAAATGAACCTTGTTGTAATATAAGGCTGCACCACTATAACAAACAATAGATGGTTACATTAGATTCTAATGAGAAAAAGCTTGATGTGGCCTTGGGCCTTGAATGAAATGAAAAAAGGAAGATGCATATAGTAAAAAATAAAACAAGAAATAGAAAAAATATAATAGGGAAGAAATATTTTCTTATCATTCCAATGGATGAGGCCTTGGGGCCCTTGAATGAGATGCAAAAAGGAAGATGGAGTAGAACAAGTGGGTCCACTTCAAGCTACCAAGGGAAGGTCCTTTGTTGATCCTTGGATCTCTCCTCTCTCACTACTAAGAATATAGCCAAGCTTTCAATAATGGTGAAAGCTAATAATGTAGACAAAGTAACATAAACCAATTGATGTTTCAAAATCTTATGCAGTCAAATAGAAACTTTCAAGGAATAATTGTGCTCTTCCCTCTCTCTTCCAAATGGTCTCCCACAACTACCATTTATAGGTACAATTCACGCCTCATTATTTAGCTAGTTGATAGCGTGAATATAGTTCACTACAATTGTGGTTTTTCATGCATGATAATGCCTTTGATATAGCAAATGACTCCTTATCAGTGATCTTGGGCTATGAACCAACTTCTTGCAATATTGTGAGTTAAATTTTGATGGAATATCATCATTTGTACTAAAAGTTAGTGATACTTCTTGTCTTAAAGATCCACGTGACTCTTGAAGAAATAGTCATGTAAATTGCACAAAATACACCCCACGAATTTGTGTCAAATGAATCAAAAACCACTTTTATAGTTTTGGCCAAATGCTATTGGGATACTAATTAATTTCCATGGGTGAATATTGTCTTGTTGTGTTGATGATATTTCCAGTGATCACTTATGTAGTTGTGTGAGCGATTTTCAAGTGATAATAGTTTCCCCCTTATGTAGGTTAGAAAAAAACATATAGCCAAAATACATTATCATTTTTTGTGCTTGTATTAGTAACCTAATACTTAATAGAGAGAGAGAGAGAGAGAGAGAGAGAGAGAGAGAGAGAGATACCAAAGAATGAAGGATATCCAATAGAAGGAGAAGGAGAACCCACTTACAAAACACACATTTCTAAATATTTTTATTTGCTTTATATAAACAAGGTCAGAATGTGCCATGCTCATGGTAATGGACAAAAAGATGATTACAATAGGTGACAATATGTTGGATAATATTTTATAATATTCCCAAGGGAATTATAGTTGGTGAATAAGTAGAAAACGAATATATATTTCCCTTATGGGAACCTGTAATAGTAAAAGGATTCTATGAGGAGAACAATCCTTAGAGCTTGATGTGAACATAAGCCTTCAAACTCGATGGCTATAGAAGACCTATTAAGGCAAACATCAAGGGGGGTAATGGAATCAAGGAGCAATGATGGAACTCCCTATTCCATTTGATATTCATAATTATAATGGATAATGAGAACTAAATATCGCTACAGTCCTAAAACCAATGAGTTGAAGTCAATAGGAATGGAGTTGTGATTGTCAAGGGGCAAGCTTCCTTTGGAAATCATCTGAGGAATTAGATACCAAATTGTATTGAATAAAATTTTTGATCGTGATGGAAAAATGTCAAAATAGACATGGGGGGAACTTGATAATTCCCTCATAATGGAAAGTTAACATCTGGATGCAGTTAATACTCAATTTGGATAGATAGTAATTTGGTGTTAGTGGCCCAACTAGATATGGTAACTTACTTATCGAACTGAAACTAAGGATGTTGGGATTGCAGGGATATATGAAATTATGGATCACAACAAGGGTACTAGGATAAGAAGGCGGTGTCCATCAATGGAACATGAATCTCCTTTGACGTGATACAACGAACAAATGCAGACAATCTAGATATGGCACGTCCTAGGTCTTAAGGGAATTCAAGTTTCACACATCCACACACAAAAAAAGGATAATGACACTGCAAAGTTATAAACATGTGCAATAATATACAAAATTATTTATGTTTTATGATCCCCGCATGGAATATAATTTATTAATATAACAAATAATAAAATCATTATTTTGACATTAGACGTATTGTTAGAAGATTCAAATGGTCATGCTTTTTCAACCTTGATAAATGGTCATCCACGGTGAAGCAGTGCCATAGTGAAGACCCGTATGAAGTTGGCAGCCTCACACCCATTATAACTTTCTTTGCCAAAGAAATATCATCTTTTTTTTAAATCCATGGGACATCACCTTCTTTAAAAACCATGAATTAGAGGGACCAACGCTTGCCTCTGATCTCGTACTTTCTAATCGTCTTGGCCAATTTTTTTGTTTTTGTTTTTGAAGTAATAAGATCTTTTCTAATAACCAATGTGTCACTTTGTTTCGATGATATGTGCCTCCATAAAGAATATGATTTTTTTTTAAATATATGAATGGGATCTAATAAGTGGGTAATCTTAAGATGCTCCCAATAAGGGAGGCTATAAAAGATAGATTTCCTTTTCATCCCAATGGGAAATTTCTCAACATAGGTGTCAAAGAATTCTGGATCATCGAACATAGGCTCCCCATTTGAATCAAACATTTATATGAACTCCTTCTCCTTCTCTCTCTCATATTCTCTAAGCCATTCAGTTGGTGTCGTTATTGGGGGCCTTTAGGTTCTCTCTCGTTTAACATTGAAAGCAAATGCTGCACTTCTGTAAGGGTGTTCTTCTCGGAGGAATACCCTAGAGCAATCATACACTGGCTTTCGTAGGTCCTTGGACCATCTAACTTTCATAGAAGGTCCACAACATTTACATCCAAAATACCCTTTTATTACAAGACCTACGAGATTATTGTATACAATTAATATGCATGGCACGTTAAAGAATATCATGAAGATCAGAAAAATTACAACGAATTAAATAACTAATATGTGAAAGAATATTGTTATGTATATAAACAAACCAACAAATTAAACATGTAATTTACCAGAGAAAACTCCTAAGCCTAGATAATCATGTGTCGTGTAAGCAAATATGCCATAAAATGTAAAACTCCTCTCTGTTGCGATGGGTCTTGATACATCGTATACTTTTATCCCATCCCATAATTCCTTCAATTCATCTACTAGTGGTTGGAAGTAGAAATCCATATTCTTCACTTGTCTTCTACCAGGGACTACGACAGCCAACATAATATGTTCATTCTTCACGAACAACCATGGGGGGGGGGGGGGGTATTGTTATTGATCACTACTACAGGCCAAACAAAATATTTGGTGTTCTAGAGGGAATATGGGTTGATGCCATTCATGGCTATGCTGAGTCGTAGACTTTGTACTTCATCCTTGAATTTTTCGTGCCATGTACCCTCTATATGCTTCATGGCTTTTGAATCAGTTGGGAATTGCATAACTCCCAACTCACTTCTGTGTGAGGCATGCCATCCCTGCAACATAGAGAAAGAGCCTTTGAATCCTTTGGATTATAGGCATGTGCCTCAATATCTTAAAAGGAGAACCAGTACGTGATTTACCCTTCCTTTTTTATTTATCATACCTGTCATGCCCACATTTCGGACATGTCTCTTTGTCTGCATATTCTCCTCTATATAGAATACAATCATTTGGACATGCATGATATGATATGTACTCAACACCCAACATTTTGAACAATTTCTTTGCCTCTTCGCAGCTACCAAGCAAGACATTATCACTCGGAAGTCTTTGAATAGCCTGTAGTTGGTGATCATGGAAATATATATTAATAATTGTACATTAATTCCAATATAATTATTAATGTTCATAAAATTTACCATTTGTACTATTCATTGTACTATGATGATTATATTTCTCAAATTTATATAAGGGAGGACTTTATGGTAACTTACCTCAAAATTTCCGAGAAACATGCATTCGAAAAGCCAAACTTTGTTTCAAGTTGTACAGTAACATCGTTGTCACCAACTGGGTAGACTTTGACTGACTGCCAGGTCCAAAGAGAGGGGTGGTGGAAGAAAATTTAAGGCTTTCGAAAAAGGTGTCGGTGATATGAGCATTGTCCCCTAGCTGATCATCATTTTGGAATGCATCTAACAACATTGTGTTCATGTCAGTTGTATCCCTTAAGTAATCATCCATACCAACCTCTATTTGATTGCCTCCATTACCAGCTTGTGAAGAATTACTATTGTTGTAGCCATTCCTAATTGGTGAATTTGGACGTAGAGGGAATTGAATCGATGGTTGATTCAAACATTCTTGGTATCATTCCTCTCCGATTTTTTCTCTTAATTCAGTCTTCTCTTGATTTGACATTGTCATGGGGTGCAACAAAAGATGGTAGGTAGGTCGTTCATCATCACTAGAAACCTAATAATTAAAAAGAAATAAAAAATTGAACATGATTAGTACAAAATATATGATATCAATTAGTAACCACATTGACAATATTGCATGATTAATTGGTTTGACGTTGAAATAATTACATTAATCGATATACCAAACAATTATAATTATTACTATCATTAATGTCCCAAGATTGTGGCTAGAAGATGCAATATTGTTACAATTGGCAAGGTGAAGCGACTGTCCATTTTCATCTACCAAATGCGCCTTGCGGTATGCTACTCCTGATAAGAGCTTCCGACGTTTTGGAGATGACATTTGAATATTTTGTGCATCTGAACTTGATCCTGAATCTGCGTGAACCTGCAAATTTGTATACATTATAAATTTAATAAAATTGTGCATGATTGACATTAATAAAAAACATAAATTCAATTAGATAATGAAAATATAAACAAAATATGAAGTAAATATTACGTCTCGAGATGGATAGGAAGAACTCTGCGATGGACTTTGAGAAATATTATGGAACGACTTGGATTTTGAAGAATTGTCCGTTTGATATAATTATGATATTTTCTCCCTGCATTTGAGCAAAATCAACAACAAATTTTGGTGCACACACCTAAAAGTAATTTTGGTGAATTAACAATGGACTTCTTGTTGTCGGTGCTAATATATTGATCACCGCACCGGTGCGTTTTCGTTAATGCGCACCAGTGCCGTGGTATAAACGGACGCACCGGTGCAGTGATATTAAGTGACGCACCAGAGACGAATAACCGCAAATAAAAAAAAACGCAACTCTATTTTCTTTAAGTGAAAAAAGCGGTAAATTGAAAAATGGGCGGAAAAATATTTTCAAAAATGTAATTTCATAAAAAAATTCTTTAAATACTAAAATTCTTTCACTATTTTTGCAAAAATCTTCAGCCACAGATTTGCAGGAGACATACCTGGAGCAACAGAGCACGAGAGCATTGTGGAGCAACGAAATTCGTTTGAACATAAGTATTCAGACAATCAGAATTCCAAACCTCTGGTGATTCAAACACTATATCATAGAATTTCAAATGATTTTGTGATTAAAGTTTATTGTTTTTTTTTTTTTAACTTTTTTATGCAGTAAAAAAAATTTCAATTTATTTTCATTTTCAGAAACAAAAATAAAATAAAATAAAATAAATCCATTTTTACCCTAAACCCTACATTCTTTTTGTTTTTGCCCTTTCTTCTCCATGTTTCTGTGATTTCAGAATTAGTGCTTTTCATTTTAGATTTATAGGCTTTTTGTATTGCTATATATAAGCCTAAGACATCCAACCCATGGGACGACTTGCATAGTCGGATCCCAATCCATGTCAACCCTTGCGCGAATTTTTGAAAAAAAAAAGTTTTTTTTTTTTATTTATCAGTGCGCCCTTCGTAACCCAGCACACAGCGAAAGTACTGTGATACAAATTTTAAAAACATTTTTTTTTAATCAGTGCACCATATGTAAAATAGGGCATCGTGCGTTATTTCATTATGGCACACCATGAACGTGTTATTTCGCAAAAAAATGTTTTATTGTGTTAATTGGTGCACCATGTAACATATAACGCACCGTGTCGGGTCTCCTAGTTGACAGAGAGCACCGTATGGTGGTCCCTTGTTTGCACGAGGCGTTTATGCTACAAAAACTAAAACTAGACGATTTTTATTATTTTATCTGTGTTGATCAGTGCGGTGGTGAACATGTAATGCACTGGTGCTTCTTGTTGACATAAAGCACTGTACGGTCTATTATACTATTTGTGCGATGCGTTTATAAGACACCCACGCACCGACGTCGGTGCATACACCATGAATGGCGCATCGGTTTCTTGAGATTTATTTTATTTTATTTTATTTTGAAAAGTTGACAATTTATTTATAGAATATATTAACTAATGATATGGTATATGTTTCATATTGATAAAGAAATGGCTGACAGGTGATCAAGTAACAAAAACACTGATAACACATCAAAAAAAGAAAAAAAAAAGACAAGTTCTTTGTAAATTTTTTACAAAAAAATATATTTTTGAACTATATGTAAGTTTAACTAATATGTATTGTTTACTGTGTATCATGCAGAGCCACAAAATGATGAAGCTCAATAAGAATATTTCTGATCTACGGCTAAAAGAGCGTAAAATCTTGATGGAAAAATTGCAAAAGGATGAATCAGGTGAATGAAAAAATACTATCGATCCAATATGAGTTTCTTTTTTTAATTTTCATTAATAATATACTTCAAATTATTAGATAACATGTGCCAAACAATATACTAATTCACATCTGTTTAATGTTCTACAGGGACCAACAACTCAGAAAAGGAATGTTGTTCAAAGAAAAGAAAAAAAATAGAAAATGCAAATGAAAATGAATTTCTCGTTAGCTCATCTGGAGTGGTGTTGGAGGTTAGCGAAAAGGGGAAAAACTTTTACAAAATTTTGAGGGATCTAGTGGAACAAATGTATAGACGTTCTTTCCACTTACAATACCAAAATTAATCCAATGATTCCAAGAACCAAATTTTATCTACACTACAGGAAGAGTTTCCATAGAATTGGTCAATGAGAGATGTCATATTTTTAATAGCAAAAACGTACAACAACAAAAAGGAAGGAATGAAAAAGTAATATTCCTTTAAATGTTTGTCTAGAATGATTTATAAGTATCATTTATAAATGTCACTTTTGTTATATTTGTTTTTCAAATATCAATATAAAAATTAAATAGTTTATTGTCATGTTACATTTTCAGGAAGATTATGAAAATTTTAAAAAATGAACGAGCTGACAACAGAAATATGTCAATAGGAATGTCCAAAAAGGTGTACAAGGAGATGATCAAATAAATAGACAAAATTGCTTCGCAGGAGGAGCCATCTCAACAACAATGTGCTTCAAATATATTATGTAATCATTGAATTTTTCGATCATTAGGTACAATAAATAAACAATTTAGCATTAAATATTAATTTCCAAATATTTTCTTGTAGAAAAGAAAAGAAAATGGAACCCATTCAGTGCATAAATAGGACGACAAAGAAGAAAAGGGTTGATATCTAAGTTTGTGAGTAATTGTTACTTCCTTATAACAACTTAACTAGATTTCATTTTTGTATTTTTTAAGTTGTTTTACAAAAATCCTCATTGAATGTCTTCAAACAGGTACTAACATACAAAGAAGAACCATCAAACGAGTTGATTGACATTGTGTTAAATATGGGTTGTGAGTATATGTTGACATATTAGAAATTAATTGTGGAATTTGTAAGCATCTATCGATCTTGTTTTACTTAGCTCCGTCTATAATTAATAGAACAAAAAAAACTTTTATATTAAATATATGATTTGTTATGGGGTATAAAATTTGCAGGAAACAAAGTATGGAACTGTACCAACAGATGAAATCTTGAAAGATGGCATACTACATGGTTTTGAAAGAATGTGTATAGTTCATGAGTCAATTATTGTTATGGTACGTCATTTATTTTCGATTTACATTGATGTATATTATTTAATATTGCAATTTTCACTATTCTCACTAATGTATATACACTCATTACAATTTATTTTTATGTTTGTAGATGGAAGGTGAAGAAGATCAAGAAAAAAATCAACACCATGAACAAAACATTCATGAAAATAACCCGAGTCATGAAAGTAGCTCTAGCAGTGACAACAGTTCAAGTGAAGAATGATGATCACTATGTTTGGATATCAAAGCAAGGCGTTGTATTTTATGAAATATTTGTCTGTGAAATCAAACATTTTGTTTAATGTAATGGACATAGTGTCCCAATTGAAAGACAAAGGGATACCAATAACTGTTCTATCAAACACTGTCTTATATATATATATATATTATAAAATGTGTTTTAATTTATTCTATTGGGTTCTCCATTGTCATTGTGAAATGTAACACCATTGATTAAATTTATGGATGGTTAAATATTATAATGAAGAGATGTGAAATTTGATGATATGATATAACAAATTAATTCAACCATCACATTCAAATGCACTAATAAAAAATTTAATTCATATGAATACTATTATAAGATATATGTCATCTTTTGATGAATAATGAATTTTAAAAATCAAAATAATTATGATATGATATAACAAAGTAATCCAAACATCGCATCCAAATGCATTAATAAAAATTTAATTAATATGAATATTGCTGTAAGATGTGTCGACTTTTGATGAATAATGAATTTTTAAAAATCACAATAATTTCATTGTCATAGGCCGATGTTTCTAAAAAATACAAAATAAACACCGGTGTGTTTGTATGATACAGTGCGTCGGTGTGTTTCTATGACCTATATGCACCGCACAAATACCAATACTAATTTTTAATATTGTTTTGTTTGTGAGATATTGCGCATTGGTGCGTTTATGTGGGTCTACGCACTGGGAATTTGTACGACCTATGGGCACCACACAAATACGAATAAGAATTACAAAAAATGGTGCGTTTGTTAGATACTATGCAGAGGTGAGTTTCTATAACTCGATGTACTGGTGCGTTTAGACGACCTATGGGCACCGCAAAAATCCCAAGACCAATTAGAATGGCCTCGTGTGTTATATCACTAATACTGCGCCCCGGTACGGTTTTATACCTTGACGGCCTAGTGCATGCACTTTCGACCACCCTGGGCCACCTTCTATATGACACGCACCGGTGCGTTGACACCTTCGTAGCGGATTGATGAAAAAAACATCCATAATAACCTTCAGCCACCCAGTTTTTTTAGTTGTGTTGAAGTTTTGTTAAAAGCTCCGCCAAAACCTTCGTAACCATAAACGAATGTTGTAGCAAATGTTTTTTGACAATTTTGGCCAATTTTATAACACTAAAAACCTCCTTTATAACCTCCAATAGAGGGTCTTTTCCTTGTAGTGTCATCCTGTATGGTGCTTTAGATAAAGGAACAACTCTTGGCACCAGGTTAATAGAAAAATAATTCTCCCTCTTTAGAGGCAATTGGGGTATTTATGCAAATAAATCATCAAATTATTATAGCACTAGGTAATTTTATATATTAAATTGTTGGTTTATATTTGATTTCTCCAAATATGCTACAAGTATCTTACATCCTTTCTTAAAATTGTTTTTCAATTACATGGTTGACATCTCTTTGATGGAAATTGGCCTGGGAAATCCTTGGACCTGCTTCTATTGTCCCTCATCATCAACAAAATTAAAGGACTTGTTGTAGCAATCAAGTATTGCATGGTGATTTTCCAACCAATCCATACCAATCAAAAAATCATATGCACCTAGTGAAATCAAATTCAAGCTAGTTGTTGTTCTTAACCAATTCATCTCAATTGAGAATTTTCTAATTGATTTTGTAACCTTCTCTTCATACTTGTAGCTAGTTGTACTAACCTTCGTAATTGAGTTATTGTCTAATTTTTTAAAGGAAATTTTTTGAACCTCATACTCTATTATCATGGGAAATCGAAGAACTTGTGTGAGAAAATATGATAGAAAAAGAAAGCCTGAAGAACGTAGAGAAGAGACGAGACAATATCGCAAAAGAAAGTTAGAAGCTCTCTCAAATATTGAAGAGGAAAATCAACCTCAAGCAGAAATTGAAGCAGGTATATAAATGTAAATATTACATGATCTATTGATATATATTTAAAATTTTCCTAATATAAAATATGAAGCTTAATTTTTATTTGATGAACTAGTTTGAAAAATATTTTGTTTGATGTAAACAGACACAGATATTCCTCAAAATATTGAAGAAGAAAATCAACCTCAAGAAGAAATTGAAGCATGTATGTAAATGTAAATATTATGATCTATTGATATATTTTTAAAGTTTTCCCAATGTAGAATGTGAAGCTTAATTTTTATTTGATGAACTAGTTTGAAAAATATTTTGTTTAATGTAAACAGACAGAGATACTCCTCAAAATATTGAAGAAGAAAATCAACCTCAAGCAGAAATTGAATCGGGTATGTAAATGTAAATATTATGATCTATTGATATATTTAAAATTTTCCTAATATTTATTCACATATTTATTAATTTAGTTATTTATTGAATATGTACTATTTTTTCGAATATGTACAGATGAAATCACTATCGATAATGAGATGTTAGAAAATGTCGACACTCACACACATGGAGATAAAAAACTTGACTATATTATACGATATCGTGTCGATAAAATTTTGGAATTGTTTTTCAAACCTGAGCAAGCGACAGTTCAAGCTCAAATATTGAAAGGTCTCCTATCATCAAGGAAATTAAAAGAAGCGACGACACTATTGGGTATTCGAAAATCAACCAAAGATTAAAAAATGAAAGAAGAGGTGATAAAAAATATGAGTAGTGCTATAGAGTCAATTAAGAGATCTAGAGATAAAGAGGTTTCAAATATACGTAGAGGAATACAAATGGCAATGGTTTCACCAAGTACTCAAGAGAACCGTTTGAATCTAACATCTATGGCACGAGCACTGGGAACCTCGCGAAAAACTCTGCACAAACATCGAAAATTTCGACTGCAAATAGACGTAAAATGATGAACTCGCTTGTTGGAGAGCTATTTGTAGGCAACCATACAAAGATAGACTTGGAGAAGATGTTAAAAAAATAATATATGAATATTGGAAGAAAAATTCGCGTGTTTCACCCACTGCAAGACATGTGATGCGAAGAAGAATAGCATGAAATCAATACGAAGAACATGAAAAACATCTCTTGGAAACCACTCAAATAGAGTTATTCAACAAGTTCAAAGAAGAGAATCGTCAAATTCAAGTTTCACTCAGTGCTTTTGTTCAACAAAAACCATGGCATGTAAAACCTATCACCGTACGCGACACTTGTTGTTGCCGTTATCATGTGGAATTTGAGTTATATTATGACACATTCCTTGATTTCGGTAGAACATTATGGAAGGATTCACCTCCTCCTTCCACTATCCGTGAATTCATATCTCAAATTCTATGTGAAAGAGAAAGCTATGAACTATTTTACAAAAAGAAATGTGTTGGTGGTAAAAAATGCGATGATTGTGGAAATTTGACTAAATTTCAAAACAAATATCGTATTGATATAAATGATCAATCATTGACCAACATGAAAGTGAAATGGAAGAGATACGAATATACCAATACATCGATTCAAGGTGCAGATAGTGTTAAAAGAATCGAATTACGAGAAGACGAAATTTTTCTAATAGACTTTTTGAGAAAGTTTGAAGCAGAAATTTACAAATACACCATGCATTCCCATAGAGCTCGATGGCAAGACTTGCAATTCAAAAAATCTCGTGAAGTTTTTTCACCAGGAACCATTTTGTCAGTGATTGATTTTGCAGAAAACTACACATTTGCTCCACAAAAAGAAATTCAGAGTGAATACTATCACTCTGACCAAGTCTCCATGCTCGTCCATATTCTATATAGACATGCTGAACAAAATGTCGATCATATAGAAAGCACAAGTGAAAATCGATATATCATTAAAGAATATCACTTTTATATCAGTGACGATCGTACACATGATACATGTTTTGTACAACATTGTTTTGGAAAAATTTATGATTCATTGAAAAATCATGGAATAACATTCAATGAACATTGGATATGGTCAGATGGATGCGCAGGTCAATTCAAATCTGCACGATCATTTTTTTGGTTGTGTCGTCTTCATAAGAAAACTTGCATTAAACATTGTTGGAATTTCTTTGAGACTGGCCATGGAAAAGGAGAACATGACGGTGCAGGAGCATGCATAAAACGAGTGCTTCGAAGATATCAAATGAACCACTTTGCACGCCGACTTGCGAACGCTGAAGAAGTTGTTCAATGGTGCAAAAATGCTCTAAGCCATGAGATTAACCCATCACGAGAAGTGCAAAGGTACATTCAATTTAATTTATATTGGTAATCTAATTTTAAACATTGTACATTTATCATGCAATGATATTTTTTAATTGTATTTTGATATCATATTTACAAATTCTTTTTCTAATTTTCCATATAAAGGTTTTTCTGGCATATTGGAATCGGAGACGTAAATAGATCAATTGGAAATGAAGTTGGAACAATAAAAGGGACTCGAAAATTGCATTCAATTCAAACAAAATTGTCCACAAATGTGTTTGCATTGGATAAAAGAAAATATTCTTGTTTTTGTGATGTTTGCATAGACAACACAAAATCCAATGACGTCTGTGAAAACAAAACGTATGTGAACGATTGGAAACATACAGAGCTAAATACAAAGGGAAAAATGTCTGTTGCAATGATTGAAGAAATGGAATCAGATGAAACTACAATATCATCCGATGGTGATCGAGTTTCTGATCTTGTTAGAGAAGGTAACATTTGAATTACTTTTTAATGATTTAAAGATTTACAAATTTAAATTTAAATATGCATAATTATTTATGTTAAATTTATTTTATTGTGCAGGAGATGTTTTTGCTGTAATTGCACCTATTGACAACGATGAAAATGTGAAGTATTATTTGATGCGTTGCACTGAACAAAAAATGAAATTATTACAAGACTATAATGATCACGGATTTCAGTATGACAAAGGGTCTATTATACCGAAAGGTTATTTTTTCAAACAAACTCGTCAAAGTGGAGACTTTGTTTACTTCGAAGACTATGAACCTAATTCCATAAGTTGTCAATATAGTCACTTGGTGTGTGCAGCACGCATAAAGTTGATAGAAGTTCAATCAAAGAAAAAATCAAAAATTAAGAAATGGAAAATGTCAAAATCCGATCATGAACAGATTATTGAGGATGGAATTCCATTAGAATTTTTTTGAGTGAAGTGTCAGGACAACAATTTATTATCTTTTAAACCTTTCAGTACTCAACTAAAAATTGAACTGCTTATGTTATTTGTGGTTTGCAAATGTTACAAATTGTTTGGGTACAAGCACGTGCTCTAGTTTCCACTGAAAATAGTTTTTCTATACATGTGCATCGATTAAAAATGTTAAATATGTATTGGATATATATATTCTAGAATGAAATTAATTGTTCTTGTATATTAATTGTTTTTGTATATGTTCTCCGACCATATGGTACAAACTATTTCACTTTATTTTGTAAAGTCAGATTCTATCCCCATATGGCCTAGCCTCCAAGGGACGAGATAACAAGTGGTTGTCCCCACTTGCCCGAATCTCGGCTTTTAAGTACAATTTTACTGTTTATGTCGAGCATCTTACATGATGTCCTAGCCAAAGATAGATTCTCTTTGTTTCAAGTTTCTAGTAAAAGTTGTCACCGAATGCCCCGCTCGAACTCTTGTAGTAAACACCATACCTCATCTCTCTTGCTCTCCAATATTATTAGGTTTAATTATTATAACACAAAAATCGTTCTACATTATCAATAATTTTTTGCGCTTAAAGTAAAATCAATGAACACTATTAATCCAATGTCTTTACAAGTAATGTACCATCATACATGTGCAATTATATCAAATTAGAAATCAACATATATACAATGAAATCAATGGGGATTGTCTTGTTGCAAGTAACATAATTTCAATTTACCATATGTGCAAATGTAGGTTGAAACCATCCAAAACTTTAAGTTGTAAATTGAAACCATCCAAAACTTTAAGTCTTAAAACCCTTTCAATTATATATTGTGCATCATTAAAACATTTAACATTTAAAGTTCATTAAATATCACATGCAAAATGTAGATTGAAACCATCCAAAACTGGAGTTTTAAAAACTTCACATGCCACATGCCAATTATAATTCAACAATCCAACAAAAACATTTAACAAATTACATATCACACGCCACACCAAGACGACCACACTAAGAGGATTGGTGCACTTCGTTTGGAAGGAGTCAATATATGTCGTATTGGAGCGATTAGACAGAATTCGAAAAGGAAAGAGCTTGAACCAATTCAAGCAGACCCAGGATCGAATTGTTCTATGAAGCTTCATGAGAAGAGATATGTGAAAAGCACTGTTAAGCCATGCCAATTATAATTCAACAATGCAACAAAAACATTTAACAAATTAAATATCACACGCCAAAGTCGTTTCAAGTTTTTGGTAAAAGTTGTCGCCGAATGACCTACTAGAATATTATAAACCATTTAAATATTTAGCTCAAACTCTTGTAGTAAACACCATACCTCAAGTCTCTCTTGCTCTCCAATATTATTAGGTTTAATTATTATAACACAAAAATCATTCTACATTGTCAATAATTTTTTGCGCTTACACTGAAATCAATGAACGCTATTAATCCAATGACTTTACAAGTAATGTACCATCATACATGCAATTATATCAAATCAGAAATCAACATATACTACATAATGAAATCAATGCGGATTGTTTTGTTAGAAGTAACATTTCAATTTACCACGTGCAAATGTAGGTTCACATTCTATCATTCATGTAGTTTTAAAAACTTCAGATACCATTAGAATTATAATTCAACTATCCAACAAAAACATTTAACAATAAATATCACATGCCATGCCAATTATAATTCAACTATCCAACAAAAATATTTAACATTAAATATCAAATGTCAAATGTAATTCAATGACAACATTACTTCACATTCACATGCCAAAAGTACTAAAACCATCCAAAGAACACCGAAATCAATGAACAAGTTATTAATCCAATGACTTTACAAGTAATGTACCATCATATGTATGCAATTATATCAAATCAGAAATCAACATATATAATGTAATGAAATCAATGGGGATTGTCTTGTTACAAGTAACATTTCAATTTACCACATGTGCAAATGTAGGTTCACATTCATCATTCATGTAGTTTTAAAAACTTCAAATGCCATGCCAATTATAATTCAACTATCTAACAAAAACATTTAACATTAAATATCACATGCCATGCCAATTATAATTCAACTATCTAACAAAAACATTTAACATTAAATATCACATGCCATGCCAATTATAATTCAACTATCCAACAAAAACATTTAACATGTCCAAAAATATGTCCAAAAAACATATTGTAATAAAATATGTCCAAAAATTGTAAATCTCACTCAAGTATCAAACTGTATCAAGTTTAACAAATTTTAAAACCATCTAAATTTTGAAATAAAATCAAATCTACTGTATATCTTGTCCATCAAATGGAAGATCTAGCCTCTGGGTCTCGATTGGCTCGCTATCTTGTAAAGGGAAAACCTACATACACAATGTACATGTACTTGAACATTAAAATTTGAAGTTTTAAAAATGAACGAGAATATATATCTCTAGAACTTCATGTAAAAAACAAAATATAACAAAAAAATCGCGCAATACCTCGTAAGGTTGCCTCTCCATTTGATGAACAGGATCTGCCATAGAAACATCTCTAGTGGTAACCTGTACAATATACATGTACAGTTAAATATAAATAAATATATATATACAGAAATAATTTATATAAATTAAAAACTTTCAAATGAAAATGCACGTGTGTACATATATATAAACTTATTTGAACAATAATATTAAAAAAAAGAACTAAAGACAACTTCTTCAAATGCTGTGGATGTCCCTATCTCCGTCGCTAAAGTCCTCGGATTAAAAAAATCTTCTATACAAACCTAAATTCAAAAAATTTTAAATAACTCAAAATATAGATCTCTCTCTCTATATCTCAATTTTTTATGGAACTTTTTGAGGTAACATAAATTTTGAACTTGTGAAAAATTGTCCATACTTGTGCATCTCCCAATGAAGTAGAAGGTATATCTCCTAAAGAAGAAGAAGGTACCGACATCCCAAAAACATCAGACGGAATCAGTACCTGTTAAAACATTTTATCGAATTAAATATATATACATACATGTACATGTGTGGCAACAATTATTTATTTTAGAGTCACTTAAAAAACACTAACATACATGTGCCAACATATCATGATGGGAAGACCCATCTGCATCGTTTGAGCCAGAGGTCCCGAACGTAATATTAACATTTTCATCACGCATCATGCCTGAGAACTGCAAATGGTGTTTTAACATATAATCATACTTTTTTGTTAGATTAATGTACACATACAAATAAATGTATACATGTGTACATACACATGTATTTATTACAAATTGTACACATGTATATGTAAATATAATTTCAAATCCTAAGGTCACTAACACATACCGTTCCGGTGCCCTCTTCCTCACGAAAAATTAGTTCTTGCAGACCATTGCGACAATTTATTGCGTATGTTCGGAGATCTTCAACATTCATGTTGTAAATCTCCTCATCTGTATAATAAACAAAATTGGCACGTGCATTTTCACGTGCTCTTTTTCGATTTAAGCCAAGATCGACTCCACTCAATCCGCTATGAACATTTTCGATCATAACATCTCTTGCTTCACGACTTATTTGAGAAGTCGCATCCAGCTCTGATCGCAAGGTTTCGACTCGAGACGGTCGACTCACCAATGGCGGCTCAGGGCGAGGCAACTCCACATCTCGCTTAGCGCCCTTACGTTGACATAATCGACCTCTCCTCGGGCCAAAAAATTCTGAAGGAAGGTCATTGTAGTCTGGTTTCATATCCAAAAAAAATTCTGCATAAAAAATTTGTGCAAAATAAAGAGGAACCTCATCGTTCCATGGAATCCTTCCAAAGGCCGCAAGATGTCGACTATACAAATATTTTGCTTTGTCTGGGTGCTTGAAATACTGCACCTTCAACATCTTTCTTTTTGGCCCTTCCTTATAATTAAACATTGACTTAGCCTGCGCTCTTGAAACTTTTTTTTTTATGTCCTGCCATTTATCGGGACCTATCACTGTTTCTCTTCTCTTTCTCATCACTTCTACAAACGAATTAGTGGTTGGCCCCAAATCTTTGTACACTTTTACCATTTCACTCAATGAATGTGTAACTATTTGTAGGCTTTGTCTACTCTCAGCAGGTAGAGACAAATCCTGGAGATCTCTTTGCAATTTTGCATAAAGGCTTTGACACCTTTGTAAGGTGCATTCCACCATGTTCGTTTCCCATGGTATATCAGTAATCTCAGCTGGATAAGTTGTGCTAGGTTGACAGCCTTCTTCTTCAATGTAGCGCACTGCCCTGCGTCTTTTTTGACCACTGGCTCTAACATTTTCAGCCTCTGCATCAATATATATAAAATTTCGTATATTAGAAAAAACACGTGTAAAAAAGGTCGGACAAATTTAATGAAAAAATATTGAAATTGATGGCAACCTTGATGTTGTTGGTTAACATCATCTCCAACTTGACCCTGCTGAGAACCAACCCCAGAATGATGCTGCTGAGAACCAGACCCACAGTGACCCTGTTGAGAACCAGCAGCCATTGATTGCTGGCCTTTGGGGGAATAAATATCACCCTCTTCCCGCACCCTGCTACCTCGACCGGTTGAACCTTGGCCATGCTCCATGGATGGAGTAGAAAGCCTTCTCCTCTCGCCTCCTAAAAATTAAAATATGAAACTTATTAACAACTAATTTCACTCACAAAGTTAATAAAAAAATCACTTCCATATGTACACACATGTATGGAGATTTAAGATTATATTTAATTACCGTGAACATCCTCCATATGGGATTCCGCTGATCTTCTTCTTTCATCCTCCATGATATATATCTATTGACCGACATTCACAAAATAGATTTCAAAAAATCAATACCTCAGAGTAAAATCCAGTTTGGGGCTGTTAAATCGAGTATGTTCTATATTTCTTAGAACAATAGAAGGTTTATAAAATAACATGCGAAGCAACATGAGACTTGGAACAATCATTTTCATTATCTATATGGAAGGCAAGAATGATTATATCCCCTTGAGCTTAAGCTTATGTAGTTTGTCAATTTTTATCATATATTTTTTGGTAAGTGTAAATGTTTTTTTTATCTATAGTACAGGTCATGAGTTCCCCAATTTTACCTTATGTAAAGCATGATTCTAGGATTACTAAAATTTGTACTTGGTTTTTAAAGAATATATCAAATAAAGTTTTTGAGAAGCAAATATGGCTTGTTCCTTAGAATTTGGCACTTTGAATTTCCTTCCCCATATTTCTTGTTAATGATTATAACCTTAAAATGGCTAATATTGGTTTGTCATCATCATCTAAAAATGACTTGGCAGATGAAAATTTACCATGTCAATCATCATCACTTCACACCATCTCATACATGACCCCTTCTACATATTATATGCATGAATTTTTTAAATCTCATCCTCTCTACCTATCCCATGAATGATTGTGACAACAGGTGAATAAAATACAATTTATAAGCAGAAGATAGTTTCTAGCTTGTCCAACTCCATCCGCCCCATAGCTAGTGATTTCTCAATTTTCCACTTCCAACTTTCTATTCTCTAAATTCATTAGCAGCTAATTTTATCGATAGCCACACCACTATACATATAATTATCATATACACTACTACATTAATGAACTCTACGTTGTTTGTTATTGTAATGTCCAATAACAAACAATGTTAATTGAGTTTAGTAGTGTATATATATAACAATTTCTTTGACTTCCAGGTGTGTTGTGACTATTAGTAGAATTAACTACCAAAATGAATTTCCAAAATAAAATGTTGGAAGAGAAAAATAGGCAATCATTAGATATGGAGTGCGTGGAGGAGGACAAACTTATACTGATCATTTCCTTATCAAATTTCCTTTATTCACCTAATGTCACAATCAATCGTGGTCTAGATAGAAGGGATGACCTACCATAAATTCAATCATATAATGTGTAGAAGGGTCATATTTAGATGGTGTGAAACGATGATTACAAACATGATAATTTTTCATCTACTAGGCCATTTTGAGATGATGATTACAAACTAGTGCTAGCCCATTAAAGGTTATAATCATTGGTGCCTAATGTGGGGTGGAAAATTTAAATCAAGTTCGTATCAAAGTACAATTTAGCTCATTTTAGTCAAGGTTAGTTAGAAGAATTAGCTATTGGTTTCTACCTTCAATTTCCTCCGAAAATGAATGTGTACGTGCTTTTGAGAGACATTAGAGACATTAGAGGAACAAGGTCCAAATTTTTGATGAAAATGTGCTATGAAAGTAAAGGGTTTTAAAGGTAAGCATGTACAAGGCATAATTGAGCCAAATGTTCTTCAAGAAGGGCCTAATTATTTGGGTCTTGGTTATGGAAAACATGGAAAATGCTCCAAAGCCAAGGAGGCTTGTGAGGTTTGTGTTCATGATGAATGGAACATGTACATATTTTACCTTAAAGTTTTTGTGTTTTATGGATATTAAAATGAAGAACTTCTATTTAGATCCATTCCAGAGATTGACTGCAGGGGCATTTACTACATATGTCACCTTTCATAAAAGATGAGATCCAGAGGCTACCTGGCCCTTTACAGACTCTGCCTATAGAACTTGTAGAAGTAAACACTAGAGGCATTAACAATATCAAAGAACTAGACATGGGAATGTGTCTCTTTCCCTACGCAAAAAATAATTCTTGAGGTAGTTAATCTTCATAGACAGGTCATCAAGCAAGTCAATGTGATCATCCCTCCTTCCCTCCCTTCTAAAATAATTATGTTTTGCGGGTCAGAAAGCCAAAATATGGAGACAATTAAATCACCAAATCCAACGTATGATTATGCATGATGGAGAATATCTAGCGCTTTCCCTTGTTAAATATATTAACAAGGGAAAGCGCTAGAGATTCTCCATCATGCATAATCGTACGTCGATGCTTATAGAGTGAAAAAACTAAAAGAATCAACTTGTAGGGTCATTTTAATGGGGGGTGGAGAATTCCCGGGTCTTTGCAAATTCAAAGTATGGTGCATGTTGCATGAAGCAAGATGTTGAAAGTAGAGTTATGTTAGACACACATAAATGCAACAAATATGGAAATTTGTACATGAGCTCTATTATTTGACTTAAGAGTCAGTTGTTTGAAAAGGCATGTTTTGTCAACTTGTGTTTGGTTGATGGTTTTGTACACCAATATGTAAGAGTACACGGACATATTCACATGATGTGAATTTTTTTTTTCTTTGAAGGAGAAAAATGATGTGTTTTCAATTTGATGGTTTTGTTTGTGACAATAAGTCACAAGATTTTGCGAAGGTCCACTCTTGAGCGAGAGCCTCATGATTACAACCTATCCGTGAGAATCAAATGGGAGTGCATCCTCATTTTGAAAACAAGTAGGATTCTAAGCTACCTAGGACTCAAACCATCATTTTTAAATTTGAAATATAATGGTGTTGTTTCAATGCATGAATCCACAACCCTAACACATGAAATCACTAATCTAATTACACATGAAATAAATAGTTATTTTCTCCAAAATTAAAAATATAACTAAAAACTAAATTCAACATAGTTGAAAGAAAAAGAAGCGCCATTGAAATGGTTTGCTGACAAATGGTTATATTTCTTATCCAATTAAGGCGTAGCATGTATTTTGATGTTTCATGAATTTCTTTGCAAATTCAAAGTATGGTGCATGTTGCATGAAGCAAGATGTTGAAAGTACATGAGCTCTATTATTTGAGCTAAGAGTCAATTGTTTGAAGAGGCATGTTTTGTAAACTTGTGTTTGGTTGATGGTTTTGTACACCAATATGTAAGAGTACATGGACATATTCACATGATGTGAATTTTTTTTTCTTTGAAGGAGAAAAATGACGTGTTTTCAGTTTGATGGTTTTGCTTGTGACAAGACGTCACAAGATTTTGCGTAGGTCCACTCTTTAGCGAGAGCCTCATGATTACAACCTATTCGTGAGAATCAAATGGGAGTGCATCCTTATTTTGAAAACAAGTAGGATTCTAAGCTACCTAGGACTCAAACCATCATTTTTAAATTTGAAATATAATGGTGTTGTTTCAATGCCTTAATCCACAACCCTAACACATGAAATCACTAATCTAATTACACATGAAATAAATAGTTATTTTCTCCAAAATTAAAAATATAACTAAAAACTAAATTCAACATAGTTGAAAGAAAAAGAAGCGCCATTGAAATGGTTTGCCGACAAATGGTTAGATTTCTTAACCAATTAAGGCCTAGCATGTATTTTGATGTTTCATTAATTTCTTTGCAAATTCAAAGTATCCAGTGCATGTTGCATGAAGCAAGATGTTGAAAGTACATGAGCTCTATTATTTGTCTTCAGAGTCAATTGTTTGAAGAGGCATGTTTTGTCAACTTGTTTGGTTGATGGTTTTGTACACCAATATGTAAGAGTACATGGACATATTCACATGATGTGAATTTTTTTTTCTTTGAAGGAGAAAATGATGTGTTTTCAGCTTGATGGTTTTGTTTGTGACAAGATGTCACAAGATTTTGTGAAGGTCCACTCTTGAGCGAGAGCCTCATGATTACAACCTATCTGTGAGAATCAAATGGGAGTGCATCCTTATTTTGAAGGAGAAATGTCAATAGGCTTTAGGAAATTTAATTTCAAGTCATTTAATTTCACTAGAAATAATTCAGAGGTACATGATATGAATAGTATTTAGGAAGAACAATAGTCCCTCATGGAATATGAAGAAAGTAGCCACTTCATTTTGTATATATGCATGCTTTGAGTTACTTCTCAAAAAATTTCAAAACATGTGTATTTATTACTCTACCCATCCCGATTTTCATAGGATCCATAGCACATACATTTCTATATGCACCCTAGTTGTTGTAAGGCCTAATTATTTCATCACTTTCAAAGGAATTACATCAGTTTTTTCTCCTAAATCTAGCATATAGTTGTGTAATAATATTTTATTTATAAATAGGAATATATGAAAATGTTTATGAATTACATTTTTATTCCCTTGATTCATCTTTTATAACTCTATAGGATAATCCTCAAAAGTAGGGTCATCTACTTCATCAAATTTTAAGAACTTCTTAACCTCATATCTTTATTTCATATTTGCATAACTTCCACAAATGGGATAGAAACAAGATATTTTCCAAGTGTTGAAGTAAACCAACATTAATTTCATTGTACACTCTTTATATAGGTATGGTTGAATGTTGTACATCTTGTACATAGATCAATTTGTTGTTTTCATTGTTTACTCTTAGAAATTATTTGAAGTGGGAGCGAAGAGTTGGTTTCTTCCTAGGTTGGCTTACATTTCCTTTAATATGTGATCCATGCCTTTCTCTAATTCATATTTTTATCTCTTGTATTAATTATGTTATTCTTTCTATGTATTGTTCAAGTACAAGGGGGTGAAATAATTTCTTATCATTTTCTAAGTGGTGAGGTCGTTTGAATCTCCAATAGTTGTGTTGGTGTGGTGGGAACCATGCTAGGAGTTGGGCATTCCATTGATATGGTCAAGGTACTTAGTGTATGAGAAGCATCCAAAATTAGGCGGATTGGGATCTTGATGAGGGGGATATGTCACTTGATGCATGCAGTGATGATGGTATTTGATGAGTAAAGGACACATATAGATGAGATGAGTGTCTTTAACATAGAGCACTCAAGGGCATGCCAAATACTAATTAACCGAGTTCGTGACATAATAAATGGTGGAAGAGGAATCATTAACATATGAGGTTGGTGTAAGTGGTGGTGCTACTATTGAGGCATGATGTATGGTGACCAACACATCTTGATATCGTCGGAGATTGAGACAATGTTGTGTATAATGTTTGTGTTTCACATAAATAGACAAGAGGTCGTTGGTTCTTTAACCCTTATTACGTGATGAGGTGGCAACATCACATGATGGAGTGGGGAGAAATGGGGGTGCTTAAGGGGTATGAAGGATACCCTTCAACTCATGAAGCATGGGGCATGAATTGGTGGGATGACCTAATGTGTCTCAAAGGGCACACGAGGGACTAACCTTGGGTATTTTTGGTTGAAGGTTCTTTCTAAAATAAAAATTATAAATAACTATGGAAACTTGCATTAACAAATTATCCTACAAAAATTATTGTAGAAAATTTTCAAAATTGAAATGCAACCTTAAATTCCTTGCATTTTTTCATCAACTTTGTTAATAATTAAATAGTCTACTAGTTGACTATATTACCAACTGCAATGAATATTGTCTTTTCCTAATGTTCATTGTGAAAATGGATCCTCACGTTAATGTGATAGGATCTTTTTCATCTCTCAAGTTACTAGGTCAAAGCATCCTAATGGGTAAATTAATTGTGAGATAAATTACTTGCATTAAATGTCAATCCAGGTTCTTATACTTCTAAAGTACACTTGCACAATATATGCTAAGCAATTAACTCTCAATCAAAAATGGAAATGTAGACATAATGTATACACACTTTACATTAAGAAAACGTGTATATGCACATGCTTTTGAAGAAAGAAAGGCATTTAGCATGCTTCTTCATTCAAAATAAGTATTTAAAAAGCCCTAAAAAGAAAGGCATTTAGCATGCTTCTTCATTCAAAATAAGTATTTAGAAGGCCCTAGAAATGAGATAAACTATATGAAGTGCTGGAGAAATTCCAAAGTTTTGGTTCTTAAAGTAAAAAAAAAATAAAAAATCATATCATATCTAACTAACAAAAATCAACGTTTAAGGCTAATACTAAGAGAAAAGAAACGCAAAAAGGAATAAAGTAATAGAGTTCCTCATTAGTGGAGTTTCTAGTTTTGTGATAAAGAATAATACCATATTGACTAGGGTCAA
This sequence comes from Pinus albicaulis, assembly GCA_034641835.2. Taxonomy (NCBI): domain Eukaryota; kingdom Viridiplantae; phylum Streptophyta; class Pinopsida; order Pinales; family Pinaceae; genus Pinus; species Pinus albicaulis. Next base: position 1,637,396,379 of record CM076584.1, read on the forward strand.
ATCAATTGAAATCATGATAGAGAATAAATCATTGAACTTTTTATGATCCAATTATTTTTTCAAATACACAACAAGGATAAGTTAAATTTAACTTCTACAAACACTACAATGGTTCATACAATTTAGAAAAAGTTAAATTAATTTCCTATAATATGGTTTTTATAATTCCTATCTAAACCAAACCAAAATCTATTACTTTCCAACAAACTAATCATTTACTTAATCCTACTATGAAATTAACAATGTTCATATCTTCTATAATAACAACATTTGATATTTAATTTAACAAAATATAAACTACGTGGTAGGTAAGAGGGTTGCTCTTTAGTGGATGAAAATTAATCTTTTGAGGATTGTTCTACTGTCTTGTTTTGGGTATTGCTAATGCTTTAATGCTTGCTTATGATTGAAATACATGTTCAGGAGTAGGATCTACGTATTTGTTTATTTGTTGCTCAATATTTACGAATGTTTCGTTTGCCATCACAATCTTTATCTTATTTGTTGTCAAGTATTGATTTGTAGAATAACATTGGTTCCTTTAACTGGGTGGCTGTTGCAGTTCTAAAAAAAATGAATTCATATGGTATGGGTTTGTAGAATATTAACATTGCTTCCTTTAACCTAAATTCTCAAAAAAAAAAAAAAATCATATAAGGTTGATGAATGAAAGGATATTCAATTTGAACATCTGATAAACAAAATAATCTCCATTGTAATCTTTAAAAGTCATAGTTCTCTCCTTTACTCACCTAAGGAATTTGAATAGAAATAAGGTTGAAATTATTGTTGATGGGCATGATTTTTATCATTTAGAACCATTCACCTTTTAAACACGTTTGATGAGTTTCCTACAAATCATTTAATTTACTTTACTGTAAATCATTGGGACAGTGGCTATGTAACCTGTTTTTACTTTCTTACATATATTTGGTGACAGTCAAAATTGGCTATGTCCAGCTGCTCCTTAATCATATACAAATTCATTGATCATCAAAATTGGACTGACAGCTGCTGTCCTTGCAACATTTCTCATATCAGTCTAATTTCAATTGAAAGTTAATATGAAGTTAGAACAGACATTGGTACTTTTAATTATGGTTTGGAATATTTCAGCACCAATGAGTTCAAACTTATAGGCTTTTGCATATTCAGAAAACGTAGGATGTATGAAAGAAGAAGTTCTACATTTGAGACATGTTTTGCCTTAGTTCATTGACTGTTTCTTGGAGTAGTGAACTGTAACCCACTGTTTATCTTTCAACCAAGGGAAACCTAAAGTATAAGGCCACGGTTTTAGCCACAAGTGGAGCTATAGATGAGAAGTAGATATCAAAATTGGACAAACAACTGCTGTCCTTGCAACCATTCTGCTATGATTCTAATTCCAATTGAAAATTAATATGATGTTAGAACAGGAAAAAGGGCAAAAATTAAACAAAGCCAAATTTATGCTATTGTATTTTAGTCTTTTTTATTATTGAAAAAATGAGATTACATAGATTTATATAAATTTAGCTGTAAAAATATTTTATTAATGTTATAATAAGTGAAGGGATACTATGGCGTGGGTAACAGAACGTACCCGGCAGATTTTAACGGTGGCGCCCCTAACAACGACTAGCAGAACCTCGACCAGATGCGGCAATCAGACCAACAGAACCTCAACCAGCAGAACCTCGACCAGCAACTCGCCCAAGAACCTGTAACAAGAACCGAACCCGTAAATATAAAAGCCATCAACAGATGTACAGACATGAGATAGAAGAACGACAGCGTTTGCAATAGAAACAGAACATACCAGCAGAACCTCGACCAGCAACTCGCCCAACGCAATCAGACCAGCAGAACCTCGACCAGCAACTCGCCCAACGCAATCAGACCAGCAGAACCTCGACCAGCAACTCGCCCAACGCAATCAACGACAGAACAGAAAAAGTCGCGCGGAACTCGCCCAACGCAATCAACGACAGAACAGAAAAAGTCGCGCGAAAACAATGAAAACAGTAAACTGAGACCTTTCGCGGACGATTTATTTATAAAAACGTAGTTCGGCCAAACTTTGAACTGAGTTCGGCCGAACTACCATTGCTGGTTTTCCAAACCTCTGGCAAAAATTCTGTTTGCTGGGCCGTCACTGTGCCGTCAATATAAACGGACTCAAAAGTTCGGCCGAACGTACTAAGACAGTTCAGCCGAACTATTGCCGAAATTTTTTTTTTGCCCCCGATTCTCACAAAAGTGTAACCCAGCTTCACGTTTCCGCCCGTTTGCTCTAGAATCAATCAAAATAATAATGGATTGATTGTTTAGCTTACCATCAAACTCTATCATATGTACTTCATGTTCCACTTGGTTATTATCCAAAGTTGCATAAATTTTGGGCATAACTCTGGCCACATCATCCATAGTAGTTGTCACTTGTAGGTTTTTCATAGACCTCATCTTCTCTGTCTTATGTGGACAATCTATGAACCAATGGTCTCCTTTACAACCCCAACATTTAATAGGTGGAAGTTGAAGCTTCTTGCTTGAAGTATCACCTCCTTCTAGTTGGTTAGAAGCTTGAGTTATCTGTTAGCATGCTTGAAATTTGTTCTTAAATGTAAAGGGTTCAAAACCCTTCTTTCTTTGCTCCATAAAACACTTCTTTTTATCAGCCAAGGCTTTGTGCAAAAGAGATATATTTTTGTTCTGATCGTATAATTTTTTTGCTTTCCTCATGGTTGCCTCCAAGGTTTTAGCGTCATATTTCAACTTATCAACATAAAATGACGCCAATACACTGATGTATCTTTATATTTTAACATTCTCATCTTTAATGAAGTGGACATACCTCAATAACTCAACAAATTTCCAACCATATTCTTCCATGATCAGGTGTCCTAGTTGAAGATTGAAGAATTCCTGCATTGTCCACTCGTAGTAATGTTATGTAAGTACTTCCTTTGGAAATATTATATAAATTTCTTCCAAGTGATTCGCCTTTCATCTAAGTGCTTAATTGCCTTGATTTTTTCCCACTAGACATTAGCATTTTCCTTCAAATGATATACGGAAACTCTAGCCTCCAAGTTTTAAGAGTAATTATATAGTTAAGATATTTTCTCGTCTCTAGCAACCAGGCTTCAGTGTCCTCTCCTTTCTTATTCTCCCCGTTAAAGGTGGGAGGTTTGATTTTCTTTATCTCTCCTTGCAAATTTACTTTGTCCAATTTTTTGCTTGTATTTCGCACTGGTGACACAATAGGGCTATTGTTGTACTCAGATGTAGAATAAGTCCTTTTACTGGTCGTCCTTGCCAAGTAATGTTGCTAATGAACAACACTTATGGAATGCCTTAAACTTCCAATGCCTCTCTCCCTAGCTTTGGCATTGTGTTCATATGTTGATCTAGACTCAATTTAGTGGCCTAATTATCTCTAAAAATTTTTAAAACTATGCAAAATTTCATGATTAATCTAATGTTTCTCCTTCATCAACTTTTCATTGTTATCTTTCTAGCTAAGCACTACCAATTTGAGACTCTTGATATTTTTCTCAAAATATTCACCCTCTAATTGGTCCATTCCATGACCATTAGATTTAGTATTAGCATTACTTAGGCTTATGTTCACATCCTGATCGCTTCCTCTTCATTGTAAGGCCCTTGGGCATCTTCTGGAATCCTATCTGTTATTGGAAAGTTTTCCCAAAAAATTTCATGTGGATTTTTTTGTAATTTTTACCCAAAATATCTTGTCGAATTCCAAAAACTAGGTTTATCATATTATTCTCCTCGTTAATAGTTTTCTCTTTACTATATACTTGTGTTATTCTGATATCCAAGCTGAAGGATATGACCTTTAGAATATTGCATCATGTTAAACTGTTCTTGGCCCTTAAAAACTGTTGTAGTCGTATTTTAAAATTTTCCATAAATTTTGGCCTCAAACCAAATTCCTAGGTGGATGGTTGTATTCTTCACTCAACAAGCTTGTACTAGCTGGTAACTAATTGTACTTGTTGCATACAAACTCATTTTCTTGTTTCCAATGATTATCTATGGTTGTCTACTCTTCCCGGCTTTCTCCATCTTCTCATTAGAAACAAACTAACTTTCCTACCTTTTCTTACACGTGTCTTAACATGCTATCTTCTTTTCTAACCAAAGCCTCCAAAAATCCATATTTATATAACTACCTTTCTACACTATACAAATCAAGATTATATATATATATATATATATATATATATATATATATATATATTATATGTAATATTTAATTATGCAAATATATTTATATTAATGAAATTAAAGCACAATAGCATACGGGGTAGTGATGGGTGTACTACTAAGTGATGTGAAAGTTACTAGTTCAAAATTTATATTATATTTATAGAACATAACCACATTGCAATATTGGCATAGAAATTAAAATTTGCAATTTTAATTTTAGTGTTTGTAAATTACAATATCTTATTTTAATTTCAGTACTTGTAAGTAATTTGTAATCTCAAAATAATATGGCTGCTGAAGTTTATTAATATTCTACTTTAACCTGCAAGTTTTTTACTAAGAAACACATACTTTTAATTATTAAATCTTTTTCATGATTTAAAATAAAATCATCTCTTAAAAATGGGATGCAAATCTTCTTCGCTATGATTTAGCGCCATGCCCTTATTTATTTGTGAAAAGGTTTTGGGTAAATTGGCTTTGAAATTAAATTCTGGGTAAATTATACAGCTTGAAAGGTGAACGTGATAAACTTACACCCTCATCAACATAAGAAAAATGTAAATAAAAATAGTTATAAATTTGAACAAAATTTGAATTACAACATCTCAATGTAGAGAAATCTCCGAAAAATTAATCAGAATTTATAAGATATTGATCCATAAAACAAAAATTTAATAAAACGAGCTTGAAAATGACTTGATCGTTTAGGGTGTTGTTTAATTATCAGATTTTTTTGAGCTTTTTATCATACAATTACTCAAACCTTTGACCGCATATATAAATTCTACTAAACAAACCATTTAACACTCCAATGGCAGAAAATTCATAAATCAAAATTGTGATTTTAGAACCTGATTCTAGGCATTTTATTGAAATATTCAATGGATATTGGTGAATGTCACTCCGTCACTCCCGTGGTTTTCAGTAAAATCTGGATGACTCACCTCTTGCGCCTTCATGGCAGCTGGGGGCCCTTGATAGCTCGATTACACTTACCTTATTTATCAGCTGGATTGTTGGTCCCCAATTCCAATTGTGACGGCGACGCTTCTGCAAGTATTTGACAAGATGAACCCAGAAAATGGAGCTTGCTCTCCCAGCAGCAATGAGTAAGGAAGAAGTATGCAAGCCCAGCAGATATAGGATTTTCATAATTACCAAATTAATTACAATAAAAGAACAGAAGGACAACCGCGAATATTTTAAACTCGACACCACCACGTACGGGCTGAGCGGAGGGGCGCTGGGCTGCGAGGTAGTGGAGGCAGCCCGCGGAGGGGGGCGGGGCCCCCCGACCTAGACAGAATCCAGAGTAGCGGGGCCCATCAACCGATATAGAACCTGGATGCCTGCGAGAGACGGGGCATTGGCCGGAAAGGTTTCATCACCAGGAGGAGTTGTCAGACGGGGCTCCGTTGGATTGTTTTTTTAATAAGAAGTTGCTTATGGACGCAATAGAATAGGTCTGATTGTAGTTTTTTTTTTAGAAATTTGGTATAAAAAAAATTAAAAAATTTAGGTAGTTAGAATGTTTGAATTGCATTTTTGATAATAGAAATAGATTTAGCGCTCTCGTAAGGTACCCAAAACACTGAAATTTAAGAATTATAAACTTCTTATAAATCTTTGTCAAAAAAATTTAAAAATCTTGCCAAAATTTTTAAGTTATTCTATAAATTTTTTTTAGACTACTGCTTTTAATAATCCCACCACCTTATTACCTAGAATACTAGATAATTCATTCTATGCACGTGAGGATCCGCCGCTCGACCTAATTTAGTAATCCCACCACTGAATTACCTACCATACTTGTATCCCCGTGTTGAATTTTTCAAACTGTTTTAACAAATTATATATGATGCGGGAATACGCACGTAGGATGACCAGGTCTAACCTTAAAATAAAATTATGAAAACCCTCAATGTAATTTATTCGTATTTTCCAATTTCAAACATCTACAAAACACAATTGACTTTCAATATCTATATTATTGATTCTGAAATGTTGACTTTGCTCTAGAACACACACCGTGCATGCATATTTTCCTTGAAACTATTATACCCCTCCCCACCCTCTTCTAGAGCAACTCGGAAGGGCCAACACTTCATAAGCAATGCTTGAAGAAATAGTTTGCATGATTCTACACAAACCACACAATATAAGAGGATGTTCTAGAAGTTCTTTGTGTCTTTATGTCCAACTTATATTGAGAATCAATGCTTTAGAAGATACTTAATAGGTTTTATATTAGCCCATTTAGTTCTGGGACATGGAGTACTTGAAGATATTGTATAGGATAATCTAAATGATGCCTTGAGAAGATTTAATGATGTAATATTGGATATCCATTATCATGTAATAGTGGATATTCATTATGAATGAATTTGAGATTTTGTACATAGTTGTCAAGTATTTGAGTGGAGTAGTGTTAACTTTGGGAAAACAATTGGTATAAGCAAAGAGTGAATTTAAGGAGGAGAATAACACATGTTAGTCCACTAACATTAGGAAAAATAGCCCCTCTCTAAGCACATTTGAGGAATTAGAGTTAATAGAGTTAAAAAAATAGATATGGATCCATCTCTATAGTGATTATATTGATCATTTTCTAAATAGGTTGAACAAAATGAACCTTCTTGTAATATAAGGCTGCACTAGTCTAACAAACAATAGATGGTTAGATTAGATTCCAATGAGAAAAAGCTTGCATAAAGAAGTAAATTTTCATGCATATAGTAAGAAATAAAATAAAAATGTAATAGGGAAGAAATATTTTCTTATCATTCCAATGGATGAGGCCTTGGGGCCTTGACTGAGATTAAAAAAGGAAGATGCATACAATAAGAAATAAAACAAGAAATAGAAAAAATGTAATAAGGAAGAAATATTTTCTTATCATTCCAATGGATGAGGCCTAGGGGCCCTTGAATGAGATGCAAAGAGGAAGATGGAGTAGAACAAGTGGGTCCACTTCAAGCTACCAAGGGAAGGTCCTTTGTTGATCCTTGGATCTCTCCTCGGAAGGTCCTTTGTTGATCCTTGGATCTCTCCTCTCTCACTACTAAGAATATAGCCAAGCTTTCAATAATGGTGAAAGCTAATAATGTATACAAAGTAACATAAACCAATTGATGCTTCAAAATCTTATGCAATCAAATAGAAACTTCAAGGAATAATTGTGCTCTTCCCTCTCTCTTCCAAATGGTCTCCCACAACTACCATTTATAGGTACAATTCACACATCATTATTTAGCTAGTTGATAGTGTGAATATAGTTCACTCCAATTGTGGTTTTCCATGCATGATAATGCCTTTGATATAGCAAAGGACTCATTATCAGTGATTTTGGGCTATGAACCAACTTGTTGCAATATTGTGAGTTGAATTTTGATGGAATATCATCATTTGTACTAAAAGTTAGTAATACTTCTTGTCTTAAATATCCATGTGACTCTTGAAGAAATAGTCATGCAAATTGCACAAAATACACCCCACGAATTTGTGCCAAATGAATAAAAAACCACTTTTATAGTTTTGGCCAAATGCTATTGGGGTACTAATTAATTTCCATGGGTGAATATTGTCTTGTTGTGTCGATGATATTTCCAGTGATCACTTATGTAGTTGTTTGAGTGATTTTCAAGTGATAATAGTTTCCCCCTTATGTAGATTACAAAAAAACATATAGCCAAAATACATCATCATTTTTTGTGCTTGTATTACTAACCTAATACTTAATATAGAGAGAGAGATACCAAAGAATGAAGGATATCCAATAGAAGGAGAAGGAGAACCCACTTACAAAACACACATTTCTAAATATTTTTGTTTGCTTTATATAAACAAGGTCAAAATGTGCCATGCCTTTGGTAATGACCAAAAAAATGATTACAATAGGTGACAATATATTGGATAATATTTTATAATATTCCCAAGGGAATTATAGTTGGTGAATAAGTAGAAAAAGAATATACATTTCCCTTATGGGAACCTGTAATAGTAAAAGGATTCTATGAGGAGAACAATCCTTAGAACTTGATGTGAACATAAGCCTTCAAACTCAATGGCTATAGAAGACCTATTAAGGCAAACATCAAGGGGGGAATGGAATCAAGGAGCAATAATGGAACTCCCTATTCCATTTGATATTCATAATTATAATGGATAATGAGAACCAAATATCGCTACAGTCCTAAAACCAATGAGTTGAAGTCAATAGGAATGGAGTTGTGACTGTCAAGGGGCAAACTTTCTTTGGAAATCAACTGAGGAATTAGACACCAAATTGTAATGAATAAAATTTTTGATCGTGATGGAAAAATGTCGAAATAGACATGGGGGGAACTTGATAATTCCCTCATAATGGAAAGTTAACATATGGATGCAGTTAATACTCAATTTGGATAGATATTAATTTGGTGTTAGTGGCCCAACTAGATGTGGCAACTTACTTATCGAACTGTAACTAAGGATGTTGGGATTACAGGGATATATGAAATTATGGATCACAAAAAGGGTACTAGGATAAGAAGGCGGTGTCCATCAATGGATACCAAGCAACCATCCGTGACTTAGTGTAGATGATCCAACCAAATGGTGACTGGGGCTACTACGGGATGAAACAAAAATACCCATATATAGGTGTAGGAATGTGAGAATGGTTTTATTCCTACAAAAAATACTTTGTATGCTTGGAAAATGAATGAAAAAATATTAAGGTTGAATGTAAAAACACAAACATGGGTATCCCTATGATGAAGTATATTGCCTCATGGGGTGACCATTAGACAATATGTATGATGGGAGGGGGCCCATTGATTAGTTACCATGGTGGTAGATTAATGGAGGATGCTAACATAAATGGTCTATTGATCATGGGGGGATGAGTAGACAAATGAGAATGCAAGAGTTCATTTGTCATAAGCAACAAACTTTGAAGAATAATCGAGAGTTAGAGGGAATCAGTTAGCATAATGATGAGCAGTAGTATGAAGTTCATTCTTAGAGTGCCTTAAAAATGATAAGAAACCAATAATTATAGTCCACTTTGAGGGAACCTCTTTATACAATAAATACAATGAACAAGACAATATTCGATGCTCCTAAGACTAGGTCTCCTTAGTATATATAGGAGACAAAGGATACAATTATAATAAAATGGTACCATGAGGGGTTATTATAGTCTACATAACAATATAACAGTAGAAATGTAATCACTCAATATTTATGGCTTAATAAGGGGTTTTTGGGTTAACATGGGGGTTATATAGGGCTTAACATGCCCCTCCCCTTCAAAGAAGTGATATCCTTAACACTTACTATCAGTGGATGTTCTTCATGAAACACTCATGTTCCCATGTCACTTCTTCCACTTGTAGGTTATTCCATTTGATGTGGTATTCTGTAATTGTTTGATTTCTCAGTTGCTTAGTCCTTGTTTCCAAAATTGTTTCTAGTTCTAGTATTATTTCCTTTCTTGATTAACATTTGGTAGAAGAGTTTGGAGTGGGATGTTATCACCAATTACCTTCTTTAAGAAGGAAACATGGAAGACTTAGATGTACACGTGAAGATGGAGGAAACTCCAATTTGTAGCCCGTACTTCCAATCCTCTGCAATACCTTATAGGGGCCATAATACCTGTAAGCTACTTTATTATTATTCTTTTGTTGCTTGAGGGACGCATGTTTATATGGTTGTAGTCTCACAAATAATTAATCCCTCACTTCAAATTCCATTTCACTGTAATGTTGATTTGGGTGTTGCTTCATCCTATTTTGTTCCATAACCAAGTTGTCCTTCAATGGTTTGAGGACCTCATTTGAGTGTTGGATACGATCCTTTATAGTCACTTTCAAGGGTGATATGATGGATGGATAATTATATCCATAAAGTTCCATAAACGGTGATTTTTTTTATGAAGTATAGAAAGATGTGTTGTACCAACATTCTGCCAAGGGAAACCATTTGACCCATTTTTTCTATTTATCAGATGCAAAGAAACGTAGATATCCTTCTAAACATTTATTAACAATCTCAGTTTTCCCATCATATTGAGGATGGTAAGATGAGTTGTGAGTCAATTGAATACCCAAACAAGAAAATAATTTAGTCCAAAAATTTCAAGTGAATATTGGATCTCTATAACTTATAATAATATTTGGTATTCCATGTAGCTTTTGGATTGTTTCCATGAATACTTCTGCCACGGTAATTTCTTTAAGAGGATGAGAAATATAGAAAAAGTGGGCATACTTTGTCATTCAAACTACCACTACCATAATGAAACTCTTTCCTTCAGATTTGGGTAAACCTGTAATAAAATCCATTGAAACTTCTTCCTAATGTTGGCTTGGTATCGCTAATCGCTGAAGAATATTGGGGTTTTGATAGTCTCACCTTTGTTTTGTTGGCATACCACACATTCTACCACAAATTTTTGCACATCTTCTTTAAGACCTTCCCACAAAATCTTTCTCGATCCTATGGTATGTCTTCAAGAACCTTCAATGTCCTCATATAGGAGAAGTGTGTAATTCCAATAAGACCTTCTGTTTGAGTTGAGAATTTTTACATAATTATAAGTGATGTTGATACTATAAAAAATCATTTTCCATGTAATTTTGTATACTGCATCATGGTCCTCCTTTACCTGTTAAATGCTATTGCATATATTCTCATCTTACTACCATTTTATCCTTCTTTTTCCACCCATTTAGATTGTGGAATGAAAATAGAACATAGTAAAACATTTTTTTCTTGCTCTGATCTGAAAGGAGTGTATTAGTTTGTTGTGCTAAGTGTCCTTTCAGTATTAAAAACATGTACAATTTGTCTCCATTTGTTTGCTTGAGAAATGAGTGTTTTAACCATGAAACATAAATGAATTTGTGAAATTTAAGCATGAAAAAAAACCTAAATAACACTATAAAACAGTGTATAACAGAGAATAAACATCACACATAAGTTTTACACAGTAGGCATGATGAAGCAGTTCACCCCTCCTAGGCTACATCTGCTGGTCCAGCTCCCAATGACATGTCCCTCTTTGTCATTATGCTCATTATTGTAAAATACATGTGTTTACAAGCCTATAATGGTTGTTTTATCTGCACTAGTGGCTCCATAATGCTCAAATTAGTCTAGGTAGACTCTTGTTTCACCCAAATTGGTCGAAAATTGACCTCCCAATGCATTTTTCCTAATATCAGCTAGAAAGCTCCACCAAAAGTGGATATTTCACTTAACTCTACTAAAAATAGCAGAACCCATAAATATTATGGCACCTCCACAGTTCTGTCAGATAAGACCATTTGCATTAATATTAAATGGTTTGGACGGGGTGGTCACATGCCGATCCCTCGCCTTTAACTCCATGGCTTAACTGTTTGAAACTCCGCTGCATTGGCATGGAACTCGGAGTCGGAGTTCCGAAAAATGTTTAGTACAACCACCGTATTAAATGCCAATTGAACCCACATGTGACCACACTTACCTTCCGCTAGAGGTTACGGTGTATCCCAACCGTCATGTTGAGGTTTAATGTCACAAAATTACATGTGACCATCGTCGAAACAACCAGATTTATGGATAGAGGTAGCCACTAGTTAACTGATTAGATGTTGTGGTTTGGTATGTCATGTGACTGAAATGTTGGGGCCGCCAGTGGGTTGGGACTGCTGGTGGTCCCCCCCAACCTTCAACACATTACATCATAAATTAATGCGAGAGACTATACAATTAAGAACCAAGTGATAGGAGAGACGGTAGAGGACTTTGCGCGCACGCTGGAGGTAGCGGGGTCGACCCCCCCGACTCCACCAAAATTTTATATAAGCCTCCTGGGGACACGTGGAAACCCTGTCACCCATCCAATGGTGCCACATAAAACTTCTTACAACTCCATCCAACGGTAAAAATCAAACTTCGTACCACTAAATTAATGGCCTAGAATCAGCCACGTGGCACAATCCGACTGGTTGTGAGAAAAGGGAATATTCCAAAAATATGCCATCTGCTGACTGTACCTGTATGTTAACTGGGCATCTCAGTCACAAAATTTTAGTTGTTTTGGAAAATGAACAGAATGCGATATCTTCTTCATACGACAATAGTTTTTCGAACCGTTCGCGGTGCGGAAATCGCAACGACAAGACCTTTCCGGTTGCTTAGGCTTAGTACAGTTTCGAGCACTTTAATTTTGAGCAAAACACATGATCTCCTGATCACACCTCCCCATTGGGAAGTTTTTTGACCCCAAAAGACTTTAATCCCCTGTTTAGAAGATGAGGGTATAGCTTCCTCACCTTTTCCACTTCCATCCACCTTGCCTTACTTGATTTTCTACCCTTGAGCCCAATTCGAAGATAATCGACACTTTCCCTCTTAGAAGTGTGTTTCCTCCTATCAAGGATGGAATCCTCCTTGAGCTCGTCTAGAAATTCTGGCGAGAAGTCTTCTATAGATGGTAACTGAATATCACTCCCTTGATCATCAATCAAAGGAGGCTCATACAAATGTAAATTTTCCACATTGACAACGGAATACATTTGCATGTATGAAGGCAAGTCAAGTTGAAATGCATTATTACTAACTTGTTTGATGATCTTGAATGGACCATAGCGAATGGGCTTGAGCTTTTTACCTTCTCCTTGCATCCTTTCTTTGCTTATGTGCAACTATACTTCATCTCCTTCTTGAAACTTGTGATCAACTCTATGTTTGTCATGCCTCTCCTTGTATTTTCTTTGACTCTTCTCAAGCTGTTCTTGAAATTGATGACGAATAATATGAATTTTCTCAATGAACTTTTGAGCCTTGTCAATATCACTATGCCCATCAATTGCAACATCCTTCTCAAATATGAAGTCTAATGGTGATTTTGGAAAATAACCAAAGTAGGCTTCAAAAGGTGAAGTATTTGTAGAAGAGTGCTTGGCCCGGTTGTAAGCGTGTCGAATGTAATGCAGTTTTTCATCCCACAACTTGGGATGTTTGTTGCAATATCCTCTCAATAGATGCACAACGGTTCTGTTCACCACCTCGGTTTGGCCATCAGTTTGCGGATGAAAAGCAGTACTCTTTTTCAACTTTGTGTCCATCATCTTCCAAATATTGGACCAAAAATTCCCAACGAACCTGGAATCCCTGTCACTAACAATAGAAGTTGGAAAACCATAATGAACCCATACATGTTGAAAATAAATTTCAGCAGTTTGTTCAGCAGTAATGGTTTTGTTACATGGCATAAGTATACACATTTTACTGAATCTATCCAGAACTACATAAAGATAATCATGTTGTTTTCTTGGCATAGGTAGACCTCCAACAAAGTCCATGAAGACACTCTCCCATGGCCTTGATGGTACTGGTAGTGGCGTGTACAACCCAAGATTCCTATTTCCAGGCTTGCTTGTTGCACACATAGAACATCCTCTTAAAAAACGTGACACGTTATCTATCATGCGAGGCCAATAGATATACCTCTGTAGATGCGCCATTGTTTTGCTTACCCCAAAGTGTCCAGCAATAAGAGACGAATGAGCCTCTCTCATGACACTAAGTCTCTCTCCTTGTGGTATACACAGCTTGCCCAAATGAAACAACAAATTGTTATGCATCTGATAATCATTTTCCTCAACTTGATTCCCTTCACTCAAACTAGTATACACATCCTGGAAATCAACATCAGATGCATAATGTTATATGTAACTCTCATGTACAATAGAATCATTTTTAAGCAAAGTAGAGCCACTTATAATTGGCCTTGAAAGCATATCAAAAACTTTATTGAAAATACCTTTCTTGTACCTTATAACCAAGTGAAACTGTTGAAGAAATTCCATCCACCTGAAATGTCGTGATTGCTACAATTTTGTTTGCGACTGCAAGTACAGTAATGGTTGGTGTTTGGTATGTATAATTGTCTCTTTACCCATCAAGTAGTGTTTCCACTTCTTGACTCTTTGTACCAACGCATACAACTCTTTTTCATATGTAGGATAATTAGTTACAACACCATTGAATGTTTCAGAATGAAAAGCAATAGGCTTACCATGCTGCAAAAGCATTGCGCCCATGGCATAATAACTAGCATCGATTTGTATCTTGAATTGTTGTCTCAAATCCGGTAATGCAAGGACTAGAGATGAATTGATATTGTCCATTAAAGCTTCAAAATCTTGCTATTGTTTTCCTCCCCATTGGAAGCCTTTCTTCACACTTGTCACTGCATGCGTAGGAGCTGTTATGGCAGAAAAGTTAGCAATAAACTTTCTCCAATACTGAGCTGTGCCTAAGAAACTTCTTACCTCGGTTACTGTTTTGGGAGTGGGCCAATTCACAATGGCTTCCACTTTAGAAGGATAAATTCTCAACTCACCTGCTCCTACAATGTGTCCCAAATAAGCCAGAGAATTCTTTCCAAATTCACACTTAGACATCTTAAGAAATAATTTCTCTTTCTTCAAAACATCAAGTACCCTTTTTACATGCAAGACATGTTCTCTTGTTTTGCTGAAAATGAGTATATCATCTAAATACAGAATCACAAAGTCATCGAGAAATGGACGCAAAACATTATTCATAACACGCATGAAAGTCGTCAGTGCATTACACAAACCAAACAACATAACTAACCACTCAAAGAGTCCTTGTTTGGTTTTGAATCCAATCTTCCATATATCACTTTCCGCAATTCTTACTTGATGATGTCCACTTCGTAAATTTAACTTAGTGAAAAACTTTGCTTCTTTCAGTTTATCTAGCAAATAATCTATCCTTGGGAGTGGGTATCGATTCTTTACCGTTATCTTGTTCAAAGCTCTAAAGTCTACACACATGCGCCAAGTCCCATCTTTCTTCGGAATCAAGACTATGGGTGAATTATGAGTCCTTTTCCCAACAAGTCCTTGATTTGCCTCTTTATTTCAACATTCTCCATATTCGACATGCGATACATGCTGATGTTTGGAAGAGGAAAATCTTGTTGTAACTGAATCTCATGTTGAATCTCCTTTTTTGGAGGAAATCCTGTTGGCTCCTGAAACATCTCATGATGTGCATCAACTACATCATATAAATCTGATTTCAACTTAGGATCACAATCTTCAAATGAATTATGATTAACATAAGATTTTGGCTTGATCGTTAGAAGAACAAAATATTACTTGAATTCACCAGCCTCTTTACTTGTCCAGCATTTACCATTGCAATATTTGTCTTCTTGCGGTGTGCTCTAACAATGAACTCCTTGCCATCTTTGAATAAATGGTATTTGTTCTCATGGCAATGGAAGATCTCTTTCCTATCATACAAGTAAGGATTTCCCAACACAACACCTGCAATATCAAGTGGAACCACATCTAATTCAACTGCATCAACAAAATGTGCAATTATTCCAAAGCGCAATATACACTTCTTTGAAACCTGTAAATTTTCATCCTTACAAATCCAACCAAGTGGATTTGGTTTTGGATGTGGAATGGTCTCAAGATTAAGTTTCTTGACCAAGTCTTCAGAGATTAAGTTTTCTTGTGACCCACTGTCAAACAGTGTGTCAATCTTGGTATGTTTAGATATGACCCTCACATGAAACAGTTCAATTCTCTCTTCTTCATTTGGAGCTTGTAGGTGACAGTTTGATGTACTAGTAATGGGTTTTGTTTAAATTTCTTTCCCCTTCATGTTCTTCAATCACATGGCTGTAATTTTAGTTTCATCACCTGAATCTTCTCCTAAGTCATGTTGAGCTGTAGCTGCAGTTTTTTGCTTCCCTTTGTTATTGTTATACTTGGGTCTCTTTTCAAGATGTAATTTCCAACAATTTTTCTCTTCATGGCCTTCTCTTGAACAATGTTTACAAATCACTTTATATCCCTCTTTCTTGACAAATGCATTCTTTTTTCCCTTACCTTTTTAGGTCTTCTCTTTGTTTTTCCCCTTAAAAGGTTTCTTCCTACTCTCATGAGTAATGTTTTTCCCTCTTGCTTCTAAATGTGTGGCTGAACACAAACCTCATCTAAGCTTGTAGGGTTAAACATGAGAATAATATGTATTAGGTAGCTATTTAAGCCTCCTATGTACTTGAGAAAAGTATCTTGGCTCTGCAAATATACCCCTAATAAGAGAGCTCTTCTCCTAAATTCTTGGGTGTAGTCTTGTACATTTTTCCCTTTCAATTGTCTAAAATTTTTCCAGTTCATTATGGCTTTCTGCATCTGAGCTAATGGATAAAACTATTGTTTTATTGTAGTAATAAGATCAATCCATGATAGAATACTATTACCATGCTTTTTGATATCCTCCTTTGTCTTGGCTTCCCACCAAACAAGAGCTACACCTTCCATCCTCAATGAAGCTAGTTGGATTTTGGCATCATCATCATGAAGATTCTGAATTCTCAAATAAACCTCCAATTTCCTAATCCAATTATCAAGATTTTCTGCATTGACTTCACCATTAAACATTGGCAATTCAAACTTAACATCAATTTTTAGAAAAGGAGTTTTACCAGTGTTCTTTGACTTGTGTGATTGGTGTACTGAAGATGAAGTAGAGGGTGATGATGTTGAGGGTGAGGATGGTGACTTTCCATTGCCATTTCCTCCATTTCCCTTCTTTTATTTATCTTCATCATTGTGGCCTCTTGATGATCCTTGACCTTCCTTGTGAATTTTGGATCCTTTTCCTTCTATTCTTTCACTCCTTTCTTGATAAAGGACTCTCACCATTTCAGTCAGGTTAAGGAATGCTTTCCTGAACACTCTTTCTTCTTCTTTGGGATCCACCTCTTCATGGGTTCTTCTTCTCTTGGAGGCATGCTTATAGTTTCTTCTGCTTCTTTTGGAGGTCAACTAGGTGGTGGAGTGTGGCAATATTCCCCTCCTTTGTTGTGGCTCACTTTGAGAACCTCTTGCTTCCACCAATTTGCCTTCTCCTCTCTTAAGCTTGAGCCTAATAAGCATGAAAACCATTGCAAACAGTTAAACGAATATTTGCACACTAAAACACCAGAGAATAAACTCTAGCTCTGATACCAACATGATCTAAAAGGAGTGTATTAGTTTTTTGTGCTAAGTGTCTTTTCAATATTAAAAACATGTACAATTTGTCTCCATTTGTTTGCTTGAGAAATGAATGTTTTAACCATGAAACATAGATGAATTTGTGAACTTTAAGCATGAAAATAAGCCTAAATAACACTATACAGTAGTGTATAATAGAGAATAAACATCACACATAAGTTTTACACAGCAGGCATGATGAAGCAATTCACCCCTCCTGGGCTACATTTGCTGGTCCAACTCCTAATGGCATGTCCCTCTTTGTCATTATGCTCAAAAATGAAAAATAAATGTGTTTACAAGCCTCTAATGGTTGTTTTCTTTGCACCAGTGGCTCTAGAATTCTCAAATTAGTCTAGATAGACACTTGTTTCACCCAAATTGGTCGAAAATTAACCTCCCAATGCATGTTTCCCAATATCAGCTAGAAAAGCTCCACCAAAAGTGGAGACTTCAATTACCTGCTACTAAAAATAGCAAAAACCCTCAATTTTAGGGCGCCTCCACAGTTCTGCCGGATAAGACCATTTGCATTAATATTAAATGGTTTGGGCGAGGTGGTCACATGCCGACCCCCACCTTTAACTCTGCGGCTTAACTGTTTAAAACTCTGCTGCATTGGCATGGAACCTAGAGTCGGAGTTCTAAAAACTATTTAGTATAATTGTCATATTAAATGCCAATGGAACCCACATGTGACTGCACTTACCTTCCGCCGAAGGTTATGGTGTAACCCAATCGTCACGTTGAGGTTTAATGTGACAACATTACATGTGACCATCGTCAAAACCGCCAGAGTTATGGATAGAGGTAGCCGCCAGTTAAACGGTTAGATGCTACGGTTTGGTATGTCATGTGACTACAATGTTGGGGCCACCAGCAAGTTGGGATCGCTGCCCCTCCCCCCCCCAAACCTTCAACACATTACAACATAAATTAACGCGGGAGACTATACAGGTAAGAACCAAGTGACAGGGGAGATTGTAGAGGGCTTTACGTGCATGTCGGAGGTCGCGGGGTCGACCCCCTCGACTCCACCAAAATTTTATATAAGCCTTTTGAGGACACGTGGTAGCCTCCGGGCTTACCACGTGTCACCCATCCAATGGTGCCACATAAAACTTCGTACAGCTCCATCCAACAGTCAGAATAAAACTTCGTACCACCAAATCAATGGCCCAGAATCAGCCACGTAGCATGATATGATTGGTTGTGAGGAAAGGGAATATTCCCAGAATATGTCACCTATTGATTGTACCTGTATGCTGATTGGGCATCATAGTCACAAAAATTTTAGCTGTTTGGGAAAATGAACATAACGCGATATCTTCCTCATACAACATCGTTTTTTCGATCCATTCGCGGTGCCAAAATCACAATGACGAAACCTTTCTGGTCACTTAGGTTCGGTACAGTTTCTAGCACTTTCAATTTTGAGCAAAGCACATGATCTCTTGATCATGTTCTTTCCTTGATAGTACATCTGCCAAAACATTTGTTTTCCTTGTTTGTAGATAATTTCAAATTCATAACCCAACATCTTTGTGACCCATTTCTATTTCTCTTCTAAAGACATTATTTTCTCCAGGAATTACTTCATATTATGATGATATATTTTACTTTGAAGTGTCTTCCTATTAGGTATGGACACCATTTCTTAACTGTGTGTAGTATGGAAAACATTTATTATTCATAGATGGGTATGAGTAAGTTCTTTCCTTTAATTTTTCCACTTTCAAAGGAAAGGGGTATTCTAGCTTCTTGCATCAAAACTACACCAATTCTATGGCATGAGGTATCACACTCCATGATAAATATTTTTTTGAAGTCGGGTGTCACCAAGTAAGAGTTGCACACATATCTTCTTTAAGTTCTTTAAACAATTTTGTTACTTATTTAGTCCAATAAAATGGTTTCTTATTCAATACTTTTGTTAGAAGTGCTGTTATTTTACCATAATTCTTGACAAATTTGCAGTAATATCTTTTCAATCCTAAGAATCCTCCAAGTTTCTTCAAGGAATTTGGGAATGGCCATTCCCTCATAGATTTGATTTTGTTATGATCCACCTTGACACCATTGTGTGATACAATATGACCCAAATATTCCACTTCGTGAACCCCAAAGGCACACTTGGAAAGTTTTGCATATATTTGTTTCTCTTACAATAGTGTCATACATTCTCTTCCCAAGTTTTGTGGTAAATTAGTATTTCATCAAAAAATACTAACACAAATTTTCTCAAGAAAGGTTTGAAAATAGAATTCTTCAAGCTTTGAAATGTTGAAGGTGCATTTGTAAGTCCAAATGGGCACAACTAAAAACTCATGATGATCTTCGTGTGTTCTAAAGGATGTTCTGGGAATGTATTCTTGCCTCATTTCGATATGATGATATCTAGAATGAAGATCCAACTTAGTAAAGAAAATTTCTTCATGTAATTCATCTAAGAATTCATCAATGACAGGAATAGGAAACTTATATTTGATTGTCATTTTGTTGAGTTTTTTGTAGTCTGGACACATACTCCATGAACCACCCTTTTTAATAACCATCACAATTGTTGAAGAGAAATCACTCTGGATAGGTTGAATGATCATTTCCTATAACATTTCTTGAACCATACTCTCAATATCATTGTTTTGTGATTGTGGATATCTGTAAGGCCTAATTTTAGGTGGTACACTTACAGGTTGCAAATGAACAACATGGTCATGTTCTTAGATAAGTGGAAGACCCATAGGAATTTCTCAAAATACCTTAGAATAATTGTTGATAACATTTTGAGGATCCATTTGAGAAAAGGATAACGATGTTTGAACATATAATGAACAAAATTATGTACCTACACCTTGGTTTCCCTTTTCTATAAATTTTGTCATGCTATTAGAGCTTATCACTTCATTGGGTTTCCCTTGGATACCTCTAAGCTCAATTTCCTTTCCTTCTAAGAAAAATCTTATGAAAATATCTTGAAAATTAAGGGCCACTATTCCCAATGATTGTACCCATTGAACCCCTAATACAACATCAACACCACCCATTTTGATTGCAATCATGGGAGTGACCAATAAATACTTTTCCATATTCAGCGTAATGTTATTTCACTTCCCTGAACAATTTATGGTACTTCCATCTACAATCATCACATGAAATTCTGGTGTTGGATATACAAAGTAGTTAATAAGTTTTTCCAATTTGTAATTGATGGAGTTATGGGTACTACCTAAATCAATCAATATTGTTACCCATTTCCTTTTGATATATCCTTCTATATTGAGGGTTTGTGAAGTATTGATGCCAACCAATTCATGATACTATTTTTTTGGAGTAGTTTATTCTATCTGTAGATCTTGTTAAGTTTCCACTTCCTGATATTATTCATATTCAAAGTCTATGTAGAATAATTTGTTATCACTACATTTATGTCTGTTAATATAATTTCTATTATAGTTGAAACATAGTCCCTTTGCTCTTCTTTCATATATTTGTTGAGGATTCAACCTTGTCCGTTTTTGAAAGGGAGCCAACTTTGTTAAGATCAATAAGAATAAAAAGGTGGATGATGAAGACTTTCTCATCAGTTTTGATGTAGTTTTTTTATTCACCAAGATTCCCCGGAAGATGCAATCAAAGTTGTCTATGAGGTTCCTGACGCTGAAAAAACTAAGCTTGTTGAAGTTTTTCTTCGGTCAACATTTTTTAACTTCCAAGGGGAATAATATGAATAGGTCGTCGATGTTGCAATGGGATTCCCCCTACCACCTATTTTAGCCAACCTCTACATGAGGAAATTTGATGGTAATGATTCGGTAACATGGTTATTTCAGATGGAGAAATACTTTGATCTACACCAAATGGAATCCTTAGAAAAGGTAAATAATGCATCCATGTGTTGCTATTAATATTTACCAATTGAATAAATAATGTGTTGCTCTTAATATCCCCATAATGTGTTATCAATTCCTCTGTAAAAATGGACCAAGGTATAACACAATAATTTTTTCTTTCAATAATCCAATGATACCATAGATGTTGATATTTTTCTTAAAACATGGATGCAATATTTACCTTTTGTAAGGATGTCACTTAGTGAAGATCAAAGTATTGAGGATGCCACTTGGTGAAGATAATAATATTGCTTCATTTGAAATATCCATGTTACATAATCATTACCATGAAATTTCCTCATATCAATATTTGGAATGTAATAGTTCGTTGGTGTTGACTTGAAGCCCTGATCATGTGGATCTTGGATTGAAAATTCATGATTATGGTTATGTGATTCAGAATTTGTGCTCTCCAATTGTGATAACATACTTCCCATATGAGATTTATTCTCAACAAAATGTTTCTCGTTATTTATGCAATCTTGCAACTGAACATTTGATCTCTTCTCAGAGGCATTGTCCTCTTAACTTGATTTTTGAAGACTTAGTTAAGAGGTTAAATCCAGAAATTGTTACACATATGAGACCTTATCCTTTACGTTGGATATGCAAGAACACAAATTTATAGGTAACAAGGAAGTGCATCCTAAGGATTGCAATCAATTCAAATGTTCTTGACGAATTTGAACTTGATCTATTGTCACTTGAGATTTCAGGTATTGTTTTGGGAAGTCCTTATCTCTATGACAGGAAAGCAGTATTTCATCACCATGAGAATAAGTATCACTTGTTCAAGAATGGAATTGAGTACATAGTTAGAGCACATAAAAAGAAGAGGAGTTTGTCTCTTATACCTGCAGGAGAAATGAAGAGAATAGTGAATGCAAATCAAAATTTGGCTTTGTTAATGTTCAAACATAGTGATGTTTTGAATGAGACCTTTCAAAAAGATGCATCAAATGAAAAAGTTGATTTCATTGAAGTTTATAATGTTTGTAATAAGATGTTTCAGGGCTATAACATGTTGCATTTGAAAAGAGGTGAACGAGATGTGAAGGATTTGCAGCAATCCACATCAGTGTTGAACATTGATGGGAACAACATGTCGGTCCAAGAGAGTGCAAAGGTCAAAGAGAAAGCGCTAAAAATATTTGACAAAGAAGGAATAGGTTCTACAAGTACTTATTTTTTGTTTCAAAATAGTACATGGCATTGGCGAAAACACTTGGTAAAAATTCGACACAAGTACAAGGCAAGTCAAGCTAAAAGTCGCCATGCCGGCGGTGTTTGAGGTGAGACAGTTTTCAAGTTTCCTTTGATTGGAAACCGAGGTGGGAAAAAGTTTTTTTCTTCAAGGAAATCTTGTTGCTCTGAAAATTCAGGGAAATTGCAGCATGACGTTGTCTACAGCAGCAAGACAGGGTCTCAAGAATCAAGGAAAAATATTGTTTTTGTGAAAAGCTCAAATGGATGAAATTTGGAAGATTCCAGTGGATTGAGACTAGAAGGGTGAGGGAACTATACCCTCATCCACATGTTCAGTAATGAAAGAGATTTTGGGGTCAAAAAGGCTTCCAATGGAGAGGAATGATCAGAGGCTCATTGTTAAGATCAAAAATAAAAGTGCTCAGAAATGCTCCAAACCAGAATGACAATGAAGAGCTCGTCGACAGGAATTCAGCGCAATTAGTTTCATCAAAATCGAATATGTATAAGGAAGTTATGGTCTGTTGTTCATTTTCCTAAATAGCTAAAAAAAAATTTGCAGAATAGGACAGAAGGATGACATGGAAACCTAGTCAGCATACAAAGTATATTGTGGGAATATTCTTCAATTTTTGCCTAATGACATTGTGAAAAGTGTCACAACAAGATTCGCTCGTGAACTTTGAAGGAATTTTTTTTTATAATTTATCCTAAGGTTGAATGAGAATGTTTTTTGGTTGGAATGGTCCAACCAGAGGTGGACACATGGTGCAGCCAGGGGCTGCCATGTGCCCCATCTGGTGGAACCTATCCAAAGTTTGATTTGAATATTCACTATGGTGGAATGTTGGTTTATTATATCAAAGTCCGAATTATTTGTATATACCAAAGTTTGAAACTATGGTAAAGGGCATGTAAATTCAAGCCAAATTATTTGTATTACCCAAATTTTTTAACTATGGAAAGTGGCACATATATATTCGGGAAAAATTTATGGGCTGAGGTAGGGGTCGAACCCACGACCTCCCCCGCACCAACCACCTGCATTACCACCATACCATGACATTGGGACTTAACAATATAAGGTCTCGGGTTATATTTAATGTAAACCAATGGCACAGGCAGGGGTTTGGAGGTCCAACCCCCTCCCCATACAACTGTTCCACTAGACCACCGACGGGCGCGAAGGTTATTCAGCGGAGGATTAGCAGTTAATTGCGGGATTATCAAATAAATTGTGGATTAATTATCATAATCCTGGTTTAATGTTTTTAAACCTTAATTTGTTTTAAACCGCACATATGCGCAGTTAAGACATGTTTATTTGCCCATAATTGTAGCTTAAAAATTAATTAAACCATAATTATAATAGTGGCGGGTTTAGCGGACTCCGCCAGTTTCAGTGGAATCCCAAATTTGATTGTGTTAACTAGAGTTCTCTCCAGTTTTGGATGAGTATTCTAGGGAAAAATTAATTGAAGCATATCTAGAGAAATTTTCAACTAATTTTGGCTCAGGAAGAGTCATTCCTGGTAGATTTTGATGTTTTGGACACATTGGAGCAGGTTTCAGGAGCATTACGTGAATGTAAACATCAAGTTTTGAACATTTGAGCTAATATAGAGGCCCAAGCCATGGAAGTTGGACCAAGGAGATGTAGCCCGGGAGGGGCGAACTCCTTCATCAGAACATTGTGTTAATGGATCAATTGTGATGGTTTTTTGTGTATTTTTTTGCTTCTATTCAACATTGAGTTTTAATGTTTTTATGTTCAAGAATTCAACATAATCTCCATATAGTTACTTTTTAAAGAATCATAAACACTTCAATAAGCCCATGGACATGAATAAAAGATCAACATTTTTAAAATAAATCTGAAGATGAAATTAGCACAACAAAACTAACATTCAAATTCAGATCAAGATGGTATTAGGGCAAAGGTTATTTGCTTGAGTTTTGTGCAAGTAGGGTTTTAATTGTTGAAAATTTGTGATGCTTACAAGGTTGAAGTTGCAGAGAGGAGAAGGGAAACTATTGGTTTCTAGTCCTAAGGTTAGGACCAGAATAAGGAGAGCTACAAGAACACCATATCCACCCAAATTTTGACTACTAGCTGCACTTGAAGCACCTCAATTTTTATCTCCAGCTGAGATTGAAGAGGTACAAGTTGCACTAGAAGATGAGTTAATTGAAGAAGTACAAGTTGCACCAGAAGCTGAGCTTGAATCCACAACTGTCATGTCAGGTGTAGGAAAGACTGAAAGTATTTCAGAAGAGGAAGAATTCAAGAAGGCTTTTTATGACCTAACTAAGAGTATTAGGATCCTATTTGAAGAGAGGAACACCAGGATGGTTGGATAGAATTATAAGTCTCCACGTTGAGAGGGAACCTCAGAAGGCAAGAAGGATGAAGAGAAGGATTCAAAGGGAAGTGGAGGAAATCCTCCTCCATCTCCACCATCCTCATCATATCCATCAACATCATCTTCCACTTCCACCACAAAAACCATCCATACTCATTCAAAAAACCCAAAAAGAAAAACTCCCTTACTCAACTTGGACATTAAGTTTGAACTTCCCATGTAAAATGGTGAGGTAAATGCAGAGAATTTGGACAATTGGATCCATCAATGAGAGGTTTATTGTAGAATTCGAAACCTACAAGAAGATGACATAAAGATTCAGTTGGCTTCATTGAGGCTAGAAGGAGAAGCACTAGTCTAGTGGGAAGCAAAGACTCAAGAGGAAATGAAAATCCATGGTAAGATATCCATTTCTTGGGTTGAGTTTATTTCTTCAATTAAAAGGAAGTTTTATCCTTTAGCTTACATGTAAAAAGCCATTATGAGTTGACAAAACTTTAGGCAACTCAAGGGTTAAACCGTTCAAGAATATACCCAGGAGTTTAGGAAAAGGGATTTGTTGTTAGGAATAAACTTGAATTCCCAAGACACTCTCTTGAAATACATTGGGGGTTTACATTCCTATTTGAGACATAATATCCTTATGTTTAACCCAAGAAATTTAGATTAAGTTTGTGTGCAAGCCACACATCTTGAAGCAAGGATAAAGAACATTCAGGAAGAGGGTAGTAAGAAGAAGACATTCAAGGGTAAGGGGAAAGAGAAGGGGGGAAATGGAAGGGAAAGAAGAATGCAAGTGTTAAGAAAGAAGGGGAGAAAACTACATGAAAACACTGTTCCAAAGAGGGGCATGATGAAGCCCATTGTTGGAAATTACATACCAAACTAAGGCCTAAGAAACCAAACAATAAGGGGAAACAAAATATGATTGCCACCACAAAACATGATCTCGGATCTGATTCCAGTGATGAGACCAAGATTATAGCCATGGTAACAAATGAAAAAGAAGTAGTAGCAAGCACTAATTCCTCAAATTGTCACAACAATAGTCCAAATGAACAAATGAGGATAGAGTTGTTCCAAGTAATGGTGATCTCAAATCATACAAAGATTGATGCATTATTTGATAGTGGGTCACAAGAAAATTTGATTTCAGAAGATTTGGTAAAAAAGATTAACCTTGAAATTTACCACATCATAAGCGATATCCTTTGGGTTGGATAGTCAAGAATGCCAATTTACAGGTTACAAGGAAATGTATATTCCGGTTTTCCATTACTGCAAACTTTGTTGATGAAATTGAGTTAGATGTGGTTCCACTTGACATTTTAGGAATTATCTTGGGAAGTCCATATTTGTATGACAGGAAAGCGGTATTTTATCGCCATGAGAAAAAATATCATTTGCTCAAGGATGGGGTAGACTATATTGTGAGAGCTCATTGCAAAAAGCTGAATATTTCTTTAGTTAATACAGGGCAGATGAAGAGACTAGTTAATGCAAGTAAAAATTTGTGATTCTTATGATCAAGAAAAAAGATGATATGGAATATGAATCTTTTGAAGATTTTGATGCCAAATTAAAATCTGATTTTTTTATGTGGTAAGTCAGCACGATGAGATGTTTCAAGAACCAAATGAGTTACCTCCCAAGACGAGAATTCAACATGAGATTCAGTTGCAACAAGATGTTCCACTTCCAAACATTGGCATGTATTGCATGTCAATCATGGAGAGTATGGAAATCAAGAAGAAAATCCAAGAATTTCTGAACAAAGGTATCATACACCCATCTACTTCGCCATGTGGTTCACCAATTGTTTTGGTACCAAAGAAGGATGAGACTTGGCGCATGTGTGTGGATTTCCATGCACTGAATAAAATCACAGTAAAGAATCTCTATCCACTCCCAATAATTCATGATTTGCATGATCAGTTAAGGTATGCAAATTATTTCACTAAGCTAGAGTTACGAAGTGGATATCATCAATTTAGAATAGTTGAAGAGGACATTTGGAAAATTGCATTTAAAACTAGACAAGGTTTGTTTGAGTGGCTAGTTATGCCATTCGGTATAACCAATGCTCCAACTACTTTCATGAGAGTTATGAATGATGTATTAAGACCATTTATAGATGGCTTCATCATTTTTTACTTAGACGATATTTTTATATTCATCAAATCAAGAGATGAACATGTCATGCATGTGAACAAGGTACTTGATGTCTTGAAAAAGGAATAGTTATTTTTAAAGATGTCGAAGTGCGAGTTTGGAAAGACTTCTTTAGTGTATTTGGGACAAATTTTTGGAGGAGGTGAGCTGAAGGTAGACCCTTCCAAGGTTGACGTTATTGTAAATTTTCCCAAGCCCAATATCGTTACGGAGGTGAGAAGCTTTCTTGGGGCAGCACAATATTGGAGGAAATTCATTTCTAATTTTTCTTCCATTGCAGCTCCATTACATGCATTGATAAGTATCTAGAAAGTCCTCCATTGGAGAGATATGCACTAAAAATCATTTGATGCTTTAAAACAAAAGATCAGTTTAGCACCAGTATTGGCTCTTCCAGATCTTAGACATCCATTTGAGATCCAAACAGATGCTAGTGATTACGCCATGGGAGAAGTTCTCATGTAGCATGGTAAGCCCATTTTGTTCATTCTAAAATTTTTAATGGAGTTGTGACTAACTATCCCACCTATGACAAAGAGCTATATGCACTGGTACAAAGTGTAAAGAAATGGAAGCATGATTTTATGGGGAAGGAGAGATTATCCGTATTGACCATCATCCATTGCAGTACTTATAGTCACAATCAAAATTGCAGTAATCAAGACACTTCATATGGATGGGATTTCTACAAAATTCCATTTGGTTATAAGGTATAAAAAGGGAATCTACAATAAGGTAGTCGATATGCTTTCTAGGCCTATTGTAAATTCATATATTATAGTCAAGCACAATTCAGTTATGCATGAAAGTGACATTGAAAAATATGCACATGATCATGATTTTCGAGATGTGTATGAAATCTTGAGTCAAGGAAACCAAAATGAAAAGTTAGATTATCATGTACATAAAAATTTGTTATATCACTTGGGCAAGTTATGTATTCCATAGGGAGAAAGAAACAATATCATAAGGGAGGCACACACCTCATTGATTGTTGGACATTTCGGTGTAGGCAAGATGGTAGCTAATCTCCAAAGGCATTTTTATTGGCCACGCATGATTGATAGTGTATCTCGTTTCATTAGAGGATGTTATTTGTGTGCAATAAGTAAGCCTAGCAATAGGAAACTAAGATTGTACACTCCACTTCCGATACCTTCACATCCTTGGGGCAGTATCTCAATTTATTTTGTAGGAGGTCTTCCAATTTCAAGGAAAGGTCATGATTACTTATATGTGGTTGTAGATAGGTTCAAAAAAATGTGTCTTTTTATGCCATTTAAAACGAAAATTACAGCTTAACAAACAAATCATATTTTCTTTCAAAATATATGGGTTCATTTTGGTCTTCCTACTTCTATTGTAAGTGATTGAAATTCCCGTTTTTTTGGGAATTTTTGGTCAAAATTGTGGGACATAATGGACACTAAGTTGAAGAAGAGTACAAACTTTCATGTGCACAGATGGTTAGACCGAGGTGGTTAACATGACAATCATTCATCTTCTTAGAGGTTATTGCAGCAAACATCCCAAGTTGTGGGATGAAAAATTTCATTACATTCAACATGCATACAATAGGGAAAAACATTCTTCCACAAACACATCACCATTTGAGGCATGTCTTGGGTACTTGCCAAGATCGCGTTTGGAACTCATATTTGAGAAAGATCTTTCTATTGATGGTCATAGCGACATAGATAAATCAATTAATTTCATTGAGAAAATTCAGTTGGAACATCACACAGTGCAAGAACAACTTGAAAATAGTCAAAGCAGCTACAAGGCAAGGCATGATAAACATTGTGTTGACCACAAATTCCAAGTTGGTGACAAATTTTGGTTATATATCAGCAAAGAAATACTTCAAGGGGAAGGTAAAAAGCTTAAGACAATCCATTATGGTCCTTTTATAATTATGGAAAAGATTGGTAACAATGCATTTTAGTTTTTCCTCCTTATATGCAAATATATTATGTCGTTAATGTTGAGAATTTGAGATTATTTGAGACTCCATTGATTGAGGATCAAGGAGATCATGTTCAGTTGCCATCAATAGATGATTTCTCACCAGAATATCTTGATGAATTTCAGCAAGATCTCATACTTGACAGAAGAACCAGAACTTCAAGAAGAGGGAATGTTAAATACCTTAGAGTGAGACTCAAGGGACAAAATCTTTCCGAGGCCAAATAGATGGAGATTGAGAACGTGAGGGAGTTGTAACATCACCTGATAAACAATTGATAGTATCTTTTTGGGTCCAAAATGCTTCTAGTGGGGAGGAATGATCAGAGGCTCAATGTTAAGCTAAAAAATGAAAGTTCTTAGAAATGCTCCAAACTAGAATGAAAATGAAGAGCTCATTGCGAGGAATCTGACGCAATTCATTTCGTAAAAAGCCAACTCTGTATAAGGAAGTTATGACCTGATGTTCGTTTTCCTAAATAATTTTTTTTTTTTTTTGTAGAACATGATAAAAGGATGACATGGTAGACCAGTCAACATACAAGGTATATTCTGGGAATATTCTTTAGTTTTTTCCCATTGACACTGTGACAAAGTGTCACAAAAAGATTCACGAGTGAATTTTGAAGGTGATTTTTTTTTTTATAATTTCTCCTAAGGCTGAATGAGAATTTTTTTGGTTGGAATGGTCCAATCAGAGGTGGACACGTGGTGCAGCTAGGGGCCACCACGTGCCCCCTCTAGTGGACCCTATCAAAAGTCTAATTAAAATATTTGCAATGGTGGAATGCTTGTATATTATATCAAAGTCCGAATTATTTGTATATACCAACGTTTTAAACTATGGTAACGGGCATCTGAATTTGGGTCGAATTACTTGTATTATCCAAATTTTTTAACTATGGAAAGTGGCGCATATATTTTCAAGAAAAATTTATGGGCGGAGGTCGAGGTTGAACCCACGACCTCCCCCACACCGACCGACGGCATTACCACCATACCATTACCTTGGGACTTAACCATATAAGTTCTTGACTTATATTTAATGTCAACCAATTGCATAGGTGGGGGTTTGGAGGGGGCCAACCCCCTCCCGATGCAACCGTTCCACCAGACCACTGGCGGGTGCGAAGAATATTCAGCAGAGGATTAGCAGTTAACTATGGGATTATCAACTAAATTGCCGATTAATTATCATAATCTTAGTTTAAGGTTTTTAAACCTTACTTTGTTTTAAACTGTGCTTATGTGCAGTTAAGACATGTTTATCTGCCCATAATTGTAGATTAAAATTTAACTAAACCAGAATTATAATAGTGACAGGTTTAGCGGACAACGCCAGTTTTAGCCGAATCCCAAATTTCACTGTCTTAACTGGAGTTCTCTCTATTTTTGGAGGAGGATTCAAGGGAAAAATTAAATGAAGCATATCTGGAGCAATTTTCGACCAATTTTGGCTCAGGAAGAGTCATTCTTGGTAGATTTTGATGGTTTGGACACATTGGAGCAAGTTTAAGGAGCAGTAGGTGAATGTAAACAAATTTTTTTTGTACATTTGAACTAATACAGAGCCCCAAGCCATATAAGCGGGACCAAGGAGATGTAGCCCGGGTGGGGTGAACTCCTTCATCAAAACACTATGTTAATGGATCAATTGTAATGGTTTTCTGTATATTTTTTTGCTGCTATTCAACATTGAGTTTTAATGTTTTTATCTTCAAGAATTCAACATAATATCCATACATTTACTTGTTAAACAATCATAAAAACTTCAATAAGCCCATGTACATGAAGCAAAGATCAACATTTTTAATATAAATTTGAAGATGAAATTAGCACAACAAAACTAACATGCAAATTCAAATCAAGGAATGATCAGGTGCTCTCAGAATGCCACGAAACCTGAAAGACTGCATAGTGCTCGTCGTTTTAAATCCCGTTCACTTCATTTCATGCGAAATGGACTCTGTATGCCTCCAAAAATGAGCTATGTCCGTTTGCACAAATAGGAAAAAAAATGGTGACAAGGAGCCCAGTCAGCAGCTCGTATTGCTAATGTGGCAGGCTGACTGGGCAGGGTCAAGTACCTCCAGCAAATGAAAACCTACCAAGTGGCAACATCTAATTAGTTTTCAAAATTTATTATGTGCTAATTTTTTTAAGGGTGTAAATTCGGTCCAATGGGGAGAGGACACGTCGTACAGCCTAGGGCCACCATGTGCCCCCCCCCCCCCCCCTCCCCATCCATTATGGTGTGATGTAAAAATATGTTGGTTTAAGACCAGATGGAGGCGTCAGGGTTTGACCCTGCAACTTCCTGAGAAAGACGCATGCCCAATACCAATCCCCCTATATGTTAGTTCTTAACATATATGGTGCACCACATAAATTTATGTTTTATAATGCTTGCCGGTGGGGGGAGAGGGGGCCAACCCCGTGAGGCCAACCTCCAACATATATGACCACCTAAGGGCTAAACATTAATTATGGGATTAAAATTGTTAAACCTCATTAAATTAATCACTAATCCTTATTATTAACACTAAATCAGATTTAGCACAAAGCATCGAGTTTAGTGGCTAAGTGAGGTTAATTAGCGCTAAACGTGTTTAATTAAGTCAATGCAGATTAATGATATTAAACATGATTAGTTTGGTAGTTCTCCAAATCTGCTGAAACTGCTAGTTTAGTGTTATCTAACCGAATTTAGATCTAGTTTTCTAAATTTAGCCTAGAAATTGTGGGAAAAATTGAAAGTGTCATAAATTTTGGAGTTTTCGACCAAATCAGGTGCAGAAAGAGGCTAGATGACAATTTTTGGGAATTCTGGACTCATTGGCGTACATTTCAGGAGCAGAAAAGCATTGTAAAGACATAATTTTTCAAACTTGAGCTTAATATAGAGGCCCAAGCCATGGAAGTTGGACCAAGGAGATGCAGCCCAGGAGGGGTGAACTCCTTCATCAAATTCATGTGTTGATGTGTTGTGTGGTGATGTATTGTACTTTTATTTGCTATTGTTGAGCCTTTATTTTATGTTAAATTGTTCATAAAATTAACATGAAAGACATTCATGAGACTCAACAATTTGCAAGATAACTTGAACCCTTAAGCACACATAAGACATTGTTTTACTGAATCTAAAAGAGTAATTAGCACAAAAACAATAACATACTTCATTCAGATCACTTGATGAGTAATGTTGCTAATGAACAACACTTATGGAATGCCTTGAACTTCTGATGCCTCTCTCCATAACTTTGGCACTGTGCTCATATGTTTATCTAGACTCAATTTAGTGGCCTAATTCTCTTTGAATTTTGTTCAAAATATGAAAAATTTGATGATTAATCTAATGTTCCTCCTTCATCAACTTTTCATTGTCAAATTTTTAGCTAAGCACTAGCAATTTGAGACTCTTGACGGTTTCCTCCAAATATTCATCCTCTAGTTGGTTCATTCCATGACCATTATATTTAGTACTAGCCTTACTTAGGCTTAAGTTCACAACCTTGATTGCTTCCTCTTCACAGTAAGTCCCTTGGACATCTTTTGGAATCTTATATGTCATTAGAAAGTTTTTCCAAAAAATTTCATGTAGATTTTCTTGTAATTTTTACCCAAAATTTCTTGTCGAATTCCAAAATCTAGATTTATCATATTGTTCTTCTCGTCAATAGTTTTCTATTTGCTATATACTTGTATTATTCTAATATCCAAGCTGAAATATATAACCTTTATAATATTGCATCATGTTAAATTGTTCTTGCCCCTTAAAAACAATTGTAGCTGTCTTTGAAATTTTTCCATAAATTTTGGCCTCAAACCAAATTTCTAGGTGGATGGCTGTATTCTTCCCCAAATTATCTTTCCAACGACTAGTCATATGCCAAATTTTTATTTACAAGCTATAAATTAGGGGCCTTCATAAATTTACCTAATCTTACCTAATTCTTCCATGCCTGAAATTTTGATTTATGTCTGCACTCAACAAGCTTGTACTAGCTGGTAAATAATTGTACTTGTTGCATACAAACTCATTTTCTTGTTCCAATGATTATCTATGGTTGTCTACTCTTCTTAGGCTTCCTCCATATATATATATATATATATATATTAAATAAAATATAAATTAGATATATTAATTGATTATATGTAATATTTAACTATACATATATATTTATATTAAAGCAATTAAAATATAATAGCCCATGGGTTAGTGATGGGGTGTACTGCTAAGTCACTTCGTAATGTGAAGGTTACTTGTTCAAAACTTCGTAGGAAAAAATCCAGCCATGTTAAGGGTTGGTGTGGCCCAAGCCAAGTGTGATCCCCAATTGATTTTGATAACTTAGATGTCTCAAGCCTAATGTGATTTCCAAACAACATAGACAACTTGACAGACAAAAAAACAATATATATATATCTTACAAAATATAATAAATATAAATTTATATTACATTTATAGAACGTAACCCCATCCTATGTCATTTATATGCATATAAATTAAAGAGAAAACTTGTTAGTTGTCAACCTTTCCGATTATATGAATGAATGAATGAGATTTTAACGTCTACAAGACTAAAAATAGTCTATGGGACCCCAACTTCCTTGTTTTTTTCCTTCTGTAATTCAATCCTTTTCTTACTCAAATTGATTATGAGCTGACCCAACCTTCTAACAGTTCCATCACTGAAAAGACAATGCCACGGAATTTATATTAACATAGTGCGGTAACCATCCCTGATGTCTTTAAAATTATGGGGCCATTTGCGGGCCTCTCTCAACTGTGCAAGGACATTATAATATAAAGCCACTAACGTGCCCCACATTCTAACGTGCGATTAATTGACAGTTATATCCAATCTATCGAATGGTTCTAAGTTTTTAGGACGTCAACTAGCACAAAAGTTAATAGTAAAGTAGGTGCCCGAAAGATCTAACGATCCAAATCGTGTCAATTCGAAAACAATGGTCATTTTTGTGTCCAAACCTGCTCGATCAATAATGGGTCTCCTTTAACTCGATCCAAGTTCCACCTCCTTCGCCCAGGTTTCGACTTCTCGACAAGGACACAAACGCTAACTATAATGCTCCCGTGGCTTTGTTTCCCTGCTTAGTGGCTTCGTGATGGCATAAAAATCCATGTCGACTAGGGTTCCATGGCTCAGTTTTTTATCCTAGTGGGGAAAAACCACTTAACTGCTTAATTGTAAATTAAAAATTAGTTGTGGAAGCACATGACTCAAAATTATCCTAATTTTTGCTTATTTGGAAATTATAATTAAAAATGAATGCAATACTACATGTCATAAATGGAATTCTTTTCACAAATAAATCATAAGAAACAAATTCTCTGAGGTAATAAATACAAGTAATGCAACTAACTAGAACTCATAAAAACATGGTTTTAAATTAAGAAAAGGGTAACTAATCATGGCATATGTATATATAGTTGCACACAAGAATTTAGGAACTTATCTAATAATGAAAAACTAGCTAGTCATGGGCTCTCCACGTTCCTCCCAGCCATGGACTTAGTGGTTCATAAGCTCAAACACTGGTCACCCACAGGTTGGGACAACAACTCCATAGAAAACAATTATAAAACCAAAATGAAACATTGACTAAGGCACCAACCATAGCAATCCCAATCTCCAACCAAAGGCTCACATCCCCTTAACCAGAACCCAAGTGTTGTATCACTAGTCTCTCAACAGTGCTCATCTTCCAGGGAAACTTACAGTCAGCCAGGACGATCTTAGCTCACAAATCCAAGAACTTTGATGGCATCCAAGTGTCCAAGTACCAACGGCCAAACCGAAATAACCCCACATCTAGTGGTAGAGCCCCACAAGGACTCCTCAGTTATCTCCGAACTAAGTTCCCCAACCATAACTCCATGGCCACCCAACCATAAATAGGTTCAACAAACCCTTAGAAAACCAAGCTTCCCGAAGCCAACATATGGGCTCACATCATAAATAGGATGCATCCCAATAGTATGGTTAACTAATCAACCACACCTCATCCATTCCCAGATTCCACCCTAGGACTCACTGACTAATCAATAACCAACTTAATGATTACCTGATTGAATAATCCTCCTCATCAAAAAAACTAATTTTCTAGAACCCATGTGGGCCCTAAGTGCAATTTTCACTGAAAATACCCAACCGTTTCATTTTTCCATGTAGTTACACCCCCCATACTCTTTTCATGGAGTGGGCTCTACAACTAGCCTTATTTTATTAATACCATGATATGTACAATTTACAATGTCGGACACGGCGACCCTGAAAACATGACTAAAAATAACTACATGGGAACACAAACCACATAATAAAACATTTGGCTCACCAACCTAAGCATAAAAATATCTGGCTGAATAACCTAATAACAAAAGTACATATATTTAAATTTTCAAAACAGGTGGGTGTATTACAAAAACAACATGAGTACTCCAAAAACCAAGAATATGAAAAGCATAATACAAGCTTGTCCCAAGTGGAATGAACAATTTCTTCAAAAATTGGAGTTATAGCTCTAAGAATGATGAAGGAGAGTAAGAAAATTCAGTAAGAATGTGTGCCCTTGCATGCAATATCTCAATCAATGAAGAGCCAAAAAAGGTCAATATTTTTCCTTTTTCCCATTTATGATTTTAGGGTAAACTCTGTCATTATTGTGTATGTTTTTCATTTCTTCAACCCTATTATATTCATTTAAAAATAAAGTACACAACCTAGTTTTATGCAAAATAAAAAAGAAAATAGAGATAACAATTTTTCTATAAGATTAATTAAGGTTCATGGTAATAAATTAACCCAATAACAAGTTAAGCAATGACTAAACATATTGTTATGAGAGCCAAGTTTGAGCATATTATTAAAGGCCTTTGATATCATAGAGCCCAAGTTTAAGAAAAATTGGAGAAGGACATGTTGATATAAAATATTTTGCAAACTCAAAAGATTTTAAATAGGGAGCTGAGATCCAAAATGGATCTAGTTTCACCTCAAATAGTGGGTTGAGTTCAACACATAAGAGTCCAATTTTTGTAGGTCTAATAACTTTATATCCTCCATCCAAACAATAGTTGAATTCCTTTTGCATTTCCTTAGAGAAGTTCAAAAATGGTTGATTGATGTAGGAGCATTAGGCTCAAGGAAATAATTTGTATGTAAATAGACATAGGGGGTCTCATGTTTTTGCTTTCTTATGTAATTATTAATATTTGAGTGATTTTTAAATAAATTTAGTGAGAAATTGTAAATGTTCCCAAATCATTGGAGAACATGAGGGGAAGTCGGTTAGCTAGGAATGTGAAGAGTCAGTTTCAGTTTGTTTAGGGATTTAGGCTAAACCTAGGCTTTGAGGAACTTCAAGAGTTTTGTTGAGCTGTCAAAGAAGATGAATCGATTGATTATCAGTTTGTATAAAAATAAGCCTCAAAGGAATTAATAATAGACCTACATAGAGTTGGAGAGATCTGGAGAGGTAGAGTAGGAGATGGGGGGGCCATTGAATTGAAGACCTGGCCAACCAAAAAGTTTGTAAGTGATTTCACTGTATAAATGAAGGAATATGTTTCAGTACTACATGAGTATTATTTGATTTAAATCCTGTGTAAATGAGCTTCGAGTTTTAATAAGAAAATATATGAGAACCAGTGTGATAAAACCCGTGTTAAGAGCCAATGTCAATGTGTTGATTCGTTTCAAGAAGTAATTGTATGGAAATGCGTAATATGAGTCTTTGTGTAAAAGGCTAAAATTGTAATCCTGTACATGACTGGGGTTAATGGTGTTTCTACACGCCTTGATAAATTAGTGGAAGTGCCGAGGTGAATGGTGAGGGGTTGTTTGACCTCTGTTCGTGATCATGGAAGCGATGGGTCATAGGTAAGCAATGTGTAACAAGGAACGAGAGTATGTAAAGGAAACTGGAGCGAGAACGCGGTTGTGAAGGAGAAGATCGAGCTGCGTAATAAAATGAAGGATGCAGAACTATGAGCGAAGGTGGAACCTTGAATGAACAGTGAACGCTGGTTTTAGAACCAAACGAAAGTTTTTTCACTTTTATTAGACGGTAAGCGGTATTGAGAAAAAAAGTGTGATACACTCCCAGCTTCGACATGTGGCCTTGACGGTTTTAGAATACAACCCATTTCGCAAAATATTTTCAGGCTAAAGTTCTATTTGGAAAAAATTGCGATTATCGTTTGATCTTGGAAGCGGAAGATCCAAGGGCATTCACATCGTGAAGATGCGTGGAAGTTAGGTAAGGTCGGTTTTTGAATTGGCTAATAATTATGGTGGGC
This sequence comes from Pinus albicaulis, assembly GCA_034641835.2. Lineage (NCBI taxonomy): Eukaryota > Viridiplantae > Streptophyta > Pinopsida > Pinales > Pinaceae > Pinus > Pinus albicaulis. The sequence goes on from CM076584.1 coordinate 1,637,433,583, forward strand.
CCGAATGTTAATATGTTGCAGTGGCTTGATTCATGTTGTGAGCGGAAGTGTTTATAAAGCTGTGGGCCCGTAATTAAAAATCCAAAGGCGTGGGTTTTATTATAATGCTCCTAATATTTGAACGGAGGCTACAATATATGTTGATATATTGTAGTTGATATGAATTATGAAAAAGGGTGCGCATATAAGAATTATATATGTGAGTTGGTAAGTGTGACCAACTATAAGCTTTGGGCTTTCGAAATATTGAATGTTAATTCGATCTCTCCATATGATGGGAATTGACCAAGGTTTGACCCTTGACGGTTAATATAGATATGCGGTGAAATGAATATGTGGGACCTTACACTCTTATGCAGTTTACTTTAAGAAATAGAGCCGATGGTTGGTTAGCCAAAGTCTTTTCTTAAGACTTTGAAAAAGGTTTTCCTTTGTGAAACAAACCATGGTTATGAAGATAGGTTGACGTTTAATTATTTTTTCGAAGCTTCCACAGGAGAGAATAGAACTGGGTGTGTGCAATTTATGCATAATGGAGATTGGGGCTTTATAACCATAAACATTTTAATTTAATATCTCAAATCTCAGATTCGAGATATTAAAGTTTCCAGAGGTTTTATTTAAATTTCCAGGTTGATAAATATTGTGAGGTTGCCCAGATTGTTGAGACAAAATTGGATACAAATTTGGAGGTGCATTTTTATGCACAGGAAAGTGGGGACTGTGGGTTTTACCTGGTATCATTGATGGTTTATGCATGAAGTGTATGTGATCTTTATGCTACATGGAGGCATAGAAAAAAGGAGGGGATCTAATGCTTCGTACATCACACAAACATTTGGCTAAGGTAAGGTAGAATATAGATGCATGCAAGGAAAAGTGGAAGTTTCAACTCCCTGCCCCACTTTTCATAACAATGAAAAGGAGAGATCATTTATGCAGTGATGTGGTGTAAAAGGATTACAAAACCATGGGAAAGGCAGAGGTCTAGAACTTTAGACCCATTCCTTACGCTCTACAAGACTAAGGCAAGTGCATGTGGAACAAGGGACTTTCCTAACCTCTGTATCAATACCTTCACATTATGATGGAGATCTACTTTCACAAAGAATGAAGAAGAATATCCCCAAGAGAAATAAGGTCAAGACGCACCTACCCACTTGGAAAACAAGGTGGCCAACTAGGATTGAAACATGTGTACAATTGAATGGATTAGAAAATTTGTTACAAGAGTTTATTGTGTAAGGGTATCTTACTAATATTCAAGGCATATGGAGGAATATGAGAAAGTAGTTGTAATGGCTTCTTTGGCCTTTTATTTGATCATTGGTAATGTATTGATTAGAGGAAAGTGATAAATGAACTTATTTTTTTCAAAAGAGTAAGTGGTGCAAATTAAGTTGAAAAATACATTAGAGATGGCTCAAAGACATGCAAGAGGCAATTTAGGTTGTCAGATGGTCCCTTGGCCTTCACGAAAAAAGATAATAGATGGGATTAAGTTTGAGATCTCTAGAAATCAATGAACCTATCTCCATGAGAAGAGGAAAGCATGGAAGATAGTGAGAAGAAGGCTCAATCACTAAGTCTATCCATGACTAGAGAAAGAATGTCCATAAGTAGATTGGGCATTAAACAATATCATTGGGACTATGTCCCATGATAACTGGATCATTATCTATTCAAAGGAATACAAAGATGATAGTAGTAGAGGGTTGTTATAAATAAGAGAGAAAAGAATAATACAAGATTGTCATAATAGGAATAAAAATTGTCCCAAAGGAATTGGAGTTGTACCTCTAATATTGAAAAATGGCAGTGAGAACACTTAGTAAAAGTGTGGACCCTTGTATGTAATACATTAATCATTGAGGAGTCAATAAAGTTATTATTTCTTGGTTTTCCCATGTGGGTTCCAAGGTATTGTCTATGTTATTAATAAAAAATTGATAAAAAACCAAATATTCTTCAAAATTAATTAAGGTCCACGCCAATGAACTGACTTCATCCTACATTAAACAATGACATATCAGGTATAAAAAATAATGAGTTAATTTTTATTAATTCTAAGAACCAAATTCTGAAAAACACACGATTTAGAGATAAGATCTAAACACTATTTACTAAAATAATAAAGTTTTTCCTATTAATTTTAGGAACTAAATTATGAAAACACACAATTTAGAGATAATGATTTAAAAACTATTAGCTAAAATAATAAAGTTTTTCAAAAAAAAATAATATCAACAAACCTAAAAAGTCACATCACTCCAAAGTGAGTTTTAACCAATCAAATTCCAAAATTGGATGCAAACTACACAAAGATAAAAACATCAACAAAATTCATAATCCTTCCATATTTAAAGGGAGGTGATATCAATAAAAATTTTAATGGGGGAAAGAGAGAACTTTACATATACAAAATATTATAATTAAAACATCTAAAATATATAAAGAAATAAAATAAATAAAATAAGATAAATTAACCATTCAAAACGAAATATAATATCTTTCATAATATACAAAGCATTACAATTAAAACACATAAAGAGATGAGATAAATTTGACAATTTTTTTTTTATTAAAGTTCAAACAAATCTCAAGAAATACTTAATAAAAATGTGAATATTTATATCATTAATTTAAAAATAAATAATGAAAATATTATATTTAAAAAATTTAGATTCATTTTAACCTTAAATTTATTAAGTCTTTAGAAGAATCAAATATTTTTTCATATTAAAATAGGTTTGTATCTAAAGAGATTTGATCACTCTCAATCTTATCTGGTATTAATATATTAATATTAGAATTTTTTTATATAGTATGATAACAAAATTAATATTTTCAAATATTAAAATTTTGGTGTAGAAATATTTATGCCATTAAAACTCTAACCCAATATTAATATTAGAAGTTTTTTATATAACATAATAAAAAAAAATTATATTTTCAAATATTATAATAAATATTTATGCCATTAAAAATCTTAATATATCCATACTATATAATTTTTACTTTTAAAAACTCATTTACAAATATTTAATTAAATAAATATTTATTCATTTACTTCTAAAAATATATTTAAAAAACCAATTATTTATATCCAAACACATTAATGTAATACCAATTAAACTTTTATATATAACATCAATATATAATTTGAAAAATATCAATTATTTTACATCTAAACTTACAATTACAAGGTAAAAAACTAGCATATAAAAACAACATGCATACTTCAAAAATATCGATTATTTTTATATCTAATATAGTGAAACTTACAATCACACGTCAACATACAATCACAAGTTACGCATCTTTACGCATCTTCATCCTATTGAAACTTAAATCACATGATAAAACTGTAAAATATAAAAATAATGTTTGTACTGAAAAATATCAATTATTTTATATCTAATATCATAATTATATCGAAGGTGTTCTTTTATGAGATTGACTGGGAAATACTGTTCATCCTAGCCAATTTCTGTGTTCTACCTCTGCTCCAGATTCGCCCTTCTATCCTATCAAAATTTGACACTTGGCGACCTCTTTAAGAACCGCGTACAAGACCATGTCATCTGCGCCCATACCTATACTTTACGGCACTGTGCTGTTGTCCATTCGCATAGCAAGACCTTCAGTGTCCTTTTGCTCCTTTTAATGAGCAATTGCTAGTATACAGCAGAAGCTCCACCTGAGCAAATCTAGAGGAAGAGATTAAACATATACCAAGAAATCATACATATGACTTATATGTCTTAACATCTTTATCTTTGCTTAACTATGTAGGTAGAGGTTCATATTCTTCGCTTACCTATTACCTATGTAAGTAGAGGTTCATATTCTTTGCTTAGCTATATAGGTAGAGGTTCATATAGGTGTAGGTGTATATGCTATTTCCATCCTTATCTATGCCCAGCTATGCAAGTTCATATAGGGACCTATATCTTGAAAATAACCTTCCATTTATTTGGTCTATTTCCATCTCATAATATGGAGGTTTATATGGAAGTTCATATCATATTAAATATCAAAAATCACATTATATAAGCATTTACAATTTTTAACAAAATAATATTGAATTGAGCACACTTGAGTTATAGGAGTTTTAGGATGGGTGACTTTTTGGGAAGTTCTAGTTACCGGGTGCAAGTTTTGGAAGTGATGATTGATGCTATGTGATTCATTTCACTAGTTTCAATCCCACTTCTTCACCCTTGTGAGCATCACCCGATGCAATAAGTGCTAAATAAATTGCAATAAGTGCTAAGTAGATTATTCAAAATCACAAAAATTTAGTCAATTACAATTACCTTGTAAAAATGATCATAAATAAATTACTTACTTAACGCAGTTAAATCCCAAAAATAATATATAATATAATCCACTACAAAAACCCCTCATACTTAATATTAAATTAATTTAAACTACTCCACCATAAAAATTCATAATTATATTAACATACACAAAATTAGTATTCCTAGATTTAAATTTAAATGACACACCAATCATTTTCCAAAATCTTTTTGGCAATGAGACTCTACATTAATGTTAAGGTGGCACACCAATAATTTTCCAGAGTGCTCATGGCCAGAAGACACTACATTTATGTTAAGGTGGTGACCTAGACATTAAAAGGAAAAGGATTAACGTTAAGGTGGTGCCCTAGACATAAAAAGGAAAAGGATTAATGTTAAGGTGGTGACCTAGACATAAAAAGGAAAAGGAAAAATATCCCTAATGTGGGGAAACAAATAAAAAGGAAAAAGCACAATACCTTCACATCTTTTCTTTTACGATAATTCATTCTATACACGTGAGGATCCACCCACTCAACCTATTTTAATAATCCCGCCACTTTATTACCTACAATACTAGATAATTCATTCTCTGCACGTGAGGATCCACCGCTAGACCTAATTTAGTAATCCCACCACTGAATAACCTACCATACTTGTATCCCCGTGTTGAATTTTTCTAACACTTTTAACAAATTATATATGATGCGGGAATACGCACATAGCATGACTAGGTCTAACCTTCAAATAAAATTATCAAAACCCTCAATGTAATATATTCATATTTTCAAATTTCAAACATCTACAAACACAATTGCCACTTTGAATATTTATAATTATTGATTTTTAAATATTGACTTTGCTCTAAAACACTCCCGGTGCATGATGCATATTTTCCTTGAAACTATTATATACCACCCTCTTCTAGAGCATGCATAACCCCCTTCAACTCCCGAGGGCTAACACTTCATAAGCATGCATAACCCCCCTTCAACTCTTAAGGGCCAAAACTTCACAAGCAATGCTTGAAGAAATAGTTTGCATGATTCTACAACAACCACACAATATAAGAGGATGCTCTATAAGTTCTCTATGTCTTCATGTCTAACTTATATTGAGAATTAATGCTTTAGAAGATACTTGAGTAGGTTTTAGATTAACCCACTTAATTCTTGGACATGGAGTATTTGAAGATATTGTATTGGATAATCTAGATGATGCCTTGAGAAGATTCAATAATGCAATATTCGATATTCATTATGAATGAATTTGAGATTTTGCACATACTTGTCAAGTATTAGAGCGAGAAAATGTAAGCTTGAAATCTCATATAGGAGAAGTTTATATCACATGTTGTGATGCACATGAACAAAATCAAGCCTAAGAAACTTTGAGTGGAGTAGTGTTGGCTTTCGAAAAACAATTGGTATAAAAAAAAAGTGAATTTAAGGAAGAGAATAAAACATGTTAGTCCACTATCATTAGGAAATAGCCTCTCTAAGCACATCTAAGGAATTAAAGTTAATAGAGTTAATCAAATAGATATGGAGGCATCTTTGTAGCGATTCTATTGATCATTTTCTAAAGAGGTTGGACAAAATTAACCTTGTTGTACTATAAGGCCACACTATTATAACAAACAATATATGGTTAGATTAGATTCCAATGAGAAAAAGCTTGCATAAAGAAGTAAATTTTCATGCATATAATAAAAAATAAAACAAGAAATAGAAAAAATGTAATAGGGAAGAAAGTTTTTCTTATTATTCCAATGGATGAGGCCTTGGGGCCTCGAATGAGATGCAAAACGGAAGATGGAGTAGAACAAGTGGGTCCACTTCAAGCTACCAAGGGAAAGTCCTTTGTTGATCCTTGGATCTCTCCTCTCTCATTACCAAGAATATAACCAAGCTTTCAATCATGGTGAAAGCTAATAATGTAGTTGTGTTGATGATATTTCCAATGATCACCTATGTAGTTGTGTGAGTGATTTTCAAATGATAATAGTTTCCCCCTTATGTAGGTTAGAAGAAAACATATAGCCAAAATACATCATCATTTTTTGTGCTTGTATTACTAAATAATTTATATATAAAGAGATACCAAATAATGAAGGATATCCAACAGAAGGAGAAGGAAAACCCACTTGCAAAACACACATTTATAGATATTTTTATTTGCTTTATATAAATAAGGTTTGCATGTTCCATGCTCATGATAATTACCAAAAAGATGATTACAATAGGTGAAAATATGTTGGATAATATTTTCTAATATGCCTAAGGGAATTATAGCTGCTGAATCAGTAGAAAAGGAATATTCATTTCCCTTAGGGGAACTTGTAATAGTAAAAGGATTATATCCTTGGAACTTTATGTGAACATAACCCTTCAAACTTGATGGCTATGGAAGACCTATCAAGGCCCAGGGTATTCGACTAAAACTAGAAACTACAATTATCATAAGGTAAGACCCAACCAAATGTGAGGTGTTAACATCAAACATCAAGGGAGGAAATGGAATCAAGGAAAAATGATTACATTCCTTATTCCATTCGAGATTCATAATTCTAATGGATAATGAGAGCCAAATATTGCTACAGTCCTAAAACTAATGACTTAAAGTCAATAGGAATGGAGATGTGACTGCTTAGGGGAAAGGTTCCTTTGGAAATCAATTAAGGAGGAACTAGATACTAAATTGTAATGAATAAAACTTTTGAACATGATGGAAAAAGGTCAAAATAGACATGGGGGAACCTGATAATTCCCTCATAATGGAAATTTAACATGTGGATGCAGTCAATAATCAATTTGGATATAGTAATTTGGTTTTAGTGGCCCAACTAGATGTGGTAACTTACTTATCAGATTATAACTAAGGATGTTGGGATTGCAGGGATATAGGAAATTATGGATCACAACAAGGGTACTAGGATAAGAAGACAGTGTACATCAATGGATACCAAGCAACCGTCGGTGACTTAGTGTAGATGATCCAACCAAACGGTGACTGGGGCTACTACGGGGTGAAACAAAAATATCCATCTATAGGTGTAGGAATGTGAGAATGGTTTTCTTCCTACAAAAAATACTTTGTACACTTGGAAAATGAATGAAAAACTATTAAGGTTGAATGTAAAAACACAAACATGGGTATCCCTATGATGAAATATATTGCGTTATGGGGTGACAATTAGACAATATGTATGATGGGAGGGGGCCCATTGATTAGTTACCATGGTGACAGATGAATGGAGGTTGCTAACAAAAATGGTCCATTGATCATGGGGGGATGAGTAGACAAATGAGAATGCAAGAGTTCATTTGTCATAACCAACCAACGTTGAAGAATAATCGAGAGTTAGAGGGAATTAGTTAGCATAATGATGAGCAGTAGTATGAAGTTCATTCTTAGAGAAGCAAACAAGAAGATTGTTGTGATTCTTGCCCCTTAAAAATGATAAGGAACCAATAATTGTAGTCCACTTTGAGGGAACCTGTTTATACAATAATTACAATGAATAAGACATTATTTGATGCTCCTAAGACTAGGTCTCCTTAGTGTATATATATATATATATATATATATATATATATATATATATATATATATATATATATAGGAGACAAAGGATACAATTATAATAAAATGGTACCATGAGGGGTTATTATAGTCTACATAACAATATAACAATAGAAATGTAATCACTGAATATTTATGGCTTAATAAGGGTTTTTTAGGTTAACATGGGGCTTAACATGCCCCTCCCCTTCAAATAAGTGATATCCTTAACACTTGAATATATATGGATGTTCTGCATGAAACACTTGTATTCCCGTGTCATTTCTTCCATTGGTAGGTTATTCCATTTGATGCAGTATTCTGTAATTATTTGATTTCTCAGTTGCTTAGTCCTTGTTTCCAAAATTGTTTCTAGTTCTAGTATTATTTACTTTCTTGATTAATATTTGGAAGAAGAGTTTGGACTGGGATATTATCGCCGGTGATCTTCTTTAAGCAGGAAACATGGAAGACTCAGATGCACACGTGAAGATGGAGGAAACTCCAATTTGTAGTCCATACTTCCAATCCTCTGCAACACCATATAGGGGCCATAATGCCTCAGAGATAATTTATTATCATTCTTTTGTTGCTTGAGGGTCATATGTTTATATGGTTATAGCCTCACAAATAATTAATCCCCCACTTAAAATTCCATTTCACTGTAATGTTGATTTGCTTGTTGCTTCATCCTATTTTGTTCCATGACCAAGTTTTCCTTCAATATTTTGATAACATCTTATTGGTGTTGGATGTGGTCCTCTATTGCTTGAGCCTTTTTATTCCCTTTAAAGGGTGATGCAATGAATGAATAATTATATCCATAAAGTGCCAAAATGGTGATTTTTTTTATGAAGTAGGAAAGGATGTGTTGTACCAACATTCTGCCAAGGGAAACCATTTAACCCATTTTTTTTATTTGTCGGATATAAAGCAACATAGATATCCTTCTAAACATTTATTAACAATCTTAGTTTTCCCATCATATTGAGGTTGGTAAGATGATTTGTGAGTTAATTGAGTACCCAAACAAGAAAATAATTTAGTCCTAAAATTTCCAGTGAATATTATATCTCTATAACTTAAAATAATATTTGGTATTCCATGTACCTATTGGATTGTTTCCATGAATTCTTCTGCCACGGTACTTCCTTTAAGAGGATGATAAATATAGAAAAAGAGGGCATACTTTTTCATTTAATCTACCACTACCATAATGACATTCTTTCCTTCAGATTTGGGTAAAACTGTAATAAAATCCATTGAAAATTCTTCCTAATGTTGGCTTGGTATGGCTAATAGCTGAAGAGTCTTGGGGTCTTGATAGTCTCACCTTTGTTTTGTTGGCATACCACACATTCTACCACAAATTTTTGCACATCTTCTTTAAGACCTTCCCAAAAAAATCTTTCTCGATGCTATGGTATGTCTTCAAGAACCTTCAATGTCCTCCCTTCAACTCCCAAGGGTCAACACTTCACAAGCAATGCTTGAAGAAGTAGTTTGCATGATTCTACAACAACCACATAACATAAGAGGATGTTCTAGAAGTTATTTGTCTTCATGTCCAACTTATATTGAGAATTAATGCTTTAGAATATACTTGAGTAGGTTTTAGATTAGCCCACTTAGTTCTTGGACAGGGAGTACTTGAAGATATTTTATTGGATAATCTAGATGATGCCTTGAGAAGATTTAATGATGCAATATTGAATATTCATTATGAATGAATTTTAGATTTTGTACATACTTGTCAAGTATTAGAGCGAGAAAATGTAAGCTTGTACATACTTGTCAAAGTATTCATATAGAAGAAGTTTATATCACATGTTGTGATGCACATGAACAAAATCAAGCCTAAGAAACTTTGAGTGGAGTAGTGTTGGCTTTTGGAAAAAAATTGGTATAAAAAAGAGTGAATTTAAGGAAGAGAATAAAACATGTTAGTCCACTAACATTAGGAAAAATAGCCTCTCTAAGCACATCTAAGGAATTAGAGTGAATAGAGCTAATAAAATAGATATTGAGCCATCTCTATAGTGATTCTATTGAAAATTTTCTAAATAGATTGAACAAAATGAACCTTGTTGTAATATAAGGCTGCACTACTATAACAAACAATAGATGGTTAGATTAGATTCCAATGAGAAAAAGCTTGCATAAAGAAGTAAAATTTCATACATATAATAAGAAATAAAACAAGAAATAGAAAAATGTAATAGGGAAGAATTTTTTTCTTATTATTCCAATGGATGAGGCCTTGGGGCCTCAAATGAGATGCAAAAAGGAAGATGGAGTAGAACAATTGGGTCCACTTCAAGATACCAAGGTAAAGTCCTTTGTTGATCCTTGGATCTCTCCTCTCTCACTACCAGGAATATAGCCATGCTTTCAATCATGGTGAAAGCTAATAATGTAGGCAAAGTAACATAAACCAATTAATGTTTCAAAAGCTTATGAAATCAAATAGAAACTTTCAAAGAATAATTGTGCTCTTCCTTCTCTCTTCCAAATGGTCTCCCACAACTACCATTTATAGGTACAATTCACACCTCATTAGAGCTAGTTCATAGTTTGAATATAGTTCACTCCAATTGTGACTTTCCATTCATGATAAGGCCTTTGATCTAACAAAGGACTCCTTATCAATGATCTTGGGCTTTGAACCAACTTATTGCAATATTTTGAGTTTAATTTTGATGGAATATCATCATTTATACTGAAATTTAATGATACTTCTTGTCTTAAATATCCACGTGACTCCTGAAGAAATAGTCATGAAAATCGCACAAAATACACCCCACAAATTTGTTAAAATGAATAAAAAACCCATTTTTTTATAGTTTTGGCCAAATGCTATTGGGATACTAATTAATTTCCATGGATGAATTTTTCCTTGTTGTGTTGAAGATGTTTCCAATGATCACCTATGTAGTTGTGTGAGTGTTTTTCAAATGATAATAGTTTACCCCTTATGTAGGTTAGAAGAAAACATATAGCCAAAATACATCATCATTTTTTGTGCTTGTATTACTAACTTAATAATTTATATATAGAGATATACCAAATAATGAAGGATATCCAACAGAAGGAGAAGGAAAACCCACCTGCAAAACACACATTTATAGGTATTTTTATTTTCTTTATATAAATAAGGTTTGCATGTGCCATGCTCATGATAATTACCAAAAAGATGATTACAATAGGTGAAAATATGTTGGATAATATTTTCTAATATGCCCAAGGGAATTATAGATGGTGAATCAGTAGAAAAGGAATATTCATTTCCCTTAGGGGAACCTGTAATAGTAAAAGGATGATATCCTTGGAACTTGATGTAAACATCACCCTTAAAACTTGATGGCTATAGAAGACTTGTTAAAGCCCAGGGTATTCGACTAAAACTAGAAACTAAAATTATCATAAGGTAAGACCCAACCAAATGTGAGGTGTTGACATCAAGCATCAAGGGGAGAAATGGAATCAAGTAGAAATAATGACACACCCTATTCCATTCAAGATTCATAATTCTAATGGATAATGAGAGCCAAATATCTCTATAGTCCTAAAACCAATGAGTTGAAGTCAATAAGAATGGAGATGTGACTGCCAAGGGGAAAGGTTCCTTCGGAAATCAATGAAGAAGGAACTAGATACCAAATTGTAATGCATAAAAATTTTGATCATGATGGAAAAAGGTCAAATAGACACAGGGGGAACTTGATACTTCCATCATAATGGAAATTTAACATGTGGAGGCATTCAATACTCAATTTGGATAGACAATAATTTTGTGTTAGGGGATCAACTAGATCTAGTAACTTACTTATCAAATTGTAACTAAGGATGTTGGGACTGAGGCGATATAGGAGATTATGGATCACAACAAGGGTAATAGGATAAGAAGAGGGTCTCCATCAATAGATACCAAACAACCATAGGTTACATAGTGTAGATGATCCAACCAAATGGGGACTGGGGCTACTACGGGGTGAAACAAAAATATCCATATATAGGTGTAGGAATGTGAGAATGGTTTTCTTCCTATAAAAAATAATTTTTACACTTGGAAAATGAATGAAAACCAATTAAGGTTGAATGTAAAAACACAAACATGGGAAAATATATTGCCTTATGGGATGGCCATTAGACAAGATGTATGATGGGAGGTGCCCCATTGATTAGTTACCATGGTGGTAGATGAATGGAGGATGCTAACACAAATGGTCTATTGATCATGGGGGGATGAGTAGAAAAATGAGAATGTAAAAGTTAATTTTTCATAACCAACCAACATTGAAGAATACTCGATAGTTAGAGGGAATCAATTAGCATACTGATGAGCAGTTTTACGCAGTTCATTCTCAGAGAATAAACAAAGAAGATTGTTGTGATTCTTGCGCCTTAAAAATTATAAGAAACAAATAATTATAGTCCAATTTGAGGTAACCTCTGTATACAATAAATACAGTGAACAATACAATATTTGATTCTCCTAAGACTAGGTCTCTTTAGTATATATATAAGATACAAAGGATACAATTATTATAAAATAGTACCATGAGGGGTTATTATAGTCTACACAACAATATAGCAATAGAAATGTAATCACTCAATATCTAGGGCTTAATAAGGAGTTTTTAGGTTAACATGGGGCTTATATAGGGATTAACATGCCCCTCTCCTTCAAAGAAGTGATATCCTTAACACTTAACTATTTGTGGATGTTTCTGCATGAAAAACTCATTTTCCCATGTCACTTCTTCCACTGATAGGTTATTCCATTTGATGTGGTACTCTGTAATTGTTTGATTTCTTTGTTTCTTAGTCCTTGTTTCCAAGATTGTTTTTGGTTATAGTATTATTTCCTTTCTTCATTAATCTTCTGTAGAAGATTTTGGACTAGGATCTTATCGTTGATGAACTTCTTTAAGCAAGAAACATAGAAGACTGGATGTACATGTGAAGATGGAGGAAACTCCAATTTGTAGCCCATACTTCCAATCCTCTGCAACACCATATAGGGGCCATAATACCTCAGAGCTAATTTATTAGCCTTCTTTTGTTGCTTGAGGGACATCTGTTTATATGGTTGTAGTCTCACAAATAATTAATCCCCCACTTCAAATTCCATTTCATTGCAATGTTGATCTTCTTGCTGCTTCATCCTATTTTGTTCCATAACCAAGTTTATCCTTCAATAGTTTGATAACCTCTTGTTGGTTTTGGATGTGTTCCTCTAATGCTTGTGCCTTTATAGTCCCTTTTAAGGGTGATGTGATTGATGGAGAATTATATCTGTAAAGTGCCATAAATGGTGAATTTTTTTATGAAGTATGGAAGTATGTGTTGTACCACAATTCTACCAAGGGAAACCATTTGACCCATTTTTTTTATTTATCTGATGCAAATCAATGTAGAAATCTTACTAAAAATTTATTAACAATCTTAGTTTACCCATCAGATTGATGATGGTATGATGAGTTATGAGCTAATTGAGTACCCAAAAAAGAAAATAATTTAGTCGAAAAAAATCCAGCGGATATTAGATCTCTATCACTTATAATAATATTTGGTATTCCATGTAGCTTTTGGATTGTTTCCATGAATGCTTCTGCCATAGTACTTGCTTTAAGAGGATGATAAAGATAGAAAAAGTGGGCAAACTTTGTCATTCAATCTACCACTACCATAATGACACACTTTCCTTCAGATTTGGGTAAACGTATATTAAAATCCATTGAAACATATTCCTAATGTTGGATTGGTACGACTAATAGTTGAAGACTCTTGGGGTTTTGATAGTCTCACCTTTGTTTTGTTGGCATACCACAAATTCTACCACAAATTTTTTTCACATATGCTTTAATACCTTCCCAAAAAAACCTTTCTCAATCCTATGGTATGTCTTCAAGAACCTTCAATGTCCTCCTATACGAGAAGTGTGTAATTCCAATAAGACCTTCTGTTTGAGTTGAGAATCCTTACATAAGTATAAGTGATCTTGATACTATAGCAAATCATTTTTCCATGTAATTTTTTATATTGCATCATGGTCCTCTTGTACCGGTTAAATTATCTTGCATATCTTCTCATCTTACTACCATTATATCCTTTCTTCTTCCACCCATTTAGATTGTGGAATGAAAATAGCACATAGCAAACCAATTGTGTATTTCTCTTTCTTTGAGAGTGCATTTGTCAAAATATTTTGTTTTCCTTATCTGTAGATAATTTCAAATTCATAACCCAAAATGTTTGTGACCCATTTCTATTTCTCTTCTAAAGATATTCTTTTCTCCAAGAAGTACTCCAGATTATCATGATATGTTTTTACTTTGAGGTGTCTTCGTATTAGGTATGTACACCATTCTTAACTGCTTGTAGTATGGCCAAAAATTTTTATTCATAGATGGGCCTAAGTAAGTTCCTTCCTTTAAATTTCCACTTTCAAAGGCAAGGGGTATTCCTTCTTGCATGAAAACTACACCAATTCTATGGCCTAAGGCATCACACTCCATGATAAACATTTTTTTGAAGTCGGGTGTCACCAATATAAGAGTTGTACATGTAGCTTATTTAAGTTCTTAATACACTTTTGTTGCTTATTTAGTCCAAGAAAATGCTTCCTTCTTCAATAATTTTGTTAGAGTTGTTGTTTTTTTACCATAAATCTTGAAAATTTTGTGGTAATATATTTTCATCCTAAGAATCCTATGAGTTTCTTCAAGGCATTTGGGATTGGCCATTCCCTCATAATTTTGATTTTGTTAGGATCCACCTTGACACCATTGTGTGCTACAATATGACCCGAATATTCCACTTCTTGAACCCCAAAGGCACACTTGGAAGGTTTGCATATAATTGTTTCTATTACAATAGTGTCATACATTCTCTTCCCAAGATTTGTGGTAAATTAGTATGTCATCAAAAAATACTAGCACAAATTTTCTCAAGAAGGGTTTGAAAACAGAATTCATCAAGATTTGAAATGTTGAAGGTGAATTTATAAGTCCAAATAGGCATAACCAAAAAATCATAATGACCTTCATGTGTTCTAAAGGTTGATTTGGGAATGTAGTCTTGCCTCATTATGATCTGATGACATCTAGAATGAAGATTTAACTTAGTAAAGAAAATTGCTCCATGTAATTCATCTAAAAATTCATCAATGACATGAATAGGAAACTTATCTTTGATTGTCATTTTGTTGAGTTTTTTGTAGTATACACATACGCCATGAACCATCATTTTTAATAACCATCACAATTGTTGAAGAGAAAACAATATGGCTAGGTTGAATGATGATTTCCTCTAACATTTCTTGAACCATAGTCTCAATATCATTGTTTTGTGAATGTGGATATCTGTAAGGCCTAATGTTAAGTGGTACACTTCCAGGTTGAAAATAAATATCATGGTCATGTTCTTAGACAAGTGGAAGACCCTTAGGAATTTCTCCAAATAACTTATCATAATTGTTGATAACATTTTGAAGATCCATTGGAGTGAAGGATAGAGATGTTTCATCATATAATGAACAAAATCATGCAACTACAAATTGGTTTCCCTTTTATGGAAAAATTTTCATGCTATTAGAGCTTATCACTTCATTAGGTTTCCCATGGATACCTCTAAGCTCAATTTCCTTGCCTTCTTAGAAAAATCTTATGAAAGGATCTTGAAAATCAAGGGCCATTATTCCCAATTATTGTACCCATTGAACCCTCAATACAACATCAACACCACCTATTTTGATTGCAATCATGGGAGTGACCAATAAATAGTCCCCCATATTTAACTTAATATTATTGCACTTCCCTAAACAGTTTATGGTACCTCCATATACAATAATCACTTAAAATTATGGTGTTGGATATACAAATTAGTTAAGAAATTCTTCCAATTTTTAATTGATGGAGATATAGTTGCTACCAAAATCAATCAATATTGTTACCCCTTTCATTTTGATATATCCTTCTATCTTGAGGGTTTGTGAAGTATTGATGCCAACCAATTCATGATAATATTTTTTTGGAGTAGATTCTTCTATCTGTAGATCTTGTTAAGTTTCCACTTCTTGATATTCTTAAAATTCAAAGTCTATGTAGAATAATTTCTTATCACTACATGTATGCCCTTTACTATACTTTCTATTACAGTTGAAACATAGTCCCTTTGTTGTTCTTTCATATACTTTTTGAGGATTCAACCTTGTCAATTTTCGAAAGGAAGCCAAATTTTTTAAGATCATTAAGAACAAAAAAGTGGATGATGAATACTTTCTCATTAGTTTTGATGTAGCTTTTTTATTCACGAAGATTCCCTAGAAGACACAATCAAGGTTGTCTATGAGGTTACCGACATTGAAACAAATAAGATTGTTGAAGTTTGTCTTCGATCAACATTTTTTAGTTTCTAAGGAGAATAATATGAATAAGTCATCGATGATGCAATGGGATTCCCCCTATCACCTATCGTATCCAACCTCTACATGGAAAAGTTTTAAAATAAAGAAATTGACTCACGCCCATTGAAACAGAATCAATGGAAAAGGTACATAGATGAAACGAACTTTAAATGGCAGCAGTATGAGAAAGAGGAACTAAATAAATTCCTTGAACAAATTAACAAAATATCAAAGGACATCATGTTCATAATGGAACTTGAGGGCAATAATAATATTCCCTTCCTTGATTTATTAAATACAAGAAAAGGAGGATGGGAGTTTAGGAAATCATTTATTCAAAAATAAGACACATACTGACAGTAACCTCTATGCAAACTCACACCACTACCCTGCTCATAAAATTTGGGTCTTGAACACCTTGGAATTAAGACCTATAAGGATATATGATAATGAACAATTAGAAGAGAAATTGAATTGCCTTAATAAGGTATTCAAGGAAATTGGCTACAAAATAAAAGATATCTCTAAAGATACCAAGAGGGAAAATAGAGGAAATAACCATCCTCAAAACTCAACAAACTCACAACCTCCTCCTAGCAGGACAACACATATTCCATGCATTCGGGTTTTCACTAATAAAATAGTGAAGGTTCTTAGGAAAAGGAATATTGGATCTATTTTCAAACCATTAGAGATGATAAAAAAAATGAGAGGCGTACAAGACAACATTGACTAGCAGAAACTCAAGGGAATGTACAAAATAAATTTCTCATGTGGTATATGATATACTAGTGAGATCGAGAGATCCTTCAAGGTGAGAATTAAAGAAAATGGATCAGACATAAAGAAGCAACACACCCACGCTTTTTCTCTTGTGAAACACTCCCTCCACGCCAAAAACTACATCTTCCTTGAAAGCACATAAATCCTCTCCATAGAAGACCATTGTTTCATAAGAAGTTTCAGAGAAGCCTTGGAGATAATAAAACATCCAAACAATCTCAATTGAGACGATGGACTTGAGGTAAGAAGTAATTGGTTCCCTCACATCACTCAAATCGTCAACCTTTAGTTTTAATCTACCCCTTGTACTTCTTTCTTGATTCTTATGGAACTCCCCGCTTGCTCCCCCTCCTTTCTTGACATATTATCCCTTCCCCTACTTTCTTTCCTATCCTTGCATTCCTCCATTACTGGTTCAATTCCTTCATTAACATATTAATTCATCTCTATCAACCAATTATTAATATTAATTACGGTTTATATTAATATTATCATACTATTAAACATTAATATATTTTAATATTAATATTATTACCTAGGTAATATTAATAATCCTTTCTAGGTTTAGCTTATATTATTATTAATAGTTCTTTCTAGGATATATCTTATAATACTTAGGTCTAACATTTATAACTCATTTTTAGGTTTAGGTTTTATTTATGATTCTTTATGTTTAGGACTTATATTTATTATTAAACTAAGTATTAGGACTAATAAAGGTTTATATTAATATTATCATGTTATTAACATTAATAGTTTTTTAATATTATTAATATTATATTAATAACTCATTCTAGGTTTAACGTATAATCATTAATCTCTGTCAATTTTAGGTTTAAGTATTTTTATAATTATTTAGGTATAGGTCTTTTCATTATTTTTATTCAAATCATTAATACTAATAAAGGGTTTATTACACTGAAGGTGTTTTATTGTGGGGTTTTTGTTTGTGACACTGTTCAGATTCATCGTTCCTGACAGAATCTGAACAGTGTCGTGCGGAGCTTTAACTCCCCATCACTCAATTCAAAATATGAATTACCTTCGGACACACAGTTTCTGATTCTCTTCAGAGATATCCATCGACCATCGGGGAGCATTCCTCTGTACACCGTGGAAAAATCCCCTTGGCCGATGATATTGGCCTCGCTGAAACTCTCGGTGGCATCCCTGATCAGTCTAATATGGAACCACATTGCCCCGATGTTGAGTTTCACAGCTCCCTTCAGAATTTTCTCGCTCCACCTCACAAATCGTCTGTGCAGAGTCTCGGGATCAATCATTTTGACCAAAAAACAGTAGAAAATCCCTAGAGCAGAGATGAGAACAAAAGCTATTGCAATGCCAATGAAAGTATAGATTAAAACTGTGCGATGCGATGAGGTTTGGATGAAAGGAAAGCGGAGGATACACTCAGAAATATTTATGTTCATGGGGCTGAACTCATTAACCACTCCGGCAGCATACAAACACGTGAAATAAAATCACTTCAAACTTGCCTCACTGGTCAAGTTCTTGTCTATGTTCGCCAGCATGTTGGTGACGGTGTCTCCACTCTGCTTACATAGCTGACAGGCACCCAGTTCTGAGAGGTTGCCTTTGCAGCCCGACTTGAGGGAAATATTTTTCACTTTGTGAATCTAGTCTTGCTTGGTCTGTATGCCGGCACAAAGCTCTGGTCTTGAAACAAATTCAGATACGTTCTGGAAATAGTTTTCCACCAATTCTGGTGGAAAATCTACATGGTCGAGCTGCTGTTGAAATATCTCCAGACAATATATGACAGAGGCATTATTTGGAAACTCGAAGATGGATGCATCTTTCAAATATTGGGCAAATCCTACACCGACCAAACTCTGCAATGTCTGGCAGAAATTGGCCTTATCAATCGTTGATTTACAGGTAGACTTGTCCCACGACAATTGACGAACATAATCAATATTGAAGGGACATTTGGCAGCAACGCTCAGAGCCCAGTTCAACAGCAATAGTTGCAGCAGTAGGATAGTTTCCATCTTCATCTTTATCTCTTATAAAATCCCCTTCTTCCTCACCAATCCTACACTAATTCTAGATAATCGGGTTCTGTGATAAATATTGTCAATCCAATGCACGAACTGATAATATGACTTGAAGCCCTTGAACGGTTTTTTGCCACAATTTTCTGCAAAACCTGAACACCTAATATTGCATACCACTACAAATCGGACTAAAATTTCCCCAAATATATGTATATTCACGTTTCAATATTTTAAGTCAAGGTCGACGACGTTCAACAATCAACCTTCATTAATACAGAACTATACTCCTGTGCAGATCAAAGGGAGGGGTCTCCATTGATCTCAGATCAATGGTGATCTGTGGGCACAAAAAAGCTCACTGTTTAATGCCCTCGCAATTGACCTCACCGTGTGTGATTTGACCAATATCAATGGCTGAAATTTATTGCAGGGGTAGAAGGACGATGAATGAGTCATACCCCGAGGTCCCTCTGCAGTGATGCAAACGTAACAATGTCAGTGCGATGTGTTAAGATCAATGGAGACTGCGCCCTTTGATCTACACAGGAGTTAACACAAAGTCCACTCCTTCAGTGTACCTTTGAACCCTTAGGGGCAAATGCTAGTTTTATTATTTTCATACTATACAATAATATACTAATATATTAATATTATCATACCATGTATTAATACTTTTAGGTTTTTATCTTGTTAGTTTTTAGGTTTTCAATGACCATATTATTTGACTTCACTCTTCCATCCTTTTATTTATATTTATATCATTTTTATTCTCCTCCTTCTCTCAAATCGTCATGTCCTGATGAGGATCTTGTTTTGGACTCGAAAATCAACTTATAAATGAATTTGTGGATCATATTCCAAATAAATTCTTTTCAAATTCTAACCACAGAATCTTGCAAACAAAAGGAGCATGATTTTATCTATGGTTATTAGCGGCCAATTTTCTAGTGGCCATATTTTTACTTTCAACTTTCCTTGCAAGACTGAAAGCATGCTCTAGATATTTAGGTTCAAAGAGATGCACCTCATGTTGGAAATTTTCCTTTAAATTACATATAAAGAGGTCTAACATCTTATCCTCTAAAATATTCTTTACTCCGAGGCTCGAATTTTGGAATTGTTGAATGTGCTCTATAACATGGCCTTTTGTTGGAAGATTTAACAATTTACTAAATAATTTGTTGCTCTTAATATACCCATCATGTGCTATAAATTCCTCTGTAAAAGTGGACCAATATATAAAACAATCATTTTTTTCTTTCACAAAGACAATGATACCATACACATTGGTGTCTTTATAAAAACATGGATGCAATATTTACCAAGTTATCACCAACTAACTACTACATTCCAAAGATTGATATTTGGAAATTTGATGGTAATGATTATGTAACATGGATATTTCAAATGGAGCAATACTTTGATCTACATTGATAGCAGCCCAAGCTACCAATACCCACATTCACCTTTCTTTGCTTATTAAAATGCATTGTTCATTTTCAATTAAATTGAAATTCCCAAATTGGCAAAATTTCAACTGCGGAAGCTTATCTTCATTTCCCAACCTGTGGTTAATGTCATAACCAAAACCTCTTTCTTAACCTTCAAACAAAGATAACCTTTATATGTGGAATTCATTCCTTATCTTATTTATGCTCTATGGTTATAAAACCTAGCAATCCAATTTCATTTGCGGAAGTTACCTTTCTAATCTTGATGGTTAAAACCATACAATATGATCCCCTTTATGAAATGGAATATATATATCTCCTTGGAATAAAACCCAATAAACAAGTCTTGGCAAACACACACACTATCATATGTGCCAATGTTTTACCATATATTCAAACTCATGTGAATATTTCAATTAATAAAAAATGCAACATTGGTTTAAACCAAAGCATCAACATAATGATAACATCCGGCCCCACAGCTCTAATATATATAGTCGGACCATTCCAACCTTTGGGTTATATTTAGCTCACCATTTATTAACATAATAATTAATAATATTTGGCCCACTACATAACTTACCTTGCCTTAACTTCCCCGCAGCTTCCAACGTGAGCTCCTTCGGATCTTTCACTTTCATGATCGAACAGTTATCACATTTGATTAACATTGGTGACTTATCGCTCCAAAATCATGCGAAATTAGTGGTTTTATAATTGTGATGTGTCAGCATTTGACTTGATCGCGTTCAAGTCTACCAAAACCATTCACAACCCAAAAGCTGTGCGAAACCCATGGTTTCGTTCTACAAAACTGCGTACCCTTCAACTTTCATCCAAACGCGTTTAAACGTGGATTTCCACCGGAATTTCACTGCATTCTTTCCACGCACAGGTCAATCTCTATTATTTATTTCTATGTGCCTTCATTCAATACAGATCTCTGCAATTCGTTCAACAGTTCATTTCATATTTCGCTGTGCCATTACCATTCTTCATTCGTGGCTCCAAAACACATAGTTTTTCCACAATTCTTCCTCAATCTCTGTTTCCATTAACTCGTATTTCCACCTCTTTTCACGGTGATGTTACTTCACAGTTTCGCTGTGCCATCATTCCACTTCTCGCCTTCATATTCAAACCATGCCATCATTTCGATTCCGCCTTCCTCTAATCCAACTCTCGGCCGCTCATGAGTCAATATATATAATGTAATTTCGAAAAACAAGGAATTGTTTCTCTGTTGACGACCTTACTAGTCTCCATTCGGACTGATCCAAATTTTACTGCTTGATCTAACATGCTTCAATATATCCCAATGCTGAATTGAAACAAAATAAATCTCACTTCTATGTCATCGATCCTTCCAGTGATCGATGATTGTAATTTCATTCAGACTCCTCAATCGCATATGTAGCCTTATGCTTTTCATTCAATTCAAAATTATAACTCTAATTCGACATTTCATTAAACTTGCCAATAGTGTATAGAACACCATTCAAACTCTTATTTTAGAGTTTTATCAATTCTGTTCATAAAATCTGAACATTTCTCACACACAAATCAATCAATCCATGCACACATAATTACACACTTTAGGATCGAATTTCCTCTGTATATAAAAACAACCAAATCATTACAAAATGGTTCCTATCTGGCCTGATATTCTAATCAATGGCCTTTCTATCAAATTTCCCGTAGGCTTACAACGACAAACCTTGTTTCCCTAAAACTGAATTACTCCTCTACTCTCTCCTTGTGCCTTGAGGCTTATTATTTCTATACAGAATATTTGAAAAAATTTAGTTTCAGATCCTCAATAATTTCCCTAAAATCCTCAAGTCCTAAAATCTATCGAATATCCCTAAGGATCCTCTTTAATCCCAAAAATCATGAAACTGATTCTACTTTAGGAATTACAATCAAGTCTCTTATCTCAACTATCCTACTCCCTCATGTTCTCCAATCATTCCAGAACATTTACAATTTCTCTCAATATTTAATTAATTCCTAAATGTCATTCAAAACATTAATAATTACATAAGAAATCAATATTCTTTTAAAACACAAGACCCCTATGTTTATTAAAATACAAAGTGTTTTCTTGAGCCTAATGCCCCTGCATCAGACTCCCAAGGTTAAAAATAATCATGATCTCCTGATCATGTGCTTTTAGTCCCTGTCTTCTTGGATCCCACACTTTGTTATGTAATTGATCATCTATTTCTGTTGTTGTTTGTTGCTTTTCTCCAGGTTTCCATATTTTATGTTGCCTTGCTCCACTGGTTGCACTTTTACTGTCTGTTATTGTCTTCCTTTTGCTGCTGTTGCTTCTCTTTCTTGCTGATATCTTCCTCTGAGATAATTTCATCATTACCCTTCTTATCAATTCAATTTATTTTTCCAAGAATTCTTCTGTCTGTTGATTTCTTGCACTCCTTAATTGTTGAACTTATATCTTTAATCCTGCTTGTTGAGCTCTTACTGCCACCCTATCATCCGTACCCTCTTTTTTTCTGCAACTGAAAACTTCTTTCTGATTGGCACTTATGACAATTTCTTTGTTTCTTGACTTCAACAATTCCTTGGATTGGTATTTAAATTTCCAGTCACTATTATCTTCTTTTCTTTGCTTCAATTTGTTCTCCTGGACCAAACATTCTTTAGTCTTTTCATCAATACCTGCAATCATAAAACAAACATCAAAATTATAAAACCTTTGTGTCTCTTCTTCCTCCGACAACATTTTAATTTGCTGCTCTGACATCATCACATCAGTATGTTGATTCCAATTCTTCAAATAATTTTTGAGTCTGTCAGCTAGTCTCTCTTCCACATCATCCCCTTCAAGGATATTTCTTTGCTCTGGTTCATAAAAATGAACTTTTTCATTCCCATTAAGCTCTGAATTTACAACCTGAACACTTATCCTCTATGTTTCTATCTTCTACTCTAGAATACTTATCTCATGCCACAAATCTGTCATCTCATCTGAGAAACTATTTCTACAATCTTTACTCTCTTCCTCTTTATCACAAGTCAAGTTTCCTGCTGTCACTATCTCTTTTTCTTCCATCAAAATAGAATTATGATCTTCCATCTTTGCAATAGGTTTATTTATCTGTCCATGAATCTTCATTTGGCCACTTAATAAAATCAATTTTTCAATAAAAAATTTCTCATCATCAGACATAACTGTCATATCTCCATTGAAACAATTCTTTTCACAAAACAAGGAATTTATGAATTCCTTTTGTTGCAGTAATTCAATTTGATATTCATCTGAAAGATAATCATCATCATATTTTTTTTGGAAACTTTCAGCTTCATTCAATACAATTTCATCATATGAATTGTCTTCTTCAATACCTGCATTCACACACAACTTGTCATTTTTAAAACCATAAGACCTTATGGTCTCATTTGATGACTTAATCACCAAATCTTCCTGCTATTCCAAGTCCTCTATACAATTCAGAAATTCTTCAATGGTCTTCTCTTCAGTCTCCTTAAGCTTTTCAATTGATTTCTTAATTTCCAGCTTTTGGCCATCATCATAAGTTAAATTTCCTCTGCTTCCAATATATTGAAAAGTAAAAATTTTCCCCAACTGTGTATGGACATTTTCAAAAGATCTGGTTGTCCCATCTTCTTCCTTTTTGAAAATATCAGCAGTTTGTCCTTCTCCACATGTTCTTCCTGCAAACATACAAAATTTGTCAGATTTAAAGTCATTCAACCTCTTGGTCTCACTTGAATTTTCAGTCTTCAAGTCTTTTTCCAAATACTCCTTCATTCTGAGTAATTTCTCCTTTAGCCAAGAATTTATCATTTTCTCTTTCTTCCTCTGTAACCTATGCCACTTTACCTTTCTTCTTACAAGAAAACCACACCTCTGGTATTCTTCTATCATCATTTTCAATTTTTTAAATTGTTCTTTGATCTCAGCTAATTATCTCTCATAATCTTCCTTCATTAACTGTCTCTATATGCCATTTATCTTGGCATATTCTTTCTTCCCTTTCATTCTGTTGTGGTCTCTCTCAGAACCTCTGCCACCTCTTCTATGAATATCAGTAGTCATTTTCTCCTTTATGAGTTCTTCACTCATTCATCATGGGCAGCACTAAAGCCTCTACAATAACAAGTCTGCCTTGTTACAACTTACCTCATCAATCCTCTCTCTGGACTTGGTCTTTTGGCAAGTACTAGTGCTCTATCTTCTGGAACCTCTTGAGCATTCTCTCTGCTCCTTCTAGGCTTCAACTCATCTTCACCCTTTCAAGAACTTGACTGTTCTTTTTATCCAATCTCTGTTGGAATTCCTCGAGGTTCTGCCACATTCTTCTTTCTCTTTAGAAACCTTCACTAGCTTCCTTCATCACTGCTTTTTAAAGCTGTGATCTTCTTGCTGAGATGCTCCTCAATTGCCTGCAATCTGCATTCTACAAAAAACTCTTCAAACAAAAAAAAATACCTCACCTTCAAGGTTTGTTTCAACACCCACTTGTAATTGCTTCTGCAAATTCTCCAATACTCTGATATACTACATGTTGTCTGTTAGATTCAAATCTAATCTCTTTTCCATCATCATTATCCATGTGTTCAAATCTTCCAGATCATAACTTGGTAAATTTTCAAAGCACATTTGCTTTCAAATTCATATTTTGCAAATCTGAATCATACCTTCCCTGTATATCTGTTCAAATCTACAATTACTGTTAAAAAGATTTAAAATCCCAAGCTTTCCTCATTTCATGCATTCAAAAAAATTTAATTTTCAAAAGAGCCTTTCCTGCTTTGATACCACTTGACAACAGCCCAAGCTGCCAATACCCACATTAACCTTTCTTTGCTTATTAAAATGCATTGTTCATTTTCAATTAAATTGAAATTCCCAAATTGGAAAAATTTCAAATGCGGAAGCTTATCTTCATTTTCCAACCTGTGGTTAAAGTCATAACCAAAACCTGTTTCTTAACCTTCAAACAGAGATAAAATTTATATGTGGAAGTCATTCCTTATCTTATTTATGCTCTATGGTTATAAAACCCAGCAATCCAATTTCATTTGTGGAAGTTACCTTTCTAACCTTGATGGTTAAAACCATACAATATGATCCCATATATGAAATAGAATCTATATATCTCCTTGGAATAAAACCCAATAAATAAGTCTTGGCCAACACACATATTAACATATGTGCCAATGTTTTACCATATATTCAAACTCATGTGAATATTTCAATTAATAAAAAATGCAACTTTAGTTTAAACCAAAGCATCAACATAATGATAACATCCGACCCCACAACTCTAATATATATATTCGGACCATTCCAACCTTTGGGTTATATTCGGCTCACCATTTATTAACATAATCATCAATAATATTTGGCCCACTACATAAATTACCTTGCCTTAACTTCCCCGCAGCTTCCAACATGAGCTCCTTCGGATCTTTCACTTTCATGATCGAACATTTATCGCATTCGATTAACATCGGTGACTTATCGCTCCAAAATCACGTGACATTAGTGGTTTTATCACTGTGACATGTCAGCATTTGACTTGATTACATTCAAGTCTACCAAAACCATTCACAACCCAAAAGCTGTGAAAAACCCATGGTTTTGTTCTACAAAACTGCTTACCCTTCAACTTTCATCCAAACACGTTTAAACGTGGATTTCCACCGGAATTTCACTATGTTCTTTCCACACACAGTTCAATCTCTATTATTCATTTCTTTGCGCCTTCATTCAATATGGATCTCTGCAATTCATTCAACAGTTCATTTCATATTTCGCTGCGCCATTACCATTCTTCATTCGTGGCTCCAAAACACATAGTTTTGCCACAATTCTTCCTCGATCTTTGTTTCCATTAATGCACAGTTCCACTTCTTTTCACGATGATGTTACTTCACAGTTTCACTGCGCCATCATTCCGCTTCTCAACTTCATATTCAAACCGCGCCACCATTTCGATTCTGCCTTCCTCTAATCCAACTCTCGACCACTCATGAGTCAATATATATAATGCAATTTTGACAAACAAGGAATTGTTTCTCTGTTGACGACCTTCCTAGTCTCCATTCAGACTGATCCAAATTTTACTGCTTGATCAAATGTGCTTCAATATATCCCAATGCTGAATTGAAATGAAAGAAATCTTGCTTCTATGTCATCGATCCTTCCAGTGATCGATGATTGTAATTTCATTTAGACTCCTCAATCGCATATGTAGCCTTATGCTTTTCGTTCAATTCAGAATTATAACTCTAATTCGAAATTTCATTAAAATTTCCAATAGTGTACAGAACAACATTCAAACTCTTATTTCAGAGTTTTATCACTTCTTTTCATAAAATCTGAACATTTCTCACACACAAATCGATCAATCCATGCACACATAATTACACACTTTAGGATCGAATTTCCTCTGTATATAAAAACAACCAAATCATTACAAAATGGTTCCTCTCTGGCCTGATATTCTAATCAATGGCCTTTCTATCAAATTGCTCGTAGGCTTACAACGACAAACCTTGTTGCCCTAAAACTGAATTACTCCTCTACTCTCTCCTTGTGCCTTGAGGCTTATTATTTTTATACAGAGTAATCTGAACAAATTTAGTTTCAAATCCTCAATAATTTCTCTAAAATCCTCAAGTCCTAAAATCTATCTAATATCCCTAAGGATCCTCTTTAATCCCAAAAGTCATGAAACTGATTCTACTTTAGGAATTACAATCAAATCTCTTATCTCAACTATCATACTCCCTCATGTTCTCTAATCATTTGGGAACATTTACAATTTCTCTCAATATTTAATTAATTCCTAAATGTCACTCAAAACATTAATAATTACATAAGAAATCAACATTCTTTTAAAACACAAGACCCCTATGTTTATTAAAATAAAAAGTATTTTCTTGAGCCTAATGTCCCTGCATCATACACCAGGTGGAATCCTTAAAAAAGATAAATAATGCATCCTTGCGTTGCTCTTAAAATTTACCAATTGACTAAAGATTGTGTTGCCCTTAATATCTCCATAATGTGCTATCAATTCCTCTATAAAAATGTACCAAGATATAACACAATCCTTTTTTATTTCATAAATCCAATGGTACCATACATGTTGGTCTTGTTATAAAGACATGGATGCAATATTTACCTTTTGTACGGATGCCACTTGGTGAAGATCAAAGTATTGCTTCATCTGAAATATCCATGTTACATAATCATTACCATAAAATTTCCCCATATCAATATTTGGAATGTAATAGTTTGTTGGAGTTGACTTGAAGCCATGATGATGTGAATATTGGATTGAAAATTCATGATTATGGTTATGTGATTAATAATTTTTTCTCTCCAATTGTGATAGCATACTTCCCATATGAGATTTATTCTCAACAAAATGCTTCTCCTTATGTTCATGATTTCCTTGGATCTCCACATCCCTTTTAGGAAGCCTCTCCAAGAGAATATTTTACATAGAAAACATATATTTTTGTATTTATTCCTGATTTTTTTTCATCTTCTTTTATCTTCCTTCCTTATTTTTGCTCATATTCTTTGCTATTCCTTCCTTATTTTCATTCATCTTCATTTCTATTCCTTTTGTTGATCAGCGGTTGTCATTGATGTCAACCCAAGCAGCACCAGGGGCTAAACCAATATTGAATGGGAAGTTTGACCTAAAAAATTAATACATTATAGGTCAATAATGCTTTTGATGGTTTCTACTTGTCGATATGTTTCCGTTGATATATGGCACACCATGTAATTCTTCACGGTTTGAGAGATATTCATGTTTGAAGTTTGTACCCCAGTTAATGGGCTAAAACCCCATGGGGTTGGGGCATGGGTCATTGAAAAGTCATAATTGATATTTTTTAAGCTCCTAAAATCCCTCCCACATTCACTTGTTGAAGCCCCTCTCAACTTAAGCATTCATATATATTGTGATCTTCATTTCCTCCTTAGGCAAGGGATTCGGCCATCTGAAACAGGTCATCGTGGAATTTTCGCTCTAACTTTTTTTATACGAAGGCTCAAAAGCTGAAATTGCGATGAGGCAAAGCTGAAATCCCAAGGAATCTGCAGTAAAATTTTTAGATCAAGTTGCACAATATTTTTGGAGATATGATCTGTGTAAGTCAGGGTTTTTGTAGGCTCCTGAAATTCATCTCAAAGAAGTGACCTTGGTAAATTCGTCATAACTCTCTCTCTGAGTATCGGATTGGAATTCCATAAAACGTGATGAATAGTTCACAGTCTGTAATTTTTTCTCTATCAATTTCAGAAACAAATGAAGAAACAGTGACATGTGGCACGCCGTACAAGTGCGCTCTGCTGAAACAGTCCATAATTAGGGAATTGTGAGAGATTGGGTATAACTCTCTCTTCAAGAATCCAAATTGGGTTAGAACCATGGCATTGGAAAGATGGCTCATAGGACTACTATAAGACCAAAAATAAGATATTGAGGATCTGAAATGACAGAGATACACTAGATTCAATATCGAGCTCCTAGAAGGCAAGAAAAAGCTAGATCATTTGTTGTCAAGGGTTGCAAAGGACCAGACTTTCTACGATAGAAAAGCAAATGAAGGTGCAGTAGAGGGTAGCATGACAAGAGCAGCAACCAAGGTGTATAACAACAACAAGAAGTTCATCATATGAAGTCTTCAAGTGGGCAGCACTGCATACAATCATTGTACTTAGTTATTGAAAATACATTATTGTACAAATTATACTAGTATCTATCTGCCAAGGGTTGAAGAGGCAGTGTTGGGAGGTCTAGGATCATCATTAGGTGGTTGTGTCAAAGTTGGGGTTATGGTATAGTATATCTTTTTCTTCTACATCATTCTATATCATTGTAAAGTGGACCATTTTCCCTAGTACAAGAGTCCATTCTTCTTTTATTCTTCTATAGGGTGGTAGGGTGGTGCTAGGGTGAGTTGTAGCTCATTGGGTGTTGGGGCATCCATTTAGTTGACTATTGAAGAATCTCGGGCATTGGAGCATCCATCCGATGGGAGCTGGAGAAGAATACTTTTCTAGATTCTAGGAAGTTGGAGCTTTATTTTCAATTGGAGTTGAATATTAAAGAATTATTAGAAAAGCATTAGGTGGTTTTTGTCCTGGAGTGGGTTTCCACCTTAAAAATTTTGTGCATTCGTGTTCCTCTTGTTTACTGCTATCATTGTACAAACACTGATAATAATTTAAGATTAACTAATGCTCTAATT
The DNA here is from genome assembly GCA_034641835.2 of Pinus albicaulis. Classification (NCBI taxonomy): domain Eukaryota; kingdom Viridiplantae; phylum Streptophyta; class Pinopsida; order Pinales; family Pinaceae; genus Pinus; species Pinus albicaulis. Next base: position 1,637,463,383 of record CM076584.1, read on the forward strand.
GAAAGGAATACTGATTCACCCCTGCCTCTCAGTATTTCCAACAATTGGTATCAGAGCTTGGTTCCTTCAATAGCAGTTTAACAGCTAGAAGGAGGTCATGGAGCATACCAAGAATGGTGTACCTCTATTCAATGAAAATAATTATGCACTTTGGAAAGGAAGAATGGAGGTATATCTCTCGGCGCAAGGTTACGAAGTATGGGACACTGTTCAAAATGGATTTACATCAACCGCGGATGAACAAGGTAAAAATAATTTGGTAAATGATGCAAAAGCAAACAATATTATTATCAGTGGACTTATTGAATCTACTTATCATAAGGTGTTGGGTTGTAAAACCGCCAAAAATGTTTGGGACAAGCTTGAGAATATATATGCAGGTGACTCAAATGTCAAAGAAGCAAATCTTCAAATCTATAGAGAAAAATTTGAGTAACTCAGAATGAAAGAAGATTGCAACATTGCTGCATACTTCCAATACGTTGATGAAATAACCAATACTCTGGAAGGATTGGGAGAGCTAGTTGACGAGAAGACTATTATACAGAAGATTCTTAGAACATTACTACGGATATTCAACCCAAAGGTATCGGTCTTAGAATACAGTGCAAATCTGGACAAACTCAGCAAGGAAGAATTACATGGAGTTCTCATAGCATATGAAATGAGACTTGATGAAGAAAAGGGTACTTAAATCTAGAAATTAAATTCGTTGCATCTAAGCAAACCAATAAGGACAAACAACCTTCAATTGAAATGACATGCACCTGCAAGTGTGAAGAAAAGGGAGATGATGGAGAAGGTCTTTCAGATGAATAATATGCTTACTTTATGAGAAAACTAAAACCTGATAAGGGAAAATTCAAAGGTAAACTTCCATTGATATGTTTCGGTTGTGGTGAGGTTGGGCATTTCGTAGAAAAATGTCCAAAAAAAAGTGATGGCAACTCAAAAGGAAAGAAAGGCTTTAAGAAATTCAACAAGCAAGGCAAAAATAAAGGATCCAAAAGAAACTTTCTCTCTAAAGAAGATAAATCCTCATCTGAGGAAGAAAGTGACAGCAAAGAAGAAGCCAATGACAAAGTAATTTTTATGGCCAAGCACAATAAACAAGAAGTATCAAACAATGAAGCAGAAGGGTTGACCATAGAAGAATTTTATGAGGAGGCAATCAAGCTTATAAAAGAGCTCAATGTTGAGAAGATCTGTTCCAACACTCTTGAAGAACAAGTTCAAGGTCTCAAAATTGAGGTTGAAGAACACAAATGTATTGAAGAGTCACTTCAAAAGAAGTTGGAAGAAAGCAACCAAGAAAGGGAAGCATTAGAAGTTGAAGTATTCTCGCTGCATAAGGAAGTGAAGAAGGGAAAAAATGTCCAAAACTATGCCAACAACTCAAGGGCATTGGAAGAACTCATCAAAAATCAATGATCTTACAACAACAGAACTGGCCTCGGTTACAAAGAAGAAGAAGTAGGACCTTCTACAACAAAATACAATGAACGTATGAGATCTGACATACATGAAGACTTCATTGGACAAGATTTGCAAACACATCCTTGGAAGACGATTCCTCGACGAATATTTTCATCCAGGTACCAACATATTTTTCAATGCTATTGTTATTCATGTGGAAAATTTGGTCATAAAGTTGTAGAATGTCGCACGTACCCTATGAACCAATACAATTCCAAGAGATTCTTCAAATATAAACCTCCCAGGGCTCAACGAAACATCAATAGATTTGAAAATTTAAGAAATAATATGGAATGTTACAAATGTCAGAACTTTGGACAGATAGCCAGAGACTACAGACTTGAAAATCCTCCAGAAGAATCTTCGAAGCCACAGAATGAACAAACATGGAAGAAGAAGAAGACTGATAATTGTGCTCTCTCTCTCAAGGCTCAAAAAAGGAAAGATGTGTGGTATGTTGACAGCGGTTGCTCAATGCATATGACTGGAGATAGAAGGAAATTTGTATCTCTGAAAGAGAAGAAGGATGGAACCATATCCTTTGGAAATGATGGATCTTCAAATGTTATAGGATCAGGTACCGTCACTCTCGGAAGCAAAGATGTTATAGCCAAGAATGTTCTATTGGTAGAAAACTTGAATCACAATCTACTCAGTGTTGGACAAATGTGTGATCAAGGACACACAATGCTATTCAACTCCACAAAATGTGAAATCAAGAAAGGTAGGTATGGTAAAATTGTGGCTATAGCAAGTCGAGCTCCAAACGACATATATGTTATGGATGAAGAAACTAAAGAATGTCTACTAGCTAAAGAGGATGAAAGTTGGTTATGGCATAAACGAATGGGTCACATAAACTTTGACAATCTTGTCAGGATAAGCAAAAAGGAAGCAGTACGAGAAATGCCGAAAATCTCAAAACCTTCCAACACACTATGTGAGGCATGTCGGCATGGCAAGCAGAAAAAAGTCCAATTTAAAACAAAAGAACACTTTTCATCACATCCATTGGAATTGATACATATTGATCTATGTGGTCCTATGAGAACAAAAGTCTTATACGGAGAATTATATTTCATGTTGATGATAGATGACTATACCAGGATGACAGTCGTCAGTTTCCTAAAGAAAAAAATCTGAAGCATTTGAGTGCTTTAAGATCTACAAGGAGTTGGTTGAAAATGAAACTGATTTGAAAATAAAGTGTTTAATATCAGATAATGGTGGAGAATTCACTTCCAAATTATTTCAGCAATACTATGATGAAAATGGAATAAAAAGGAAATTTTTAACAGCACGAACACCTCAGCAAAATGGAGTTGCTGAAAGAAAGAATAGAACTGTACAGGAAATGGGTAGAACAATGTTGAAGGACTCAAAATTGGATGAAAAATTCTGGGTTCAAGAAATTTATATGGCAGTATTCATTATCAACCGAAGTCTTCTCAGAAATAATTGCAACAAGACTCCATATGAATTATGGAAAGGAAAACCAGCTAATGTAAAATATTTCAGAATCTTCAGAAGCAAATGTTATATCAAAAGAGAAGATCAAAATTTGGGTAAGTTTGAATCACGTGTTGATGAAGGTATCTTTGTTGGTTACTCATGCAAAAGAAAGGCCTATAAATGCTATAATCTAAGACGAAAATAGATAGTGGAGAGCATAAATGTTACATTTGACGAAGATGGTGTTCTAGCGAGTAATGATGAGGATCTAGAATCTTTGAAAATTGAGATATAAGCTGAAAAAGACAGATAAAATTGTAGAACAAGAAGCAACTATCAACGAGGAAGAAGTAAACAATGATCATCAAGATATACCAGAACAACAACAAGAAGCTTTTCCAAGGAGAAAAAAAGAGTGGATTCAAAAGAACCATCCATCAAATCAAATCATTGGTGACATAAATGAAGGTTGACAGCTTCGTTCATCACAACAAGATCACGTTGCTTTTCTAGCAGCCTTTGAGCCTAGTAGTTTTGAGGAAGCCAGCCAAAATGAACATTGGGTAGTAGCTATGAATGAAGAATTGGATCAAATTGAGAAGAATAACACCCGGGAATTAGTTCCACGACCAAAAGATAAAAATGTCATTGGGACTAAATGGGTGTTCAGGAACAAATTGAATGAAGATGGGCAGGTTACTAGAAACAAGCAAGATTGGTTTGCAAAGGCTATGCACAAGTGGAAGGAATTGATTTCGACGAAACATTTGCACCAGTTTCTAGAATGGAAGCCATCCAAATATTTCTCGCCTATGCATGTTCAAGAAAAATCAAAGTCTACCAAATGGATGTTAAGTCCGCATTTCTGAATGGAGAATTAGAAGAAGAAGTTTACATAGAACAACCTGAAGGTTTTCTACTATCACAAAAAGGAGACTATGTCTGCAGGTTAAAGAAGGCTCTATATGGTCTCAAGCAGGCTCCCAGAGCATGGTATGCTCATCTTGACAGATATCTACGTCAACAAGGGTTCAAGAAAGGTACTGTTGATAGTAATCTTTATGTACAAATAGATAAAGATAATTTAACAATTGTTGAGGTATATGTGGATGATATAATATTTGGTAGCAATGATGATCGACTAAGTAAGAAATTTTCTACAAATATGCAAAGTGAGTTTGAGATGTCTTTACTTGGTGAGCTGACATACTTCTTAGGGCTTCAAATATCTCGGCAAGAGAAAGGAATATTTATATGTCAAGCCAAGTACATCAAGGAAATGCTCAAGAAATTCAAAATGGAAGATTGCAAACCCGTCCTTACTCCAATGGTAACAAGTTGCAAATTGAGCATAGACGACTCATCTAAGGATGTGGATCAGAAGTTGTACAGATCTATGATTGGTAGTCTTCTATATGTAACAGCCTCTCGGCCAGATGTTATGCAAGCAGTTGGACAAGTAGCAAGATTCCAAGCAGCACCAAAAGAATCACATATTATTGTCGTCAAAATAATTCTTTGATACCTAAAGGGCACAGAAGAATATGGCTTGTGGTATCCCAAGGGTAACAATCTCATTATTCAAGCCTTTACAGATGCAGATTGGGCAGGAAGCATTGATGATCATAAGAGTACTAGTGGAGGAGCATTCTATCTAGGTGGTTGTATCGTATCATGGTTGAGAAAAAAGCAAAATTCAATCTCGTTATCTACAATGGAAGCAGAATACATTGCAGCAGCATCATGTTGTACTCAATTCCTTTGGATGAAACAAACTTTGCAAGATCTTCAAGTAAAATTCAGTGAGCCTATTCCCATATTCTATGAAAACACCAGTGCCATCAGCATCTCCAAGAATCCTGTCATGCATTCAAAAACAAAACACATTCCAATCAAATATCATTTTGTTAGAGAACAAGTCGCTGAAAAGAATATCAAACTTGAGTATGTTTGTACAAAAGAACAAATTGTTGATATCTTCACTAAACCTTTACCTCGTGAAGCATTTGAATATCTTCGTTAAAAGCTTGGGATTCTCCCAAGTTCTCATTAGATTTTCCTTTTTCAAGAATATAAAGCGGGAGTGGAAGTGTGTATAGGTCTGCAGGACGATTGTGTGTCAGCGGGAGTGGAAGTGTGTACAGGTCCGCAGGATGGTTGTGTTTCAGGGGGAGTTACCCTTTGCCATTGATGTTAAAGGGGGAGAGAATGTTGTAGGAAGAGGTGTCATGATCGCAAGGGTAGTACTTGTGTTGCCATGAATGCCAAAGGGGGAGATTGTTGATCAGCGGTTGTCATTGATGTCAACCCAAGCAGCGCCAGGGGCTAACCCAATATTGAATGGGAAGTTTGACCTACCAAATTAATACATTCTAGGTCAATAATTCTTTTGATGGTTTCTACTTGTCGATATGTTTCTGTTGTTATATGGCACACCATGTAATTCTTCATGGTTTGAGAGATATTCATGTTTGAAGTTTGTACCCCAGTTAGTGGGCTAAAACCCCATGGGGTTGGGGCATGGGTCATTGAAAAGTCATAATTAATATTTTTTAAGCTCCTAAAATCCCTCCCAAATTCACTTGTTGAAGCCCCTCTCAACTTAAGCATTCATATATATTGTGATCTTCATTTCCTCCTTAGGTAAGGGATTCGACCATCTGAAACAGGTCATCGTGGAATTTTCGCTCTAAATTTTTTTCTACGAAGGCTAAGAAGCTGAAATTTTTATGAGGCAAAGCCAAAATCCTGAGGAAGCTGCAGAAAAAATTTCAGATCAAGTTGCACAACATTTTTTGAGATATGATCTGTGTAAGTCATGGTTTTTGCAGGCTCCTGAAATTCATCTCAAAGAAGTGACCTTGGTAAATTCATCATAACTCTCTCTCTGAGTATCGGATTGGAATGTCGTAAAAAGTGATGGAGAGTGCATATTCCATAATTTTTTCTCTATAAATTTTAGAAACAAATGAAGAAATAGTGACACGTGGCACACCGTACAAGTGCGCTCTGCTAAAACAGTCCATAATTAGGGCATTGTGAGAGATTGGGTATAACTCTCTCTTCAAGAATCCAAATTGGGTTAGAGCCATGGAATTGGAAAGATGACTCAGAGGAATACTACAGGACCCAAAATAAGATATTGAGGATTTGAAATGACAAAGATACACCAAATTCAATATCGAACTCCTAGAAGGCAAGAAAAAGCTAGATCATGTGTTGTCTTGGGTTGCAAAGGACCAGAATTTCTACGGCAGAAAAGAAAAGCAAGGTGCAGTAGAGGGTAGCATGACAAGAGGAGCAACCAAGGTGCATAACAGCAATAAGAAGTTCATCATATGAAGTCTTCAAGTGGGCAGCACTGCATACAATCATTGTACTTAGTCATTGTAAATACATTATTGTACAAATTGTACTAGTATCTATCTGCCAAGGGTTGAAGAGGCAGTGTTGGGAGGTCTAGGATCATCATTAGGTGGTTGTGTCAAAGTTGGGGTTATGGTCTAGTATATCTTCTTCTACATCATTCTATATCATTGTAAAGTGGACCATTTTCCCTGGTACGGGAGTCCATTCTTCTTTTATTCTTCTATAGGGTGGTAGGGTGGTGGTAGGGTGAGTTGTAGCTCATTGGGTGTTGGGGCATCCATTCAGTTGACTACTGAAGAATCTCGGGCGTTGGAGCATCCATCTGGTGGGAGCTGGAGAAGAATGCTTTTCTAGATTCTAAGAAGTTGGAGCTTTATTTTCAATTGGAGTTGAATATTAAAGAATTATTATAAAAGCATTAGGTGGTTTTTGTCCCGGAGTGGGTTTCCACCTTAAAAATTGTGTGCATTTGTGTTCCTCTTGTTTACTGCTATCATTGTACAAACACTAATAATAATTTAAGATTAAATAATACTCTAATTGAAAGGAATACTGATTCACCCCCCCCTCTCAGTATTTCCAACACCTTTTATCTTATTTTCTATTCCTTCCTTGTTTTCATTCGCCTTCTTTTTCATTTCTATTTTAATATTTTATTGAGAACCTAAGAAATCCACCGTTTTTAGAATACTACCATCCATTTCGTTAACTTTCTTCTCTAATTGAGATAACCTAAATTGTAAGTCTTCAATTTATTCATGAGTCAAGGATGGGATTTCCATAGATTTAATTGGTATATAGATTTCTTTGGAGGCGTGTTGGAAAACAATAATAGCCCTCCTCTTTATTAAAACCCAAAAAAATTGGAATCTATTAATGAATAGTTACGTCACGAATAAGTTATGTACTTTAAATTGGACAAATATTAGAATGGTAGAAGATTTATAGATATATCTATGAGATTTGAGGTCTTCTAGATCTGAAATTGGATTTTGAAATACACTAATATGTAGTTTATGCAATTCCACATGTGTGAACTGAATCTCATGTGCCAAATGAAAGTTAGTAACTTTCCCAAAACTTGTTTATTTTTGTGGCCTCTTCCCACAAGAAAACTTATATAGTCTTCCACATGTAAATTTTTTGAAATATAATTATAGAACTTGTACCCAAGGTACTTCTATATGTCTCTTGAATTTCTTGAATATTTCACATTCTAAAAATTTTCGAACAAGAAGATATATAAAAAAATACCAAGCTGGCCTATTTAAAATTTATTTAATGATTGTTCATAAACCCTAAATTCATTAGGGTATAACTTCCAAAATATGGTGATTGTAACTCGCTCCTCCCACATTTACCCACTTTCACCGGTTTGACCAGGGTAAACATGAGCTGAGGGTCACTATGATGAGACTCAACCTCCTATATGACCTTAAGGAAATGGAATTGAAAACTTAAGACTTTAATGGCCTCCTTCAGGTGCTAGAAGACCTCCAGGAGCTACCCAACCCCTCCAGGTGTCCAACCCCTAAGTTAACCCTCTTTTTCACTGACCTAGAACCTCAATCGCTCCCTTTCAAAGGCATCTGTTATGAAACCAACTCAAAAAATAGAAGAAAATAGATATCACCACCTTATAAATAAGCCACTTCGAGGGGGAAACCTCCAATACATTACATAAATGAAAAATTATTAGATGATACAAATGACAAAACCTCCTTTCTATATATAGGATTCCATGGGGCCACAATGTAATCCTAGCTAACCTAACAATAATAATGTAAGGGCACAATAATAACAATATGGGGGTTACAGGGGTACAACAATAACAATAAGGGAGCACACTAACAACAATAAGGGACTATACTAGTCATAAAGGGACCTAACATGCTCCTATCCTTCAAAAAAGTGTTGTCCTCAATGCTCGAGTAACTCTGGGTACTTCTGTATAAAATTTTCATCCTCCCATGTAGAATCTTCAGTGGGTAAGTTCTTCCATTTGATGAGATACTCTGAAATTGATCGATTTCGTAGTTGTCAAGTTCTTGTTTCCGTGACTGCTTCAGGTTCCAATATGGTTTTTCCTTCCTTTTCAAGTTCTGGCAATATTGTTTGAAGTGGAAGTTTGTCCCCTATAACCTTCTTTAAGCATGAAACATGGAAAACTGGATGCACTCACGAAGAAGAAGGAAGCTCCAATTTGTATGCCATAGCACCAATATTTTTCAATACCTTGTAAGGACCATAGTACTTTGGAGATAATTTATTATCCTTCTTAGCTTGCTTGAGGGACATTTGTTTGTATGGTTGTAGCCATAAAAATACCCAGTCTCCTACATCAAAACTTCTCTCACTGCGATGTTGATATGTCTGTTGTTTTATTCGATTTTGTGCCAAATTTAGGTTAATAACTTCTTATTGATGCTCGATGTGATATTCCACTGCTTGAACCCTGGAATTTTCCCTTAAAGAAGATATGATGGACGATGGATGATATCCATAAAGTGCCATAAATGGGGTCATTTTTGCTGCAGTATGAAAGAAAATGTTATACCACCATTCAACGAGAGGTAACCACTTTACCCATTGTGATTTCTTATCAGATACAAAACAACGGATATATCCTTCCAAAATTTTATTCACTATCTCAATTTGAACATCGGATTGAGGATGATAAGATGAGCTATGAGCTAGTTGAGTACCCAAACAAGAAAATAATTCTGTCCAAAAATTTCCTGTTAAAATGGGATCTCTGTCACTTACAATAATCTTCGGGTTTCCATGTAGCTTTTGAATTGTTTCCATAAATGCAATAGCAATTGTACTTGCTTTAAATGGATGAGATAATGCACAAAAGCATGCATACTTGGTAAGTCTTTCAAGTACCACCATGATGACACTCTTTCCTTCGGACTTAGGTAAACCTGTGATAAAGTCCATTGAAATCTCCTCCCAACGTTGACTTGGAATGGATAAAGTTTGTAGAAGACTCGAGATCTTAATTGTCTCAACTTTATTTTGTTGGCAATCCAAACATTCCGCCACAAAATTTTTAATATAAGATTTAAGGCCATTCCAAAAAAATTATTTCTTCACCCTGTGGTAAGTTTTAAAAAATCCTGAGTGTCCTCCTAAAGGAGAAGTGTGCAATTCCAAAAGATTATTTTGTTTTAGTTGAGAATTATTGCAAATATATAAGCTATCTTTGTACCATAGGGAATCATTTTTCCAACTAAATGTATCAGATGTACTAGGATCTTGCTGCAAATTTTGAATGAGTGTCCACACTTCTTCGTCCTTCTTCCATTCATCCCTTGCTTCGGTTATCCAATCTGGTTGGATAATAGAAATGGCACAAAACAATGCTTCCACCTCTTCATCCTTTCTTGAGAGTGCATTTGCAACAACATTTACCTTCCCTTTTTTGTGATGATTTCAAAGTCATAACACAACATATTTGTGACCAATTTTTGCTACTCTTCTGAAGAGAGTATTTGTTCCAAAAAGTGTTTAAGACTATCATGATCAATTTTTACCTTGAAGTGTCTTACCATTAGGTAAGGTCTCCATTTCTTTAGTGCATGTAGTATTGTCAACATTTCCTTCTCATAAATAGCCTTTTGTAAATACTTTCCCTTGATTGGACGACGTTCAAAAGCAATGAGTATTCCTTCTTGCATTAAAACAACACCAATTCCATTTCCTGAGGCATCACATTCCATAATAAAGGATTTTGTGAAGTCTGGCATAGCTAAGACTGGTGCTAGGCACATTACCTCTTTAAGATGTTCAAAGGCCTTAGTTGCTTCAGGAGTCCATGAAAATGCATCTTTCTTCAATAATGTTGTTAGAGGTGCTGCTATTCTCCCATAATTCTTAACGAACTTGTGATAATACCCTATTAACCCGAGAAATCCGTGCAACTGATTTATGGTTGTGGGGACTTTCCATTCCTCAATGGATTTAATTTTGGTAGGGTCTACCTTAACACCCTCGTGAGATACAATATGACCTAGATACTCCACCTCTTGTACTCCAAAGAAACATTTGGATGTTTTTGCATATAATTGTTTCTCCTCCAATTGTTTGAGAACCCTGTCAACATGTTGAACATGATCCTTCCAAGACCTGCTGTAGATTAGTATATCATCAAAAAATACTAGAAAATTTTTTCTAAAGAAGGGTTTGAAAATGGATTTCATCAACCCTTGAAATGTAGAAGGTGGATTGGTAAGGCCAAAAGACATGACCAAAATTTCATAATGACCCTCATGAGTTCGAAATGATATTTTTGGAATATCTTCAGTCTTCATTCTAATTTTATGATATCCTGAACGAAGATCCAACTTGGTAAAATAAATTGCTCCATGTAATTCATCCAATAATTCGTCAATCAAAGGAATGGGAAATTTATCTTTAATATTAAGCTTATTGAGCTCCCTATAATCCGACACATGCGCCATGATCCATCCTTCTTGTGCACCAATACTACTAGAGCAGAGAAAGAACATTGACTAGGTTTAATTATACCAGCCTCTAACATTTTGCAATCATATGCTCAATTTCACTCTTTTGGACATAAGGATATCTGTAAGGCCTGATGTTTGGAGGAACACTTCTTGGAATCAAATGAATGGCATGATCATGATCACAAATAGGTGGGAGCCCTTTGGGATTTTCAAACACCTTGGAATGATTGTCCAAGACTTTTTGGAGATCTGTAGAAATAGATGATTTTGATGTTGGAACTTCTAGTCAGCATAATTGTGCAATTACGCCTCGTTTTTCTTTCTTCAGAAGCCTTTTCATGACACTAGAGATTATTATATTTCCTGGCTTCCTTGCGATACCTCGTAATTCGATTTCCTTTCCTTCTAAAATAAATTTCAAGAAAAGTTCTTGAAAATTAAAAGCTACCGTTCCCAAAGATTGTAACCATTGTACTCCTAGTACAACATGAGCACCTCCCATTGGGATGGAAAGCATTGGACTATTCAATACATATTCCCCCATGGATAGCTTGATATTATGGCATTTTCCAGAACAATTTATAGTTCCTCCATTTGCAACCATCACTTGACATTCTGGTGCTGGGTATAGGAAACAATTCAATTCCTTGGCTACGTTACAAGGAATAAAATTATGGGTACTACCCGAATCAATCAACATTATTACCTTTTTCTTCTTGATATGTCCTTCTATCTTGAGAGTTTGAGGAGTGGTAATTCCTGCCAATGCATTACACATTATGGTTGGACTCATTTCTTCTTCTACTAGGGTTGGTTCCTATTGTATATCCTCTTCTTTTGAAGTTTCTTGTTCATTTTCTTCCTCCTCTTCACAATCTATGTGAAATAATTTCTTCTCAGCACACTTATGACCTTTAGTGTATTTTTTATCACAACTGTAGCACAACCCTTTTGTCCTTTTTTCTTCCAATTGTTGTGGTGTCAAACTTGTAGGTTGTGGAAGTCTAAGAGTAGCAACACTTCCATCTTTATAGATGTGAGTGGTAGGCTTCCTTGTCGCCATAATTTTACATTCAATTTTTCTTGCCAACCTGAATGCCTTCTCCAATAAATCTGGTTCCCAAACATGAACTTCATGTTGGATGTTATCCTTTAAAATCCATATGAAGACATCAATCCTGTGTTCCTCTGGAATATAAGCTACCCTTATATTCAAATTTTGGAAGTCCTCAATGTGCTCCACCACTGAACCCTTTTGTTTGAGATTTATCAATTGGCTAAAGAAGGTGTTGCTCTTTGTATCCTCATAATGTGGTATCATTTCCTCCGTAAAAATTGACCAAGTAACAATTTTTTTATGGGAGAAAAGCCATCGATACCATACAAATGTATTTTGTTCTAAATGTAAAGTTGCAATGCGTACCTTTTGTGTGTTTTTCACATTATTGAGATCAAAATATTGCTCCATATTTAGTATCCATGTTACGGGATCCTTGCCATCAAACTTCCTCATATCCATCTTTGGAATATGGTGGTTCTTCAATCCAACATTAGAGTTTATGAAGTCATTATTAACATTTATTTTGTTCTCATCATGAGTTTCCTCTACTATCTTTTCTCCATTAGGAATCATTTGTTATATCAACTTTGACAAACCTTCCTTGAAACCTTCCATGTATTCCTTCAAACCTTCCATTTTTTCTTCTAGACCATCCTTCAAACCTTCCCTTTTTTCTTCCATACCATTCTTAAAACCATCCATTGTAGCTTCCACACCTTTCTTCAAACCATCCATCTTAGCTTCCATGCTTTTATTCAAAACATCCATTTCATTTTTTGTTTCTCTTTGCGAGAGTGAAATTTGGTGCACTTGTTCTTGTAATTTTGATATGTCATGTTGCATTTCTTCATCTTCATGAGCCATAGTAGAGCCTTCTGAAGGCTTAATGTGTGTTGAATTATTTTTAGGGGGGGAATTTAGAACCCAATACTGATATCTATTCTACAATATGCCCTTGGAATCAATTCAAATCGATTCTTCAAACAAGACTTACGCAATTTGGAAAAACAATACACACCTTTTTGTTGCTTTTGAGGAGCTCAATATTGAAATTGAATTATCTCTATGATTTCGGATCTTCAATATCTTAAATTTAGCCCTATAGTAGCAATATGAATCTTATTTTGAATGCCACAGGTCTGACCTGATTTGGATTCCTCAAGACAAAGTTATGCCCAATCTCCCACATTGACCTAATTATGGACTAGTTTAGTAGAGTGAACTTGTACGATGTGTCATGTGTCACTGTTTCCTCCTTCGGCTCTGAAACTGATACATAGGAAACTAAAGTCCGTTTACTTGCAACCAATTTTTACAAAATTCCAATCCGGCGAATAGAGAGAGGGTTATGATGATTTTCCCATAGTCACCTCTTTGAGATGAAATTCAAGAGCTTGAAGAAACCCTACCTTCCATAGATCATATCTCTAAAAATATTGCGAACCAAGATCTGAAATTTTTACACAACATTCCTTGGGATTTCAGCTTCGCTTGGTAAAATTTTTAGCTTCTAAACCTTCATAGAAAAAAAGTTATAGATAAAATTCCACGATGACCTATTTGGAGCAGCGAAACCCTAGAATCCAAAGCAGTGATACCAAACGTTATGAAACCAGATCCAAAAATAGAAGAAAAGAGATATAAACGCCTTAGAAATAAGCCACTTCGAGGGGGAAACCTCCAATATATTACATAAATGAATAATTCTTGGATGATACAAATGACAAAACCTCCTTTCTATATATAGGAGTCCATGGGGCCACAATGTAATCCTAGCCGACCTAACAATAATAATGTAAGGGCACAATAATAACAATATGGGGGTTACAGGGGTACAAAAATAACAATAAGGGGGTTACACTGACAACAATAAGGGACTATACTAGTCATATAGGGACGTAACATGCTCCTCTCCTTCAAAAAAGTGTTGTCCTCAACGCTTGAGTAGCTCTGGGTGCTTTGCGATTGTAGCCCTCTAGTCACACCGATAAGAATGCTTCCCAACGACTGTGGAATTTTCAAGTCATTTATACGCCCATGACCCAAAATTATGAGCCACTTTTGGAATGCTAGAACTCAAAACACTTCCCATAACTCAATGATACTTCCAGAAATGATAAATAACATAAGAAAAAATCTTCCAAACCAAAAATTGAACTAAGAATTGACCAGATCCTTCCCAACCAGGACTGACATTCCATAAAACACATGATGAACATGCAACCTACACGTCATGAATGCTTATATGAACATAGGAATCTGAAACTTATATTAGGTTTAACAAGAAGGACTAATTCCCTCTCACAATAGTTGTCAATACACCAATTAGGTCATGCAATCATTGTTCATTCATTTAGAGGTAAAAACATGATGAGATTCATGACTAAGATCTGTCATAAAACCATGCTTATAACCAACATATAGCCATATAATTAAAAATGATATAACAACCATAAAATCCACATAATAACAAGTATAATTAATCATTAATGACAAGAGAAACTTAGCTCTTATTAGCCAAAATAAAAGGCCAACCAGGTCCAACACTTCCACATACCACCTGACCATAGATTGGGATGAACCAAATATTTATTTCCACTAATCACACCCTTGCCATATTCCAAGCATGAATGTGGGATCTCATGGGATAAACCAATCCATAAAAAACCAAGGGAATATAAAGGTTAAACCACATCCACCCTCACCATACCATGATATAACCTAAACTGGTTATGAGATCACAAAACCAAACTGAGCTTGGATGCCTCAGAATTCCTACACCATCCATTCAGGAATTTTCCTGTCTCCACCCACTTGTTGAGGGCTTCTCGAAGAAAAACATCTCCACCCCAAACCCTTGGGATTTTCATAAGACCACCTCACCAAGATCCAAAATCTTCAGGAAATCTAAATTTCAACCAAGAATGAATCTCAGCACACCATGGCTATTTTGAACTGGAAAGGGAAGGCTAAAATCCACTGTCGAAACCTGAAAAAAATCATGCCAATGACAATAAAAGAACCAAATACCAACATGCACATACCATGCATGTCAAAACCATATAGGAAATCATACATGCAACCTATTAACTGCAATTATTCCTATTGATGCCGCTTTATCTAACCTTTCCTTGCTTGATCCTTGATTCCTTTGCCTTCCTTATCCTTCCATTTCTTTCCTTTCTTGCTTTCTCCTCTTGGTGCTCTTCTCCTCTCCGAACCAATTTTGAATCTCAACTAACAAAAGGCCTTGAACTGATAATTTGATGTATTTTTATTATTGATGCCTATAATTTCTTCATTTTCCCTCTATTTTCCTTCAATTCCTCCTCATATGCAACCTGTGACCGTTCACTTTCCTTTTCTCCAATTTTCCATTATTTCCATAAATAAAATGCCAAAAATACCTTTGTTCCTTTTCAAAGCCTTTTCCAATTTCCCTTAACCATAATAAACAACAAGTGATTCCCACTAGGATTTTTTCCCCAACATTAAACTTGGAATACGTGTCCCATGACCTTGGTCTTACTGTTCCTTTATTAACTTTATTACATCAAATTTTAACCGGGGGTTGTTATAGTGATCCAAATTCTGAAAGTGGAAGTAGATATTCCCTAGGATTTATTCTTCATATAACCTAATTTTCACTTTATGAAACCTTATAAAAAAAATTCTAGCACACGTTCTAAACTGACCTACTTGAGATTGAATTTTGGAGCATACAAAAACCCTAACTTCCTTGGAAAATATTTCAGAAGATATAGTGAACTGAGATATTTAATTTGGATCAAATATTCAACATGATTTGACCTCAACATGGTCTAAGTTTTACATTATTAAGCCTCATAGAAGAAAAGGTTAAAGTGAAAATTTTAAAGTCAATTGTTTGATACATAATTTAGGAGTATTCATAAACGCTAACTTCCTTGGACCATATCTTCAAAAATATAGTGAACCAAGATCTAAAAATCGAACCACATATTTTTTGGGATGTATTCTTAATTTTTCTAGGTTTCATCATCTGAAACCTCACTAAAAAATGTTATAAATAAGATTAAATGATGACTTTTTTGAAGCAAAAAAACCCTAGGATCAAGAGCTTTGACACCTAATATTAAGATAAGGAAGGCTTCTGATAGTAAGATACCTTATAATTTCTTAGGTCCACTTCCAGGGGAAAGACATCATATACAATAAATACAATGAAAATAAAATATTTGATGCTCCTAATACTAGGTATCCTTAGTATATATATATATATATATATATATATATATATATATATATATATATATATATATAGGATACAAAGGATATAGTTATAATAAAAATGACCTTGAGGGGTTTTAGCCCAAACAAAAATATAATAATAGAAATGTAATCACTCAATATAAAGGGCTTAATAACTCGTTTTTGAGTTAACATGGGGCTTATATAGGGCTTAACAAAAACTCTCTCCCTATAGGATATAGTAGCATGGGATACTGAGAATGCAAGGGGTGTTATAAATGAGGCAATCCATGATGGTGGAAAACTATGGATTGGTTGCAACTAGATGCATTGAGTCTAGGATAAAGTTACACACATAAATGGTAGAAAAACACCCTAAATTTGGTTTTATGGGGTGTATATTGGTTAATTAAAAGAGAAAAAAAAGGATTTTCTAAAATTCCATTTTGAATAAGTACATACCAAAAGAGGCTAGATATTGTCTCTCTTCAATTTTCCTTTTTAGGCCTAAAGAAGGTTGTTGAAATGAAATCCTCCAAACATGAAACTAACGACCCCAAGTGAAATAGTTAATGTAAAATTTGAAAACAAATAAATGCATTATGATAAGTACATAAGCTTACAAAGTTTTATAGAGGTTATGCCACGATAGGGGGTCTTGATGTAAATATTTTGGCTAGGAAAAATGGACCACATTGAAATGCAGGGTATGAGGCATTGATCCCAATAGTGAAAATGGTTTGGAAATTGGAGCTTTTGGTATCCCATATGGGATCATGAAATTTTTGGGAAGAGACATTTAAAAATGGGTGGGACCCACCATGCCACCTGATTTGTACTTGCAATGAGGTAGAATTTGAGCCTGTGGAACCCAAAATTTGTCTAAGCCTGTAGATTACATTATGAGGATCCATTTTTGATGTGGAGAGAGGTAAGTGAGTGTTAGATCCCTATATTACTAGTATAGTCCCTTATTGTTGTTAGTGTAACCCCCTTACTGTTATTGTTGTACCCCTGTAACCCCAATATTGTTATTATTGTGCCCTTACATTATTATTGTTAGGTCGGCTAGGTTTATATTGTGACCCTATGGACTCCTATATATAGAAGGATGTTTTTTCATTTGTAGCATCCAAGAATTGTTTATTTATGTAATGTAAAAGAGGTTTCCCCCTCTAAGTGGCTTATTTCTAAGGCATTGATCTCTCTTTTCTTCTATTTTTTGAGTTGGTTTCATAACATTTGGTATCAGAGCTTTGGATTCTAGGGTTTCGCTGCTCCAAACAGGTCATTGTGAAATTTTCACTATAATTTTTTTTCTACGAAGGTTCATAGGCTAAAAATTTTACAGTACGAAGTCGAAATCTTGAGGAAATTCGTGTAAAATTTTTAGATCTTGGTTCACAATATTTTCAGAGATATGATCTATCGCAGTTAGGATTTTTTAAGGCTCCCGAATTTCACCTAAACAGGTCATCGTGGAATTTTCGCTATAAAGTTTTTTCTACGAAGGTTCAGAAGCTGAAATAATTACAGAGTGAAGCCAAACTCTTGAAGAAATTCCTTTAAAAATTTCAGATCTTGGTTCGCAATATTTTTGGAGCTATGATCTGTGGAAGTTAGGGTTTTTTCAGGCTCTCGAATTTCATCTCAAAGAGGTGACCGTGGGAAAATTGCCATAACTCTCCCTCTGAGCATCGTATTGGAATTCTGTAATAAGTGGCTGCAAATACACAGAATTTAGTTTCCTATGTATCAATGTTAGAGTCGAAGGAGGAAACATTGACACGTGGCACATCATACAAGTTCACTCTACTGAGCGAGTCCATAATTAAGTAATTGTGGGATATTGGGCATAAATTTGTCTTAAAGAATCCAAATCAAGTTAAACCTGTGGCATTCGAAATATGCTTCAGAGGGATACTACAAGGCCAAATTTTAGATATTAAAGATCTGAAATCACATAGATAATTCAGTTTCAATATCGAGCTACTCTAAAGCAAGAAAAATAGGTGTATTTTGTTTTTCAAATTACAAGTCTTGTGTGAAAAATCAGTTTTAAGTGATTCCAAGGGAATATTGAAGCATAGATATTAGTATTAGGTTAAAAAATGCCACCTAAAAATAATTCAACACCCATTAAGCCTTTAGAAGGCTCTACTATGATTCATGAAGAGGAAGAAATACAACATGACATATCAAAATTACAAGAGGAAGTGCACCAAATTTCTCTATCGCAAAGAGCAACAAAAAATGAAATGGAAGTTTTGAAGAAAGGCGTGGAAGCTAAGATAGATGGTTTGAAGAAAGGCGTGGAAGCTAAGATGGATGGTTTGAAGAATGGAATGGAAGCTAAGATGGATGGAATGGAAGCTGGCATGGAAGCTAATATGGATGGCATGGAAGCTAAGATTGATGACATGGAAGCTAACGATGAAAATATGAAAGGAAACATGGAAGAAATTAAGAATGATCTAAAAGAAGACATGGAAGGTTTGATGACAAGGTTAATACAAGAAATGATTCCTAATGGCGAAAAAATAGTTGAGGAAACTCATGATGAGAACAAAATAAATGTTAATCGTGATTTCATAAACTCTAATGTTCGATTGAAGAACCACCATATTCCAAAGATGGATATGAGGAAGTTTTATGGAAAGAATCCTATAACATGGATACTATAGATGGAGCAATATTTTGATCTCAATAATGTGCAAAACACACAAAAGGTACACAATGCAACTTTACATTTAGAACAAAATAAATTTGTATGGTATCGATGGCTTTGCTCCCGTAAAAAACTTGTCACTTGGTCAATTTTTATGGAGGAAATGATAGAACATCATGAGCATACAAATAGAAACACCTTCTTCATCCAATTGATAAATCTCAAACAAAAGGGTTTAGTGGTGGAGCACATTGAGGACTTCCAAAAATTGAATATAAGGGTAGCTGATATTCCAGAGGAACACAATATTGATGTCTTCATAGGGAGTTTAAAGGATAAAATCCAACATGAAGTTCATGTTTGGGAACACAATTCATTGGAGAAGGAATTCAGGTTGGCAAGAAAAATTGAATGTAAAATTATGGTGACAAGGAATCCTATCACTCACATATATAAAGACGGAAGTGTTGCTACTCCTAGACTTCCACAACCTACAAGGTTGAAACCACAACAATTGGAAGAAAAAAGAGAAAAAGGGCTTTACTACAGTTGTGATAGAAAATACACCAAAGGTCATAAGTGTGCTGAGAATAAATTATTTTACATAGACTGTGAAGAGGAGGAAGAAAATGAACAAGAAACTTCAAAAGAAGAGGATATACACCAGGAACCAACCCTATAAGAAAAAGAAATGAGTCTGACCATATCGTGTAATGCATTGGCAGGAATTGCCATTCCTCAAAATCTAAAGATAGAAGGACATATCAAGAAGAAAAAGGTAATAGTGTTGATTGAGTCGGGTAGTACCCATAATTTTATTCATTGTAAGGTAGACAAGGAATTGAATTGTTTCTTATACCCAGCACTAGAATGTCAAGTGATGGTTGCAAATGGAGGAACTATAAATTTCTCTTGAAAATTCCATAATATCAATATAACCATGGGGGATATGTATTGAATAGTCCAATGCTGTTCATTCCAATGGGAGTTGTTGATTTTTTACTAGGAGTACAATGGTTACAATATTTGGGGACAGTAGCTTTTAATTTTCAAGAGCTTTTCTTGATTTTTTTTTTGGAAGGGAAGAAACTCAAATTATGGGGTATCGCAGGGAAGCTAGGAAATATAATAAGCTCTAATGTCATGACAAAGATTTTGAAGAAAGAACAATGAGGTGTAATTGCACAATTATGCTCACTAAAGTTTCAACATCAAAATCATCTATTTCTCCAGATCTCCAAAAAGTCTTGGACAATCATTCCAAGGTGTTTGAAACTCCCAAAGGAATCCCACCTATTCGTGATCATGATCATGCTATTCATTTGATTATAGGAAGTGTTCCTCTAAACGTCATGCCTTACAGATATCCTTATGTCCAAAAGAATGAAATTGAGCGTATGATTGCAGAAATGTTAGAGGTTGGTATAATTCAACCTAGTCAAAGTTCTTTCTCTACTCCAGTAGTATTGGTGCACAAGAAGGATGCATCATGGAACATGTGTCTGGATTATAGGGAGCTCAATAAGCTCACTATTAAAGACAAATTTCCCATTCCTGTGATTGATGAATTATTGGATGAATTACATGGAGCAATTTATTTTACCAAGTTGGATATTCATTCAGGATATCATCAAATTAGAATGAAGACTGAAGATATTCCGAAAACAACATTTCGAACTCATGAAGGTCATTATGAATTTTTAGTCATGCCTTTTGGCCTTACCGATGCACCTTCTACATTTCAAGGGTTGATGAATTCCATTTTCAAACCCTTCTTTAGAAATTTTGTGCTAGTATTTTTTGATGATATACTAATCTACAACAGGTCTTGGAAGGATCATGTTCAACATGTTGATAGGGTGCTCAAACTATTGGAGGAGAAACAATTATATGCAAAAAAATACAAATGTTTCTTTGGAGTACAAGAGGTGGAATATTTGGGTCATATTGCATCTCATGAGGGTGTTAAGGTAGACCCTAACAAAATTTAATCCATTAAGGAGTGGAAATTCCCCACAACCATAAAGCAGTTGCGAGGATTTCTCGAGTTAATAGGGTATTATTGCAAGTTTGTTAATAATTATGGGAGAATAGCAGCACCTCTAACAACATTATTGAAGAAAGATGCATTTTCATGGACTCCTGAAGCAACTAAGGCCTTTGAACATCTTAAAGAGGCAATTTTCCTAGCACCAGTCTCAGCTACACCAGAATTCACAAAAAACTTTACTGTGGCATGTGATGCCTGAGGAAATGAAAGAAGGAAGACCCATTGCTTTTGAAAGTTGTCCAATCAAAGGAAAGTATTCATAGAAATCTATTTATGAGAAGGAAATGTTGGCAATACTAAATGCACTAAAGAAATGGCTACCTTACCTAATGGGAAGACACTTCAAGGTAAAAATTGATCATGATAGTCTTAAACATTTTTTTGAACAAAGATTATCTTCAGAAGAGCAGTAAAAATGGGTCACAAAGATGTTGGGTTATGACTTTATTGAAATATTCTACAAAAAAGGGAAGCTAAATGTTGTTGCAGATGCACTCTCAAGAAAGGATGAAGAGGTGGAAGCATTGCTTGGTGCCATTTCTATTATCCAACCAGATTGGATAACTGAAGTAAGGGATGAATGTAAGAAGGATGAAGAAGTGTGGACACTCATTCAAAATTTTCAGCAAGATCCTAGTACATCTGATACATTTAGTTGGAAAAATGATTCCTTATGGTACAAAGGTCTCTTGTATATTTGCAAGAATTCCCAACTAAAACAAAATATTCTTTATGAATTGCACACTTCTCCTTTAGGAGGACACTCAGGATTTTTAAAAACTT
The DNA here is from genome assembly GCA_034641835.2 of Pinus albicaulis. Lineage (NCBI taxonomy): Eukaryota > Viridiplantae > Streptophyta > Pinopsida > Pinales > Pinaceae > Pinus > Pinus albicaulis. Next base: position 1,637,484,943 of record CM076584.1, read on the forward strand.
ACCACAGGGTGAAGAGATAATTTTTTTGGGATGGCCTTAAATTTGATATTCAAAAGTTTGTGGCAGAATTTTTGGTTTGCCAGAAAATAAAGTTGAGACAATTAAGACCCCGGGTCTTCTACAACCTTTATCCATTCGAAGTCAACGGTGGGAGGAGATTTCAATGGATTTTATCACAAGTTTACCTAAGTCCAAAGGAAAGAGTGTCATCATGGTGGTAGTTGATAGAATTACCAAGTATGCACACTTTTGTGCATTATCTCACCCATTTAAAGCAAGTACAGTTGCTACTACATTTATGGACACAATTCAAAAACTACATGGAAACCCAAGGGTTATTGTGAGCGACAGAGATCCCATTTTTACTGGAAATTTTTGGACGGAATTATTTTTTTGTTTGGGTACTCAACTAGCTCATAACTCATCTTATCATCCTCAATCCAATGGTCAAAATGAGATAGTGAATAAATGTTTGGAAGGATATATTAGTTGTTTTGTATCTGATAAGCAAATACAATGGGTCAAGTGGTTACCTCTCGCTGAATGGTGGTATAACATTTCCTTCCATACTACCGCAAAAATTACCCCATTTATGGAAATTTATGGATATCATCCACCATCCATCACATCTTCTTTAAGAGAAAATTATAAGGTTCAAGTAGTGGAAGATAAAATTGAGCATCAACAAGAAGTTCTCCAACCCTTAAAGGATAACCTAAATTTGGCACAAAATCGAATGAAACAATAGGTAGATCAACATCGCAGCGAGAGAAGTTTTTATGTAGGAGACTGGGTATTTTTACGGCTACAACAATATAAACAAATGTCCCTCAAGAAAGCTAAGAAGGATAATAAATTATCGCCAAAGTATTATGTTCCTTACAAGTCGTTGCAAAATATTGGAACTATGGCATAAAAATTGGAGCTTCCTGCTTCTTCGCGAGTACATCCAGTTTTCCATGTTTCATGCTTAAAGAAGGTTATAGGGGATAACCTTCGAGTTCAAACAATATTTACATAACTTGATTAGGAAGGAAAAATCATATTGGAACCTGAAGCAGTCACAGAAACAAGAACTCGACTTCTACGAAATAGATCAATTTCAAAGTATCTCATCAAATGGAAGAACTTACCCACTGAAGATTCTACATGGGAGGATGATAATTTTATACAGAAGCATTCAAAGATACTCAAGCGTTGAGGACAACACTTTTTGAAGGAGAGGGGCCTGTTAGGTCCCTATATTACTAGTATAGTCCCTTATTGTTGTTAGTGTAACCCCCTTATTGTTATTGTTGTATCCTTGTAACCCCAATATTATTATTATTGTTCCCTTACATTATTATTGTTAGGTCAGCTAGGATTATATTGTGACCCCATGGACTACTATATATAGAAGGAGGTTTTGTCATTTGTAGCATACAAGAATTGTTCATTTATGTAACGTAAAGGAGGTTTCCCCCTTGAAGTGGCTTATTTCTAAGGCGTTGATCTCTCTTTTCCTCTATTTTTGGAGCTGGTTTCATAACAGTGAGTGGTCAAAGATAAGCCTTGTCATTTTTTCCTTTTTTGTAGAATGTACAGATCCTAGGGGAGTTGTACAAACCTTTTTCTAAAGGGGCCTACAAACTCATTGTAGGTGACTACATAAAAGTCACATTGATCGATATGATGATGAAATCATTTATCACATGGAACACCACATGATTGTACTAGATGTAGTTGTGTATATTACTGATCAAATTTCATTAGAATAACTACATGTTTCATCGTGTGACCATAATCTTAATAGTTGCATGAAGGCTTGTGTGACTTTAATAGAAACAATCATGTGAATATCCTTGTTGGTGGTATTATGGCTTATTTTTTTTACAATTTGGACTTTTGGTTGTTATATGCAGGGATTTGTTTCTCACAATGATAGGCAAGCTTCAAGACCAATATTAAATGGCATCTGAGATTTTGTTTTTGGGTCCTTCGTTTTGAAGGAATATTAATTGCGAAGGATGTTTTGGAAAAAATTGTCAGAATCAGAGCATCGGAAAATTAAAGAGGCAATGAAATGTTTTAGAACTTGCGTAGTGGAATATAAGGGCGTGTTCTGAATAACTAGGAGCTGATTTGTATGAAGTCAACTGATAACCAAGGTAATGGCCCTAGGTATCGGAAAACTATGGATCAAGCGAGCGAGGTATCGAAGAATAGATCAAGTGAGCGCAACTATAAAAGAAGAGAGAAGACAACAAGAAACAAGTTTAGATAGTGCTGCAAAGTTTATATCAATCCAGGAATATAGACACTTCCTATATGTTTTGGGACTGTGTTATAGTGTCTAATGTTATGTGATTTCTGAGATCTTAGCTGGTAATGTTTTTCTATTGTATTATATGTGGGTTTTGTTTCCGCGTGCAACCTTGTAATTGTTGAGAATTGTAATGGTGATGATGTAATGTAATTGAACTCTGTTGCTTAATAATTTGTAGAGGATGGGAATTATGATATTCAGTTGTGTATTTTATGGGCCCTTTTAAAAATTTTGTGCATATGTTTATTTTATGTTAAGTGTATGAATCGAATGGTTGAGAATGAATGTGGTAATAGTTGCGCAAATTTCTTAATTAATCAGATCTAGATCCCCTAGTTTATGGTTCTGGCTCACCTCAGGTGAGACACTCCTTTGTTCTAGAGGAGTGAAAGTGTAGGTGAAGTGCTAGACTATGCAGGGCTTTTTGTTGGCACCCTCAGTTGAACCCTAGGTAAAAATAAAATAAAATTTTTTTCTACCAAAAAATGGTTCTATTGTTGGGACCTCGAGCTTCTTAAGGGGGTTTAGATGTAATATTCCCAAATGGGGAAGAAGCAATACATGAACAAAATAATGGAAAGAATAGTGAATAAATCAACACACCATGATATGAGACAAATGTACAACCATATTATTAAACATATCAGCAAATAACAAGCACAATATCTTGAGGATCAAGACACTCAAGCAACATAAAACAAGCCTCTATAAGAAAAATGTGTCAACACATAAGAAATAACTGTCATACAAATGCCCTGAGCTAAGACAGCCCAGTTTTAGGGCATAAACTACTGCATAAATATGGATCAATGTAGATCTACTTTTATATAGCTCAAATAATGCTGGGAGTGAAGATCTAGCCTCCTAGACACCTTTCCAAGAGAACCCAGGAAGTGTTTCAGGAAATACACCCAAATACAAATGGTGATCTACAACCCTAGGGCTGAAGAGTCACTGCATCTAAAGCACTTGAAAATAGAAGGCTGAAAGAATATGGATATGATGTAGATATCCTCAAGGGTCTCCTCCAATGAAAGGTTGAACCCTTCACCTACAGGAAAACACTCTAAAAGAGCTAATATATCCTCCTCTGAAAATACCTTCCAAATTAACGCAATTCCAAGCTGAAACTGCACCGTCACTGTATGTAATAGCTTGGCCTAATGCCAAAGGTCTAAAATATTCTCAATAACCTTCTTTTCTAATCTCCCAATGGAAGGAATCCTTCCTCCACTACAAACTAGCTCAGGAAGTGGTTTCTCAACCCTCCACTGCAACATCCTGCAACACAACAAAAATCTGAACATAAACTGCACTGTAGTTGAAGACTGAATCTTGGCCAGAATGCTGGATGTGTGGAAATGATAGGAAAATACTCTCCCAAAAGGCCTCTTAGGAAAGTGGTGGGATTCCCGACTGGGAACACCCTGTGCTAAACATCAATACAATCTTAGCTAGACAGTTGAAGAGAGCAACAAAGTCTAAACAAACATATAAAAATAATAATCATAACATAACCCCATATGGTTGCCATCCTCTTTCTTATAAAAAATTTGATCCTTCTCACCTTGGGTCCCACTCTTCAGGGTTCCATCATCATGCAATCAATCTCCCTCCAAAATTGCACTATCCCACCATTAATGCCACTCCTCCATAATAACGCTGTTTGATTTGGTCAAAGTTGACTTATTCAACATGCTCCAACCCCTTTTCACACCTAAGGGTCTTCAATCCAGCTTTTATATGACCTCCATTCACACTAGGAGTGTATTTTATTCCTACTAAGGATATTTATGGGTCTCCATACCCTTGTATTCCTCTATCTAAGAGCAAAATCAAAATTTAATATTCCAATTAGCTGTGTGCTAATTTAGGAATATTACAATCCTCCCCTCCCAAATGTTGCTTATCCTCAAGAAACTGTAAGTATAGAACTAAAGAGCCTCTCCTTTTCCTCTTGCAGTACTCCCTTGTGATAATTTCCTCTAATGAACAATATGTTGTCTCATTAATAAGTCTCCAAGTTCCTCCGCCCAAGTGTATAAGTATGCCTTTGGTGAAAAATCCAAATGGCTGTCATCATGAACAAGTGGGATATCCATGGAAGTAGCTATATGCGGTCTAGAGGCCTTCTTGAGGCATGGAATATAAAATATATTGGGAACTATTAGTCCCATGTGAAGCCTCGATCCCCAAGCTATCATCCACAAAAAGTGAGTCACCCTCCAACATGGTAACTCATGAAACATCTCCTCACCTTAAGCTCTTGCAAAGTAGGTGGGCTGCATTGTTGAACATGATGGATCAAATTGTCCATCCCACGTTGTCTATCTCTCCACTTATGATAAGTGTATAGCTGATGCTGAATTTGGGCTGCAATAATGTTGCCTTCATGAAGCAAAAAGGCAATTGGATCCTTGAAGACCCACTCTTTGGTTCTTTCCCAGATCATCCCATACAAAATAAATATGACATTATCATCATATGGAATCAAAATGAGAGAAGTACTGAAGGTTTACATAGTGTTGGAAGGTACCAACAGACTCCCAAGTAGTCACAATGTAGTTTTACCAACTGCAATTTCAGAATATGATGTGGCAAGATGTCTTCAAACAATTTGTTAGTTGTGCATGTCATCCCATTTACTAGTAAATAGTGAATGGCATTATATATCAACTGAGCATACAGGAAATAGTACTAACCAAAGCCATACAATAAATGACTATCACCATCATAGATGTTGGTCTCAAAATAACCATGAAGCCCAAATAGAGGCTTGCCCTCTTGTGGAGAAATGCACTGTATAGAGATGGTAAGAGAATGAAAATACTGTGTTCGATAATAAATAAATGAAAAAACACAATTATTACCGTGTATTTAGAGAAATATGATAATAAGATATATGAATGAGCCTTTCATAGTGGTATGACATACTCCCATGAAGAGGAATGAACTATGTGATGTATGCAGATCCCTCTTCTTATGCTTGGAAATCCTAGTTAAGAAGATCATATCATGGTAATAGATGTCGCCATCCACTACTCCATCACTCTCATCTCCTACTTGTCCTTCAAGTGCATCATATGTGAAGTGATCCTAGGAACACTCCATCAATAAACCCAAGCTCCCAAGTGACAACAATATTTGCCTTTGTGACAAGGCTCCTGTCATCTCATAGCTCCATCGTTTGACACACCACATGTCAAAGTCATCAATCATAACGCTGCTATATATGGGAGATTTCTTCCAAAGTGGAAGTATCCCTTGATCCTCCAAGGCTAAGGAGTAGCCCCTTTGCACCATGATAGTGCCATCCCCTACTCCTGCAACATCATGCAAAGTATGGGAGAAAATCAGCCCATACTCTCTCACGAACCTCCAAAGCAACAACAACTCTTGTTGCCTCCCCACACCATCACCATATAAACTATGGAGCAACAACATGATAGTTGACATGAAAGATATCACATCACCCCAATACATATAAACTCCTTGCTTCCATATGATGCAAGTGCCAAGGTTCATCCACCAACCAACTCTTTGAAATAGAATGTGTCATATGATGACCAAATTCTTTCAAGAGTAACCAACACAACCTTGCCTCCTGCTGCCCTATGTTATAGATCTGCAAGTGGCTTCCCAGCCTCTTGCTCATCAACATTATCCATCCAACCAATGATGAGTGTCTATCATCATGCTCAAAATTGGCATCCTTCCAATGGAGAATACCATCCTCCCAAATCATATTTCTATCTTTGCATTTCATAGGATGTTGAAATGCAATCTCCCGGAGATCTCCAAATGAAGGCCACTCCTAAACGACGAAATTGATCCCATAAGGATCCAAATATACTAAAGGCAAAATCTTCTCATTGAGCAATGAAGTGCTCATCAAGAAAGATTCATCATAAAAATGGAAGATAAGATGTATTTCATCAACTATCTGCCTATCCTCTGTTATGCATGTAGAAAGGTCATTGGAATGATCCAATAATGGTTGGGCCCCCAACTCATCACTTTTTCTCAATGACAGCGCTGCTGATCTCCATAATGGTGCATCTTCTGTCTCAAGATCATGCTCAGTGTTGAACACATAGTTATGCATTGCATTGTTCAAGAGAATACTCATCCCATCCTCCAAGAATCTACACTTCAACCTCAAGAGTTGTGTGCAGCTCAACAATGATACACTAGGATGAATGTATATCTCCTCCTTGAACAAATCAAGGCTGCTCAATGCAGTGAGAGTCTGCTTCTCCAAATCAGCAATGTATTTTGACCCTAGGTCATGCAATGGTACATTCCCACAATCCTCCATATGATGTGTTGAAGTAACCAAAAATGGAAACAAGTGCATACCTTGGTAAAGCTTGGGAACATCTTGTACTACTATAAGGGTTCCTCCTTCTGGTGTGATGGCTTCCCCAACAACTGATGATGATGGCTTCTTTTCTATGGCTACACCAAAACTAGTACAAGTCTCCTCCTCCTCATGCATCTCCAGAATAGTGCATGGGACTCTAACTGTCAAGAGATCAAGACCACTTTGCAAAGGTGCAAGCGTCCTTTCTCCTGATGCAAGTGCTCCTGTAGCAAGTTGTGGTGAAGGCCTCTTCTCCTCTGATTTCTTCTTGTCAAACTTCTTGACTAACCTTTGAGTAAAATATGCATATGAAGTCACTCTTGCATGACTCAAATGGCTGAACCACCAAATGTTTTCTTCACCCTCAAGGTGCAGCACTGCAATCTCAATAACTTCTTCCTCTACTACTAGATGTAGCAGGAAAAATGCATCCAACCACATTCCCCAAGCTCTTAATGTGCATGAGGATGACCCATCAAAGGTAGAAAATAAAAATATATTGCGCTTTATTCTTCTATTGCTGCAAGGTCTCCTTTCTTCTTTGAGTTGAATGAACTGTGGAGGAGTTAGATTCTCCTTGAAAGCTCTAGGTTGAGACATATATTTTGCAAGATACTCACTTAGAATCTCATGATATAAGTGTACTTCATATCCATGCCTCTTTTCTTCTTCTTCAAAATAAAATGGCATAGCATGTTTCTTTGGAGCTCTATGCAATATCGATTCTTCTTTTTGCTGATAGGAAGTACATGGACCTTCCTCATCTTGAAACCCTAGTGTGGTTCCACTCCTTTTCTCCATTTTCTTTTGCTTGACCTCCTTGGTGAGGCCCCTCTTAGATCTAGAAAGAGATGAGATAAAACGCATTATTTCCATCATTCTGATCTCTTTATCCTTCTTCTTATTGTCTTGATAGCATAATGGTTGAGATCCACAGGCTGAGCCAAGATTATGCTCTGATACCACTGTAATATTCCCAAATGGGGAAGCAGAAATACATGAACACAATAATGGAAAGAATAGTGAATAAATCATCAGACCATGATATGAGACAAATGTATAGCCATATTATTAAACATATCAGCAAATAATAGGCACACGATCTTGAGGATCAAGACACTCAAGCAACATAAAACAAGCCTCTATAAGCAAAATGTGTCAACACATGAGAAATAGATGCTCTACAAATTCCCTGAGCTAAGACAACGTAGTTTTAGGGCATAAAATATTGCATAAATATGGATCAATGTAGATCTACTATTATATAGCTCAAATAATGCTAGGAGTGAAGATCTAGCCTCCTAGACACGTTTCCAAGAGAACCCGGGATGTGTTTCCGGAAATACACCCAAATACAAATGGTGATCTATAGCCCTAGGGTTGAAGAGTCACTGCAACTGAAGCACCTGAAAATAGAAGGCTGAAATAATATGGATCTAATGTAGATCTCCCTAAGGGTCTCCTCCAATGAAAGGCTGAACCCTTCACCTACAGGAAAACACTCTAAAAGAGCCAATTTATCATCCTCTGAAACTACCTTCCAAAATAACGCAATTCCCAGCTGAAACTACACTGTCACTGGATGTAATAACTTGGCTTGATGCCAAAGATCTGAAATATTCTCAAGAACATTCTTTTCTAATCTCCCAATGGAAGGAATCCTTCCTCCACTACAAACTAGCTCAGAAAGTGGGTTTCTCAACCCTCCATTGCAACACCCTGCAACACAACACAAATCTGAACAGAAACTACACTGTAGCTGAAGACTGAAGCTTGTCCAGAATTCTGGATGTGTGGAAATGATAGGAAACTACTCTTCCAAGAGGCCTCTCAAGGAAAGAGGTGGGATTCTCGACCATGAATACCCTGTGCTAAACAACACCGCAATATTTGCTAAACAGCTGAACAAAGCAACAAAGTCTAAACAGACATATCAAAATAATAATCATAACATAACCCCATATGGCTGCCATCCTCTTCCTTATAAATAATGTGAGCCTTCTCACGTGGGTCCCACTCATTAGGGTTTCCATCATCATGCAATCAATCTCACTCCAAAACCGTGATGTCCCACCATTGATGCCACTCCTCCATAACAACGTTGTTTGATCTGGTCAAAGTTGACTTATTCAACATGCTCCAACCCCTTTTCACACCTAAGGGTCTTCAATCCAGCTTTTAGATGACCTCCATTAACACTATGAGTGTCTTTTATTCATACTAAGGAGATTTATGGGTCTCCATACCCTCTTATTCCTCTATCTAAGAGAAAAATCAAAATTTAATATTCCAATTAGCTGTGTGCTAATTTAGGACTATTACATTAGATCATGTGGCCATGGTATATTCATAAGAATATCTAAAAATGGTGGCATGATAGGGTTGATTACTTTATTTTGTAGTAGGCATAGTGGAGACAAAAGGATATAAATTGGGTCAAAGAAGAAACTTTGTACGTTAATCCTGCTTCTGATCACTAGGCGGTATTTTTGTGTGAATTCCTCGAGAAGTTAAAAAATTAGTTGACTCGATTTCACCATAAATCAAGGGTTGTGGTATAGTCAAGGTTGCATAGGATCTTCATCAGTTGGATACAGAAATTACAAGAGTTGTCAACTTTTGGGTTAATGTGACTCTTGAAGGCTATATCATTGAATTAGCCACATAAAAACATCGGTCACTCTCCTCTGTAGAAGCCATATTTAAATTTGGAATACGAGGGTGACTCCTGAAAGAAATTCCACTTTGGATTAAGGTATTGTTGGTTGAAGATAACTTGTTGGAGTCTCAACCAGGTCAAATGGAAACTTAAGTTACTCATACTGGGGGAATGGAAGAGGGAGAGGAATGTCATGTCATTGTGGGAGGATGAAGGAGTTCCTATAATGAATCAAGAAGAGTTTCAGAAGGCGAGAAAATTTAGATCGTTGCAGAGGGAAATAATGGCTAAAGAGTGGCATGCAAGGAAGTTGTGAGAACTTAGGGCTAGAAGAAGGGAACTACATTTCATACAGAATAGTGTAAGGAGTTCGGAAGTGCACAAGAGAGAAATGGAGACTCTGGAGTTGTGGAATTGGAGTGAGGGAGAAGGTTAATTTTCTGGTACAATGGGAGTGGCTAATGGAAGTATAAGTGGAAGTGGAATTGAGGGATTAGAAGTGGTTACTCTGATGCACAAGGATTTAGCATAGTTTCGGGTGCCTGAGTCAGATGTCCAACTGACTAGGATATCAAATGATGATATGTCGATAGATGCTGATTTACATTTTGTTATGAGGCAGCTCTTCTTCGAAGATGATTCAACACCATAACACAAAACCTCGTAGCACAAAATCAAGACTCTTCCTCCTCCTTCTGACCTTCCCCTGGTACCATATCAAACTCCGAATTTTCTCTTTTCAAAGGTACGCAAGTTTATTAAAGTTCAGTTATCACATAAAGGTAAAAGTAGATCTTGTAGTGTTAGTCAACGAAGTTTAGATAGCTGTTCTCAACCAAGTTACCAGGGGTTCATACTTGTTTCTAAAACACAACCAACTATGGTTGGAGTTATAGCTGGTTCACTTACCAGATACCCCTTATTCGTGGTAAAGTGGGGTGAGGATGTTGAGTAGTATTGGTATTTGTGTGAAGTTGTTTGGAGAGCTCGTCAGATCCCTTACACTACTAAGCTCATTGAGTTTCAAACCATGTTGTGAGATAGAACATTGAGGTGGTTCATAAAATGGATCGATGTTAACACCAACACTGGTATAGATCTAGCTAAGAAAGAATTTATTCAAGAGTTTAAGTTACTACAATAAAACCAACAAGTATTGGCAGAACTGCTGGATATTTTCCAACGAGAGGGGGAATCTTCTTGGAAATGCATGTAACGATTCAAATATGATATTAGTAAATTATATTACCCTATTGATCCCCATCACCAAAGATAATATTTTATCAAGGCCTTGTTTCCAATGACTCGTATTCGACTATCTGAGCAGGATTTTCACATGCTTCAATATGCCTTGGATTAATAAATGAAAATAGAGGCTATGGATGGTTATCCAAAAGATTTCAGAGTCAGTGGGCCTTTGACAAATATTGCTATTATGGGCCTCCAAAATCAAATTACTGCATTGACATAGAGGCTAAAATTTATATCACATTCATGTCTTGTGAGACCTCATGTTTGGTGTATCCACTGCCAGGTTGAAGGACATCATGTTACAGAGTGCCCGCAACTGAGAGGGCCAAGATTGTGTAGTGCCCCTATGGGACCTCTATCACCGTAGTCTCCTAGAGTTGCGCAAATCTCATGTTCTCTTCCTTATCAGAGTTATACACAATTCCAGTTGTTTCTGAGTCCACTAGATATATATGCAAATGATTACTATGATATACGCCGAAGCTTTGGCCATCTACCTCGTTTGTCTCCTATTTTACAGAAGTATTCAAATGTTTGAAATAACTTGTTTTTTGAGTTCTTTGGATCACCGAATCACCACATAGATCAATGTCAGTCCTTGGATGCTCTAGCAGACTTCCTTTACCGTTCTTATTTCCTTTTTAATGAGACTCCTTGAGGGTGAGGAGGAGCAGCTCTGAGGGGAGGGAGGATAGGTGGAAGAGACCCGATTAGATGTTATAATTATGATAAGGAAGGTCATGTGGCGAGGGAATGTCCTTTTCAAAGGAGAACATGGAGTTTACATTGTCGATTAAATACGCATGGAACTAAAGACTTCCTTGAACTTATTGTTCGATGGGAGGAGCGACTTCGGGCTAAGGGAGCTAATTTAGTGTGTAAATATCCTCGGGATCCTAGTCCTTCAACACAACCCAATATCAATGTTGTCACAAGAGGAGGAAAGAAAATGCGAGCTGATATTGGAACTCCTGATCAACTAGCTATTATAAGAGCTACATATCCATAGAAATTGTATGATCCAGACCAGCGAAAGGAGTATTATAGGGATGCAGCCAAAAATTTCCATCAATTAATGCCTTCACAAGGATCTCGTAGTGAAATGCTAGAGAAAGTAAAGGGTTGTGAGGATAAACATTTCAAAGAACCTTCCAAACTAGTAATGGATTGGTTTAAGTTATTATTACACATTGTGAATGATGAGCAGCTCGTTGGTTAGTACCGGAAAAGGTTGAAGACTATTGTTAAGGATGATGTGTTCTCTCAAGAACTGATTTCTAAAAACCTACCTAAGAGGCATTCCAAATGGGTATGGAGGAATAATAATTGGGTTGGATGGGAGTTTCAGGTAGATGCTTAGATTGAAGGGTTTCAAATCAAGGAATCCATGCTGGATTTGGGGTTGAATGTTAATATTTTACCGAGAAAAACCTGGGAAGTTCGGGGAAAACCAAAGTTGGGCTATTCACCTATCCGATTGTGGATGGAAAACCAATAGCACATTCTTGTTGGCATACTAGAAGATGTTGAGGTTGATATAATTAGTGTTAAAACTTATGCATATTTTGAAGTTATTGGTAGTATTGGCGATATAGATCCATACTCGACTATGATTTAAAGTGGGAGACTATGAATTTTGAAGTGGATGGTATGTGTGTTATAAAACCTCTTGATCCCTATTAGGGTTTGATATTTACAGAACAAGTGGACTAGGTTGAATCCCTTAATTTAGTGGATAAATTATATCAATTGACTAATGTGAAGCGAGAAGATTACATTAACCTCGGAACAGTTGGATCTATCAGTTAGCAGAGTATCCAAAGTACTGAGGTTGGCTTTAAATATGTGATGGATTATTGGCAACAAGGTGCTCATAAACTCCACTCTCGACATTGTGCTACTATTCGATGCATCCGTTGGATTGGTATCGAGGTATGCGAGTATCCTATCTTTAATGGTACTAATTTTGTTGTAAAATTTATTAGAGAAATTGATTCTTGCACATAAGAATATCAGAAGATCCTTGTAATGAGTGTTGATTTTCAAGAAACTCCCACAAGGTGGTGGGAAGTACACTGAGATCGACTTAAAGAATGGAGCATTGTCAAGGTTTTTTTTGTTATTAATTTTCTCCATTGAATGAGATTTTGGGCAACATTCCTATTTATAACGAGCATACTTCTCCACAAGACCATGTTGCACATTGTTATTTTGTATGGAAGGTTGATGGTCTGGAATTTGAAATGTTGGCACATCTATTTATTCATTATTTGGGAAATATTTCACAATAATGGTATTTGTAGGAGGAGCTAAAACACTATAAAACATATTGGGATGTATTAACAACTCAATTTTGTAGGGACTTTTCTTTTTCTGATGTTGATGAAAAGATGGTGCATGTTCTTAGAGCTATTAGAGGAGTCTTGTTTTCAGATGAGGGTGCATTAGCAGAATGCATTAGGTATGGAGACTTTGCGCACCAGTATGACTCATGGTTTCATGAAGGTTTTTTTTGCAATAAAGTTAACAAAGACCCATATAATGATCTAGAGGAGTTATGACATTTATCGTTTAAATAGTCTGAAGGGGAATAAAAAATAAAGAGGATCCTCTATGTGATGCTTTACATTTAAATCCACTTAAGTTGAAGAATATGAATATTGGGATCAAAGAGAAATCGAAGCTTGCCTCCATTGGAGATTGTTGGGATGATCATACCATGCAGGAAATTTTCAACTTGCTCAAAGAATATTAGGATATGTTCCCTTGCTCTGTCTCAAAATTGAAAGGAATTAAAGGTGATCTAGGAGAAATGAAAATCACATTAAATCCAAATGTGAAACCAACTAAGTACCAACCTTACAGGTTGAATCTGCGAGTCAAGGATAAATTCAAGAAGGAAATTGGCAAAATGTTAGCCGCTGGTCTCATATTTCCTATTAATGAATTTGAATTGATAAGTCCCATTGTCGTCCAGGATAAGAAGGATTTAGATGAAATCTAGGTGTGTGTTAATTATCGTAGTCTCAATAATGCATGTGTGCATGATCCATTTTCAACCCCTTTCAACGATGAAGTTTTGGACAATGTTGGGGGAAATGAAGCATATTCCTTTACTAATGGTTTCTTGGGATATCATCAAGTACGAATTGTAGAAGAAGATAAGAAGAATGTGACATTCACCACTGAATGGTGTTCGTATGTATATAATATTATTCCTTTTAGTTTGAAGAATGCTCCAACAGTCATCTCTCATATTTTTCTTGCTACTTTTCGTGAATATAAACACAAGTTCTTGGAAGCTTACATGGATGATTTGATTGTTTATAGTTTACTCAAGAATCACCCTAACTTGTTGTGGGTTATGTTTTACAAGCGCAAAAAACTTCAAATATCATTAAACCTAAAGAAATGCATTTTTGTTGTGCCTTTTCGAACATTATTGGGGCATATTGTTTGCAAGGAGGGAGTGGGTGTGGATCCTTCTAAAGTTGTGGTGATACTGAATGTTTCGCCACCCACCTTAGTTTGATAGGTCCATTCCACTATAGGACATACTGGTTATTATCGTAGATTCATACGAAATTATGCTTCCATTACGACTTCACTTGAGAAGCTCCTTAGGAAATCTGAGTGCTTTATGTGGTCCACTGAATGTGATGTTGCATTTGATACATTGAAGGAGAAGCTTTCAAGCGCATCGATTTTAGTTTATCCTGATTGGAATAAGAATTTCTGTGTCCATGTTGATGCATTAGGGATCGCTTTGGGTGCTATATTGACACAACCAGGTGAAGGAAATTTGTACCATCCTATCTATTTCGTAATCAAAAAATTTTCCAATGCGGAGAAGAACTATACTACCAAAGAATGAGAAGCTTTGGAGATTGTGTATTCTCTCAAGAAGTTATGATATTACGTGATGGGAGAGTCGTTCAATTTTTTCACAAAACACTCAGTTTTGAAGTATTTAGTTAATAAGCCTGTGCTTAAAGGAAGAATTTGTCGGTGGTTAAATGTTGTTTCAAAAATTCACATTTGAAGTAATTTTCAAGTCGAGAAGGTCAAGTGTGGGGTCATATCATCTGTCCAAGTTTGAGGAGAGTCATGGGGGTTGATTGATGATGAGTTTCCAGATGCTCATTTTTTCCCCATCGAATTTTTCCTTGACTATTTATAAGATATTTATACCTTTCTTGCTACATGTCATATTACGCTACAATGGAGAAAAATATTTTAGTTTTTCGAGCAACATACTATCAATTTATTGTAGGATATTTATATAAGGTGGGGCTTGATCAAGTCTTACACCACTGTATACTTGATCATGAAGGTGAAGGATTATTGTGGGAATGTCATGTTGGAGTTGGAATGGGACATGTTGGAGGTAAATATATTTCTCAGAAGGTTTTACAAGTTGGTCTTCGGTGGCCGACTCTTTTCAAAGATGCAAAGGATTATGCAAAGACATGCGATGCCTATCAATGGGTTGGTTGACCATCGCATCAAGATGAAATTCCATTGCATCTGTTCCAAGCACTTGCTACATTTGAAAAATGGGATGTTGATTTTATTGGACCAATCCACCCTCCTTCTCGTCATACACGTGATCAATATATTATTACTACCATAGATTACTTGACATGTTGGGCGAAAGTTGCCCTGGTCAAAGATTACACTGCTGATATGAATTCTATATTTATTTTTGAAAACATTATTACCAGGTTGGGTTTTCCTCGCAACTTGATGAGTGATCAAGGTTCCCATTTTATTAATGAAACAATTCAGACTTTGTTGCGAAATTTCATGATACAACATCATAAAATAACTCCTTATCATCCATAACCCAATGGTATTGTTGAAGCATTTAATAAAATATTGGAGAGGCGGATTTCTAAGATCTGTTTCAAAAATCAAGACAATTGGAATGAACAGGTTCCTGCTACTTTTTGGGCCTACTAATGTCAAGCAGTTGCATATGTATACCTAGTTCAAAGTAGTTTCTTGCAGATAAGTTGTTGTTCCTGCTGAGTTTATTGTTCCTAATATTTTAATTTCTCATGCAACTTGGATGTCGGAGGATGAATATATTCCTCATAGAGTAAATGAGTTATTGCAGCTGGATGAATCCCACTTTATTGCATATTTTCATCAAAAGGTTGAAAAGGAGCACGAGAAGGCCTGGCATGATCATCATATCAAGAAGAATTCCTTTTCTATGGGTGACCACTTATTAATTTATGATAAAAAGTATCACAAACATCCTCGTAAGCTCAAAATGAATTGGCTTGGTCCTTTTTATGTTGCATATATTAAATATTTTGGTGTTGTTCGACTTTCTTAGTTAGATGGTATTCTTTTTTCTAGATGGGTGAATGACGCTTGCTTAAAGCCCTACTTTTCTGCTTCGACTTTAAAACAAAATTTTCTCTCTTTGGGAGAGCAGTAAGTAGGAGTTAGGATAGTTATGTCATTAGAGATTTTTTTCCTTGTTCAATAGGTTGTAGTTTTCATTTTTTTCACAAGTGTAGTCTCTTTTTAGTTGTGCCTTTCTGCAACCAATTGTGGTTGGGGAGAATTTTTCATCTCTTGTTTTGTAAGAGTCTTTAATAGTTGTCTTATTTTTCAGTAATGCCAATAATTCTAGAGTTAGTTACCAAATATGTATCTCGATTCTCGATAATATTTTAGTCTACCATTATATTTTCTGTTACGTCACCACATTCCTCAGTATGTGTCCGGATCACTTTTCATTAATTGAATTTAAGTAACATTTCCCATGATTAAAGGCTAAGTCCCCTCCCTTGTCGATTTCTCTATATCTTCGTGCTTGATGTCTTAATATTCATCTTTTTCCTTCACGTATTCTTAGTTTCCGCTCTGGCTCCACTACTACCCACCCCTTACCCTTCTTTGCCTTCTTGTCCTCCTGTCTGATTTGTGTACACCAATCGCCAACAAACATGGTTCACCTAGATAAACCCACTATCATTATGTACCCTATTTATTCATGTATTCACTGTGAGGATGATCTATTGGGGAATTATGACAAAGCCCTTCTTATGGATAATGACCTATCTGATTCCACCTTGTTCCTTGTGCTTCAGACTAATGTTTTTATGGATACCGATACCTGTCCTAATGCTTGTTCCACCATGAAAGTTAGACATGTATTATGTCCATTAAAATATTCCACCCTTTTCCTTTTGCAAGATTTACCTGTGTTTGGAACCACTAGCGAGATAATGTGCTACACAAAGTCCCTAATCAGTCAACTTGATGGGGGTTCTCTTTGGTTGGACCGCGAATACCCCATCCATGAAATTTATATGCACAACATCATCGGACTATCTGCCTATGGTGCTGATATTAGCCTTTCATAAAACAACTAAGCCTGGGAAGAAGACGAATGAAAGCAATTTATGTAAGAAGTATGGAACCACCTGGAAAGTTTAGGGAGTAGTTTTAGATATGATCAACAACATGATGGTCCATGTTGCTACTAGGACTTCCACCACCAAAATCATGCGTCACTCAACTAGAGGAGAATACATGTTAGATGCTATCTTTGTTGCAGAAGCTTGTGTTCGCGGTGATCAACTCAATTATTCTAGTTATCTCCTTTAGGAATTGTATGAAGCTACCAATGATGTTTATGCTCAGTCCACATATTTTATTTTTATTTATTTATGTGCATTCCTCTCTCTATGTATAAATGGTGTGCACCAAATGGACTTGACCTTGTCACAATCACTAAACATGAACCTCTCGCATATGTGTATGCACA
This sequence comes from Pinus albicaulis, assembly GCA_034641835.2. Taxonomy (NCBI): domain Eukaryota; kingdom Viridiplantae; phylum Streptophyta; class Pinopsida; order Pinales; family Pinaceae; genus Pinus; species Pinus albicaulis. The sequence continues at coordinate 1,637,502,308 of CM076584.1, forward strand.
TTGGTGCAACACTGAAGACACTGTTAATAAAGAGTTGAATGATATTTCTTTTGGTCACTGGTTCAACAAAATGGATTTTTTTACTCATCCCATTTCTCGGCTGCTGCTTCCTCTATTGAAATAGTACTCTCCTCTAGTCTTCGGTATATCTCACCATTTTTTATATCTTCATTAAATGCATGTTTCTTCAACCACTTTCTCTATGCATCCACTATCATTTTATATGAACGAGAATGATTTCCACTCTAAATTTGGCACTTGGCCAAAGGTTGTCGCATGGCATCAAGATGGAAAATTTTTCTACAATTTTGACGCAATGTAACCCATTGAGGAGGGCCCTTCAACTTCACAAAAGCATTCTGACGATGTGCTAGAGGGTTTGCATACTCTATTGAAGAAATCTAAGGAGTGCATGATATCGACCTATGCTACTTGGTTCAAGGTAGGTTATTATTTTCAAAAAACTCTTCAGGTACGTCAAATCACTCCTATGTCCACGACACTACCTATTATTGCATCTACTATTTCGCCCACCACTTTTTTTACTCCCCTTTCACCCTGCCAAGTTCATAGAACTATCTTTGCCTCCACTTTTGTTAACCTTGATGTTGAACCTTTAGTTGTGGCTCCTACTATTTTCATTAAATAAGAACCACCCTTATCCCCACATATATCCTCCGAAGGGCCGAATCGTTCTTCAATATCTACCTTATCTGACTGTCCCGATTCACCTATCATCCTTGATGACCCAGAAGAGATGGAAATTGACTTTGTCATTGTCACTTATGCTCATATGGCCCCTATTATTTCTTCCACACCATTTTTTTTCCTTCCTCCTATTGCCACTCCATCTCATCTGTCCTCATCCATCGCTCCACTCATTTCCGTCGAACAAGTCGCCGACTTCATGAAAGATCCTAAATTGTGTCACCAAGTGATTTCCCTTTCTTTGCAACAACATGACTTCATTACCTTTATTTCGGCCCTTGTTTGCATATAATTTCATAGAATCAAAGGACTATTATTCAGAAGGAAACTTGACCGCAATATCAATCAAAGCAATGGGTTTCTAGTGGGAAACCACTACAATCAATACTCTTGTTGGTTGATACAATTGCGGTCGACACTTTAGTACCTGGTCTTCACCTTAGTTGGAGCATCATTTTGTTCAGACAAAGACTAGGTATACCAATCTTCAGGTCACCTGTGAAGAGAAACATCATCGGCTAAATGTTTCCTCTGCGATAAAAATGAAGTTGGGCTTTGAGAATGAAGGATTAGAGACCTAGGTTAGTGAGGTTCATTCTCAATTGCATTACTTATGGACCACTCCTGATCCATATGCCGCAAAGAAACCTGAATATTTTGCCACATGTTCCCCTATCGAATGTTTTGTTATGATTGAAGTGACATGTTAGTAACTTGTGTCCAAACATGTAGAGATTCACAAAACTGTCACTAATATGCAACAATATCTATATGATCATTCAACAATCTATCACACTCAGATTAATAATAAACTCTAGACTTACACTTCTCTTTGTGCTACTCTACCCGAATTCATGCAATAATCTAAACACACGTTTCGCTAGATATCAGATGGAAATGGCATTTTCGGAAAGAATAATGCAACTATTGATCCACTGCGTGAGAATGTCTAACATTTATTTCAGAAAGCACTCATGGCCTATGATCTAGAAGCCAATAAGAAACTTCTAAACAAGGAAAATGTACTTGATGCTAAAATCAAACAGCTAGAAGATGCAACCCAAGTAACTAAGAGAGTTCTCTGTGACCTCTGCCTGGAGGCTCAGAAGAATTTTATTACTTTGAGTACATTCTCCACATTTGTCGATCAGGAGATTCATGAATTTTGTTGAGTCACAATACAGTTATCTTAGTGAGAAGAAAATTAACGAGTTTTCAGGTAAAGGCTACACATTGATGGACTCATGGCACTCCTATGTTTCCGCATTCAGAAGCTTTAAGGAGTCATCTCTTCAGACCATTCCAGAGTTGGGTCCTTCATTTGAAGGTACCACAACTGAAGCTAGTGGAATCCAACTTGCACAAGATTCAGAAGCAACAATAACAACACATTGAATCAAGGGGGAGTTAATAGGATGTGGTCGGGGCATGTTGAGTCCTTTTTTTTGGATTAATAGTAGTTGTGAAGGATGTTGTGGACAAAAGTGCCATAAACAGAGCACCATTAAATTAAAGAGGCACTGAAATGTTTTGGAACTTGCACAAAGAAATATAAGGTCACATGCTGAAGAACTAGGAGTCAATTTTTATGTAGTCAATAGATAACCAAGGAAATGTCCCTAAGTATAGGAAAACCGTGGATCAAGAAAGCGAGGTATCAAAGACTAGATCAAGTGAACGTGTCTATAAAAGAAGATAGAAGGTAGCGAGAAACAAGTTTATATAGTTATGCAAAGTTCAAATCGAGCCAACGATATAGAAAATTCCTATATGCGTTGGGACTGTGTTATAGTGATTAGTGCTATGTGATTTCTGATATCTAAGATTGTAATGTTTTTCTTATGTATTATTTGTTGGTTTTTTTTCAATGTGCAAGCCTGTAATTTCAGCAAGATGTAATGGTGATGATATAATGAAATTCAACTCTGCTTCTTAATAATATGTGGAGCATGGGAATTATGATATTCAGTTGTGTATTTTATTGGCCCTTTTAATTTATGCATATGTTTATTTTATGTTAAGTGTATGAATCAAATGATTGGGAATGAATGTGGTAATAGTTGCAAAAATTTCTTAATTAATTAGATCTAGATCCCCTACATACTTTTATGGTTCTGGCTCACCTTAGGTGAGATGCTCATTTGTTCCAGAGGAGTGAAAATTTGGACAAAGTGCTAGACTACGCGGGCCTTTTGTTGGCACTCTCGGTCAAAACCTGGTTCAAACTCAAATTAAACATTTTATGCCAACAATTGTAGAGAGGGACCCACTAGCTAGGTAGGATTTGGCATGATGGGGGTGACTCAAGTTATTTTACTACATTTTGGTATGCTCCCAAGAGGAGTTATTATACTTTTTGGTGGACCTTTGGATCCTCATTGGGGGTATTTTGAGGCCCATGGAAGGATATTGTATCTAATCATGGAGGTAGATATTTACTTTCTAATAGGTATATTTCCTTATGGAGAGGAATAAAACCACAAAGATTATTTGGGATGTGGGTGTGCTAAATACACCAACCATTATTATGTGGCTTTATTGGGGAAACATGCCTTGAAATATCACTAGAGCATAGATGACTATCCTAATGTAGGCTATTCAAGGTAGAAATTTTGCATGGGTGCACTTTCTTAAGGCGTGCTTGGTGGACCAATTCACTTATTGCATTCAAGAGGAGTTGGAAGATTTATCATCCAAGTTCAATTTGTGCAATTTATTTTTTGACTAAGTGGTGCTCAAGTGACCAAATATCACGATGGCCTTGACCCCACCCATACTGCGGGGCATGAGGTAGTGGGGTGGTGTTTTGATCTAGGATAGTGGTGAATATGTGGGCAAATATTGACCTTCAACCATGAGGGACCAGTGGTGGTTGATGCTCTAGTTCATCTTGGAATTCTCTCATGTTGGTATAGATTATCAACATTAGCTGAAGACTTCATTATACCTAGGGGAGGTTTGGGGTTCCATGGGTACATATGATGTATTATTGTTTAATTGCATTATTTTATTTTTTATTTATTTATTATTCTAACACCATACTAATAGGTATTATTTTTGTCCTTACATATGTAGGACTACAAGGGATGGATGATCATAAACTTATTTGGGGGTAAAAATTTGCTAAAAATTCAAAGTGCTCATAATAACTCGGAACCTGAACGACTAGATAGGTCTCCTCTTCCTAATTCCTGCGCACTTTGTTTCTCTCAAAACGAAGTCTGTATGATAAAGTTAGAGCGATCTGTTCGATTGCACAAACACACGAAATTTGGTGACAAGGATGCTGACTAGGCATCTATACAACCCAGTCATCAAAAATAATATTCCAAGGAATATTACCTAAATATTCCCCCCAAGTTGACCAGCGAGTGTCTCAAAAATTTCATGTCCGGATTGGTTGGTGATTTGTGAGTTTTTGGTTGGATGTTGGTCAGACCAATGGGGTAATGACACATGGCAAGCCTGGAGGCCACCACGTTCCCCCCAAGGTCAAATTTTGTTATATTAATTTTTGGCATGTTTTGTCGACTTGAGAGTCATTTTTTTAAAGAGGCATGTTTTTTCGACTTGTATTTGGTTGATGGATTTGTACACAAAGATGTAAGAAGAGTACATGGCGATATTCACATGATGTGCCATATGTTGCTATGAAGGAGAAAAATAAAGATGTCTTCAAGTTGTGTTTCGTGCATGATGTGATTTTCAAGTTAATGGGTTTTCTTGTGACAATATGTCTTCGGATTTTGGAAGGTCCACCCTTGAGAAAGAGGCTCATGATCAACCTTCATTCTCAAATCATGGCATGAGAAACATGTCAATACTGGAGGATGATGGAATCGAAAAGAAAAAAGTGGACAAGATGCCAACAATTTTTGCAGCCAAAACAACAGCCATTGTAGATCGTTTGATGTGTTGACACCAAGAAGCGAAAGAGATGGAGAATGCATTATTCAAAATGTGGAATTTGGAACCGTGGAGGTAAAAAGAATGGTCATTTATTTTCTTGTGATTACTAATATTGGAACTCATTGTTGTAGTTCACTCATATGGGCTTAACTTGGAAAAGTGGTTTCCAAGGAGAAGCTTGCATCAAATGCATGTGTGTGCAAAGGAGAAACAAGATTTTCAGTGGGAAGGCCATAAATAAAGCTTTCCAAGCACAGAGGGATTAAATTGGCACAACAAGGTGTTTAATCAGTTAAAAAGCAGCCAACAAGTGTTGGATTGGGTTAGCAGTGAAAGGAGGACATTGGTTGAAGTGCCAAGCCATTTGCAAGGTAAGGCATGTTAGTGAACCAAAGTGGTTGTCATGGAGATTTTTCCAAGAGGAATCAACTTTGATAGAATTTGGAAAAGAGAAGAGTATTAAAATCTCATTAGAGTATTAAAGTGCTCAGAATCGATTAGAACCTGAACGTCTGGATATGTCTCGTATTCATGATTCTGGTGCACTTCGTTTCTCTCAAAACATAGTCTGTATGACAAAGTTAGAGTGATCTGTGACAGAGATGCTAACTAGGAATCTATATAGCCTAGTTAGTAAAAAGGATATTCCAAGGAATATCCGTTGGAAAATTCCCAAAATAATCCCCCCAGGTGGACCAGTGAGTTGTTGACAAATTTCATGTCCGGATTGGTTGGTGATTTGTGAGTTTTTGGTTGGATGTTGGTCGGACCAATGGGGTCATGAAATGTGGCAAGTCCAGAGGCTGCCATGTACCCCCCAAAATAAAATTTAATTAGATGAATTTTTGGGCAAATATTTTATAGAGGTGCTAGGGTTTGATCCTGCGACCTCCCCTCCACCAATCCAACGTCTTACTGCCTCTCCTATGTATTCGGTCTTAACAACCATAGCATCGCACATTTATTTAAAGTTGATTATGGTTTATGGGGGAAGTAAATGGGGGCCAACCCCATCGCATGGGACCACTCGCCTGTGACCAGGCAGATTCCCATTTGCTAATGGTGGGTTAGGCCACTAAACATGATTTATTAACTCATAAGCCATATTTAAATGCACTTAAATTTGGATTAGTTTTAAGTGTGTGGTTAGCGCTAAGTGCGCATTAACTAGTGCCTAATCTCCAGATTAAAATTAAGTTCGGGTTAGCACTAGTTGGCATAGTCCGCTAATTTCGACATGACCTCTAGTCTTGTCGGGGTTAACTGGAGTTTCTCCATATTTACAGGAGCTTTCCTAGGAGAAACTAAAGAAGCCATAACTTTGGCATATTTCGACCAAATTAGGCTTATAAAGTGTTTATCCTAGATGATTTGGATTCTATGAGCATGATGGTGTAGGTTGCAGAGGCAGAGGAGCACTTTTGTAAGTTATTTTTCCACTTCAAATATTAAGGATGCCAAGGGCCACCAAGAGAGGAGGTCATGTCTAGTTCACCTGAAGACCATTTTCAGAGCCTGAAGAGGCTACTTAAGGTTTTTTTGGTCTTCTAAATCCATTGGAGTAGGTTTGGAATCCATTGGAGCACTGTAGGTGCATGTAATCATATAATTGACCATTAATCAAAAGAGGGCCAAGCCATTGAAGAAGGTCCATGGAGATGTAGCCCAGGAGGGGTGAATTCCATTATCAATTCTATGTTATGTGTTTGTTGTGTATTGTATTCTCTGCAATTTACTTTTTGTTATGTGGTTTTTAAAATATAATTTACTTAATGATTTTCTCATAAAAGACACACAAATTTTCCACATAAACCCTCTCATAACTTGCTAATTGAGATGATCATTAAGAACTTTTATTTTATACAAATGAGGAAGCTAGCTAAGAAAAAAAAGTTTGTCCATATTAAGATCAAGTTGGTATTGGAGCACAGTTTATCTTATTTTAGCCCTAAGATGGTTTGCCAAGGTTAGCTAGAAAATTAGCGATTGGTTTTGTATTTGTGCAAGGAGAATTTAACTGTGTGCAAGTTTATGTGTATCTCCTCTTTTCAGGAGAAGGTCAAGATTTAGGACTTAGCTCTAAAATCACAAAAAATAAGATTTTTTTATGCATTACAAGTGTGATGACAGCTTCATCAAGCAATGTTTCTAACCAATCTTCCTTAGCAAGACTCTTTGATAAAGAGATATTGTAGAATCTCTTCATCATGAGAGATATAGTGCAAGAGATGTGTGAAGATAAGAAGGAGAGCACTATAATTCAAGAGCAGTTGATTTCCATGAAGAAGGAAATACAAGAGCTCCTTGAAAAGATGCATGAGATGGAGACTCAACTCCATATTGCAAATGAAACCCTATGTAATATTCCCAAATGGGGAATGCAATAATACAATGCCGATATGCGGGAAAATAATGCAGTTCATCAAATACAAAGCAGGAAGAAAATATGGGGACCTTTCAAATGTATTCACAACAGAAAATTATATGTACAAGATGGCCCATGAGATGCATAACAGGAAATACAAGTCTCTAACAGAAGAAAATCCTCAAAAAGAGGTGCTACAACCATATATTAAGACTGGAAATTTCCTTACAGTGTTATTTTATTGGGCTGCATATATATAAATATTATACTTTAGATCGAGAGCAAATAAGTGCATGAAAATTCATATCTATAACAGATCCATACACTATATAGGCTCTTCTTCAGAATCCCCTTGGGGTTTTTAGCATTACACCATGTACAACTTGTAGATCTGAGTTTTAAGACTGTAGATCTGCAGAAATATTCAGATCTAGAAATGGATCTGATCTGATGTGAGAAAGAGAATGATCCCCTCTAATGGATCTCCAAAGTGAAGGGTAGATCCCCAACACTTGAAAACCAACTCTCTAGATGGTATGCCAAAAGACCCTGCAACAACACATACAGGAATAACGCAAATTTGGAAGTAAAACTGCACTGTGGGATTTAGAATGTGGTTGGCCACATGCCAAGATTTGAAAATGATGCTCCAATCATTCAATACTCTCCTCCCAATGGAATAAAAGCCTCCTCCACTGAAAATGAGCACTGAAATGGCCTAGATTTAAAGAGATCTAGCCACCACTTGCTGCAGCTTGCAAAGACAACCAAACCCTCAACAGGATCTGTGTTTTAGTTGAAAGAATAAGCTTGGCCTTCAGCCAGATAGTGGAAAATACAATGCAAACTCTCCCAAGAGCTACTCAATGGGAAGAGGTGGGATTCCCGACCAAGAACACCCAATGCTAAACAACATTATTCTCAGCTAAAAAACAAGAGAATGAGATATGTATAAAAAAACCATATACTTAGAAAAATAACATAACCATCAACAACCTTCTAATGTTTCCATTCTCTTCCTTTTATAAGTTAAGAGATTTCAAACCCTAAACCACTTCCAATGAGATCACTCCCTTCACACAAGGCACCTCCATCCATAACTGTGTTGTGCCTCATTGATGGCCTCCAAGACAACGCTGTAGATTTGGTCAAGGTTGACCCAGTCAAAATGTCCAGCTCCTTTCACACCTAAGGGTGCTTGATTTAGCAATCAAGATTTAGCCTTTTTACATTTGGCATTGATTTATTAATTATTTAGGAGTATGATGGACCTCCTTTACACTTTTATTCTTTAAAAAAAAACATAAAACAAAAAATGAATATTCCAATTAGCTTAGGACTAATTGGGAATATTACAGTCCTTCCCTCCCAAATGTTGCTTGTCCTTAAGAAACTGACAAGGTGAGTGCTGCAACTCTTCTCCTCCTCCATTGGTGACACCAACATGTGATAAGCTTCCTGCATAAGCTAAGTGTTCACCAATCCATTCCTCCATGAATTTCTCCTCCAAGGTTCTCATGAGATGTAAATATTCCATCCCATAAGGTGACAATAGCTCAAATGAAACAAACATGGTTTGCCCAATGTTCTCCCTGAAACATGTAGCATAAGATACATGGAGAATCTCCATCCCATAGGGCACAAACATACCTCCCATCCTCCCTCCATAAATTCCCATAAAAAGTGCAAGTACATCATCAATGTATGGGAGCAAAACTACATACATACAAACATAAATTTGTGCATATGGAGGTGGGTCATAGTCCCACATGTGGAACCAGCGTAGTGCATCTCCTGACTGCATTAGATCAATATGTGGTAAGTGATTTCCCTGCCACTTAATTTCTGCCCATGTCATCTCACTATGGCTGAAAGTGAGAGATATATTTTGTGCCTTAGGAATGCACCCATCATGAAAAAAAATATCCCTTTTTCCTCCAAGGGAGTGGCCATATTCAGAAATTTTTGAGGGCAAAATTTGCCCATGAAGTTTATAAGGTACAACACTCCTTCTTGGAGTTATGGCCTACATATACATGTTAAAATAATACATACAATCAAAAAATAAAAAATGATTTACATGAGTATTTCCTTTACCAACAATCCTCCTTGTACAAATGGAGTGATGCATAGATCTTTCTCCTTTCTCCTCATGATGATGTTGTAGATCTTCATGGAATATGTGTGGCTGAAATAGAACTCTTCATAGGCTCTTTGTAGCAACTTCTCCATGAGCTTGGAGGATATAGACAATAAGATCCTACCATGATGATAGATGACTCCTTCTTGGACTGAATAGCCCTCTTCATGCAGTTGGTCATCAAGTATCATGCAAGTGTGAAGATCCTTGGAATAATTCACCCACAGTTGGGATTTCCAATATGGATCTAAACTCCCCAAAACTGACAGCACTGATGATCTATCAACTGAAATGTATGTCATGTGGTTGATCTCCTCCTTGACATATCCCATGCTAAAGGTATGTGTTGGAAGGTCATACCTTCCCTTCTTCTCCTCCCACAACGTAGAATTAGAAATGAGAGTGGGTAATGATGATGTTGGGAGAAGATATCCCTCCTCCTTGAGCCTACCCAAGACTCCCAACACTGTATCATTGTCTTCCAATGCTCCCATCCCTCCTAGATATAATTTATGAGCATCATGTGGTGAGACATCTCCCACAAAATTTGAATCAGGTGGCCTCCCAGGTGGTTTTCCACTAGATAAAAGTGTTCCATGCAGCAATCTCATGAGGGTGATAGATGGGACTGTAAGGTCCTTACTTCCACTGTGCAAATCCATCTCTGTTCTTTATGTGGAAGTGGTATGTGAGGGATATGTATGCATGCCTTTGATCATTTGAGTTTCACCACTCTTCTTGTCCACCCATTCCATTTGAAAATCCTCCCAATTAGTGCTGACGTTTCCCAATGTAATCAACCATTGAACACCCAAAATCACATTAGTGTCAGGTATGTCAACCACAAAGAAGTGATCAATCAATGTATAAGTCCCGACGGTGACTGAAAGTGATGGGACATAATGCATGCATTGCATTGCTCTATCCCCTGGGACCAAAATAGAGAATCCCTCAAAAGCATCAATGGGTATTTCCCTCCTTTGCACTAGTTGGGCATCAATGAAATTGTGGGTAGCCCCACTGTCAATAAAAATAGAAACCCTCTGATTCAAGATGGAACCTTGAACTCTTAAGGTCAAGTACTTAGGTACTCCTCTCAAAGATGCAATAGCCCCTCAAATAGGAGAAAATGCTCCATTCCCATCTCCTAATGGTGTTGGTTCTCCTCCTGCAATGTCAGCGCTGTGACCTCTTCTTGGTTCATCTTCTTCTTCCTCCTCATCATTTGAGAAAACCTCTATGTAATGTGCTTTTCTAGCAGCACATCTATGTCCAGGTGCCCATGACTCTTGGCAAGTGAAGCAAAGCTTCCTTCTTCTTAGATCTCTCTGGAATTCATCATCAAGAGGCTTCTTGTATGAGCTCTCCTTGGAAGGAGCAACTTTTTCTTCCTTTCCCTTTGAAGGGAAAGAGGGCTTATGCTGAAAAGTATCCTTTGCTTTTGGCAAGGCATCTTGAAGGTCTCTAGCCATTTCAATAGCATCATGTAGGGTAGTGGGCTTATTAGATTTAACCAACCCATGAAGAGGTTCATCTAAACCATTAATGAACATGTACACCCTTCTTGCTGCAGACAAATTAGGAACCATAACAAATAATCTTAAAAATTTAGAAATGTAAGTTTCTGTGTTACCTGATTGTTTTAACTTTGCAAGGCTCATGAATGGTGCCTCTAGATCTCTTATATCAAATCTTTCCACCAACCTTCTAGTGAACTATGAATAAGCAGTCATAATGGCATGACCCAATGTTGACAAACCATGGAACCACTAGTCATGTACTTCACCTTCAAGGTGCAACGCTGCAATGTTGATAACCTCCATCTCTGGAACCTTGTTCAACTGAAAATAGATGTCAAGTTTTTCTACCCAATATTTGGAAGAACACTTGGATGACCCATCAAAATTTTGTAAACAGAATCTGCCCATAGTATGGTGTCGATCATTATTCTGAATGAATCCACCACCTCTATGATGATGCCTTGGTCTTCTATTATCCTTAATGTGACAAAATTTTTGAAAACTCAAGTTATCTTTGAATCTTTGATTTTGAGACTCATATTCTTCAAAATAGTCTTCAAGGGATTCATGCTCTTGAAACCATTCATTTCCCACAGCCAGAAAGGTATGCAAGGTAGAGCATTGGGAAACTTGTGGCTGATGCACTGGTTGATCATTCCAATGATGAGATATGCTAGAGGCTTCTCCAAGATGGAATCCTTTAGGGGATTCTTTGATTATTTCCATTCTCATATCTTTGATCTTTCTAGCAAGATCTTTCATGTCTGTAAGAAGGATCTTAGGAAAATCCTTTTCTTCATCTTCACCTCCAGATAAAGGGGCTTTACCCTTGTCTTCATTGTCATTTGTGTAATCAAAATTATTCTGTATTCTCTTTAGATACCTCTTCTCTCTATCAGTAAGAGGCTCCTCTTCTTCTGAAGACATATTGGCTTCTTAGAAAGCATAGGCTGTGCCAAGATGATGCTTTGATACCACTGTAATATTCCCAAATGGGGAATGCAGCAATACAATGCAGATATGCAGGAAAATAACGCAGTTCATCAAAGACAAAGCAGGAGGCCAATATGGAGAGCTTTTAAATGTATTTACAATAGCAAATTAGATGTACAAGATGGCCCATGAAATTCATAACAGGAAATACAAGTCTCCAATAGAAGAAAATCCCCAAAAAGAGGTGATGCAACCATATGTTAAGACTAGAAATTGCCTTACAACATTATTTTATTGGGCTTCAAAAAGTTGTATATTAAAATTTAGATCTAGAGAAAATAAGTGCATGAAAAGTCAGATATATAACAGATCCATACACTATATAGGCTCTTCTTCAGAATCCCCTTGGGGTTTTCAGCATTACACCATGTACAACTTGTAGATCTGAGTTTTAAGACTGCAGATTTGCAGAAATATTTAGATATGGAAATTGATATGATTTGATATGATCAAGAGAGTGATCCCCTCCAATGGATCTCTATAGTGAACACTGAAGGGAAGATCCCCAAAACTTGAAAACAAACTCTCTAGATGGTATGCCAAAAGACCCTGCAACAACACCTACATGAATAACACAGATCTGGAAGTAAAACTGTGCTATAGGATTTAGAATGTGGTTGGAAACATGCCAAGATCTGAAAATGATGCTCCAATCATTCAATACTCTCCTCCCAATGGAATAAAATCCTCCTCCACTGAAAAGGAGCACTGAAATGGCCTAGATCTAAAGAGATCTAGCCTCCAGTTGTTGCCACTTGCAAAGAAAACCAAACCCTCAACAGGATCTGCATTGTAATTGAAAGAAGAAGCTTGACCTTTAGCTATATAGTGAACAATACAATGCAAACTCTCCCAAGAGCTACTCAATGGGAAGAGGTGGGATTCCTGACCAGTAACACCAAATGCTAAACAACATTATTCTCAACTAAACAACAAGAGAATGAGATGTGTCTAAACATACCATATACTTAGATAAATAACATAACCATCAACAACCTTCTAATGCTGCAATCCTCTTCCTTTTATAAGTTAAGAGCTTGCAAACCCTAAACCACTTCTAATGAGATCACTCCTTTCACACAAGGCATCTCCATCCAAAACTGGGATGTGCCTCATTGATGGCCACTCCTCCAAGGTAGTGCTGTAGATTTGGTCAAGGTTGACCCAGTCAATATGTCCAGCCCCTTTCACATCTAAGGGTGCTTGATTTAGCAGCCAAGGTTTAGCCTTTTTACATTTGGCATTGATTTATTCATTATTTAGGAGTATGATGGACCTCCTTTACACTTTTATTCTTTAAACAAATACATTAAAAAAATTGAATATTCCAATTAGCTTAGGACTAATTGGGAATATTACACCCTAGCCAAGTATGTGCATAAAAAAGAGGTATGCAATTCAATTTTGCCTTCTATTTCCTCTCAAAATGAATGTTTTGGTGTTTTTGAAAGACACATTAGAGGAATAGGGTCCAAATTATTGATGAAGATGGGCTATGAAGGTAAAGTATTGGGAAAACATGCACAAGGCATAGTTGAGCCAATTGTTTTATAGGAAAGGCCTTGGTATTTGGGTCTTGGTTATGGAAAAAATGATGGATAATTCTCAAAAGGAAAGGAGGAACATGAAGGTGTTCCAAGAAGTACTTTCATTACATGTTCATTACCTCAAGCTTTTGAATTTTGTGTTCATGAAGAATGAAAAATTTTTACACCCACTTTGCAAGAAGATACTCATAAGCAGGCAACTAATGGAAATGGAAAACAAGGGGATGTTGAAAGCTCTAAATTCAATGAAGCCATTGTTGGTATTCCAAAGAGAGCCACTACCTCATAAAATTAACCTCCTCAATAAGGCGACAAAGGTGAATGTGAAAGGTATAAATTTGTCGTTAATAAAGTTGCTTTTGATTATGATAAACATGGAAAAAATTCACATAAGATTTGGAGAAAATTTACATGTTCCTTTTGTGGTTTGAATAACCATACTATTTCTAGGTATTGGAAGAAGATAGGCATGCACGGGAAACTTTCAAAACAAAGGAGAAAAAAAGCCAAAGGTCCAATGGACAATGCAAACCATGTTGAAAAGAAGATGCAATTATTTTGCACTCATTGCCATAAGTAGGGTCATATTGTAGATAAATGTTGGACTTTGTATCCAACAAGTCATCCACGACATTTGAATAAGGTGGGGAGTCATCCTGACAAGAATGGAAAGGAGGATTCCATAATCGATGTGGGTTAGGATGATACACATGATGAAGTGAACTAAACTTAAGCGCCATTGAAGTGGTTTGGAAAGAGATGGTTAGATTTCTTAACCAATTAAGGGCTTGCATTTATTTTGATGATTGATGCAAATCTTGCCTTATTGATGCATTTCTTTTCCAATTGAACGTGTTTCTTTTCTCTTGAAAGTATGTTTCATATTGCACGAAGCAAGATGTTGGAAAAGTAGAGTTATGTTGACTCACTTAGATGCAAAAAATATGGCAATTTGTAGTTGGAATTTGCATGTGAATGCATTTCTTTTTCTCTAGAATGTATGTTGCATGTTTACGCCAGGAAGGTGTTTGAAAGTGGAGTATTTTGACTAATTTATTTTTAGAAAATTTGGTCATTTCATCTCTTTAAGTACTCGTACATACCACTGGGATTCTTGTACTTGTGATTGTACTTGCGAGAGAGTTGAGCATTGTATACATGCATGAGAGTTTGTGTGTGTGAACAGTGGAACTTTTTATAGTTTTATTGTGCTTGAACATGCATGAGTAATTGACGTGTGTTGGTTGATTTCTTTGTTTATCATCTATGTTTCTCAATTCGAGAATGTTGATCATTTGTACATGCATGAGTGTTGACTTGTGTTGGTCGATTGCGTGTTAAATGAATGCCATATCGACTTGGAAGAGTTGATTTTGTCTCCAAAGATGAAAGTGAGATGTTGACGAATTATTTCATGAGCTCTAAAATTCTTGTTGTTTTGGGAGAAGAATCATCAAGGTGTAGTACATGATTTTTTTTGACTTAAGAGTCAGTTGTTTGAAGAGGAATGTTTTTTTACTTTTATTTGGTCGATGGGTTTGTACACCTAGATGTAAGAGTACATGACGATGTTCATAGGCTATGACATTTGTTGCTTTGAAGGAGCAAAAGAAAGAGGTTGCCAAATTTTGTTTCTTACATGATGTGCTTTTCAAGTTAATGGTTTTTCTTGTGACAAGATGTCTCAAGATTTTGGAGGGTCCACCCTTGAGCGAGACGCTCATGATTAGCCTTCTTTATCAAATGATGGCATGAGTAGGATTTCAATACTGGAGGATGATGCAATCAAAAAGCGGAAAGTGGAAAATATGCCAAAAAAATTTGTAGCCGAAACAACAACCATTGTAGACCATTTGATGTGTTGACACGAAGAAGCAAAAGAGATGGCGAATGCATTCTTCCATATGTGGAATTTGGAACTATGGAGGTAAAAAGAATGGTCATTTATTTTCTTGTGATTACTGATATTGGAAATCATTGTTGTAGTTCACTCAGATAAGCTTAACTTGGAAAATTGGTTTCCTAGGAGAGGCTTGCATCAAATGCATGTGTGTGCAAAGGAGGAATATGATTCTCAGTGGGAAGGCCATCAATCAAGTTTTCCAAGCACATAGGGATCTCTTTGGTACAACAAGTTGTTTAATCAGTCAGTAAGCAACCATCAAGTGTTGGATTGGGTCAGCAGCGAAAGGAGGACATTAGTTGAAGTGGTAAGCCATTTACAAGGCAAGGCATGTAATTGAACCAAAGTGTTTTTCATAGAGATTTTTCCAAGTAGAATCAAGTTGATAGAACTTGGAAAAGAGAAGAGTATTAAACTCTCATTAGATAACCAGCTTTTGTGGGACCAAAAGCCTTTTCAATGGGAAGGAATGTATACTGAATTGGGGGGAAAAATTTCTAAAAATTTGAAGTGCTCAAAATCACTTGGAACCTAAATGACTGGATAGGTCTCGTCTTCCTGATTCTGTCGCACTTTGTTTTGCTCAAAACTGCGTTCGCATGAGAAAGTTAGAGCGATCGGTTCAATTGCACAAACATGCAAATTTTGGTGACAGGGATGTTGACTAGGCATCCGTAGAACCCAGTAAGAAAAAAGAATATTCCTGGAATATACCCTAAAATATTCCTAGAATATTGCCCCCAGGTGGTCCAGTGAGCTGTTGATAAATTTCATGGTCGGATTGGTTGGTGATTTGTCAGTTTTTGGTTGGATGTTGGTCAGAACAATGGGTTCATGACACGTGGCAAGCCCGAAGGCTGCCACATGCCCCCCAAGTTAGAATTTCATTATATGAATTTTTGGAAAAAAATTTATGGAGGCGCTGGGGTTTGACCCCGTGACCTCCCCTCCAGCAATCCAACATCTTACTGCCTCTCCTATGTATTCGGTCTTAACAACCATAGCATCGCACATTTATTTAAATTTTATTATGGTTCATGGCAGAAGTAAATGGGGGGAAGCCCCATCGCATGGGACCACACACCTGTGACCATGCGGAGGCCCATTTGCTAATGGAGGGTTGGACCACTAAACATGCTTTATTAACTCGTAAGTCATATTTAAATGTGGTTAAATTTGGATTAATTTTAAGCACGTGGTTAGCTCTAAGTGCAAATTAAATAGAGCCTAGTCTCCATATTAACATTAAGTGTGGATTAGCACTAATTTTTGGAGTCCACTAATTTCAGCGAGAACTCCAGTTTTGTCGGGGTTAACTGGACTTTCTCCATATTTAGAGGAGCTTTCCTAGGAGAAACTGAAGAAACCATAACTTTGGCATATTTCGACCAAATTAGGCTTAGAAAGAGCATATCCTAGATTATTTGGATGCTTTGGCCATGATAGTGTAGGTTGTAGAGGAAAAGAAGTATTTCTGTAAGTGATTTTTCCACTTTGAATATTAAAGATGCCAAGGGCCACCAGGAGAGGAGGTCATGTCTAGTTCACCTTAAGACCATTTGCAGAGCCAAAAGAGGCTACTTAGGGGTTTTTGGGTCTTTTGAATCCATTGGAGTAGGTTGGGAATCCATTGGAGAAATGTAGGTGCATGTAATAAAAGAATGGACCATTAATCCAAAGAGGGCCAAGCCATTGAAGCAGGTCCATGGAAATGTAGCCCAGGAGGGGTGAACTCTGTTATCAGCTTTGTGTTATGTGTTTGCTGTGTATTGTATTCTCTGTAATTTACTTGTTGTTATGTCATTTTAAAAAGCTAATTTAATTAATGAATTGCTCATAAAATACACAAAAATTTTCCACATAAACCCTCTCATAAATTGCTAATTGAGATTATCTTTAAACACTTTTATTTTATACTGATGAGGAAGCTAGCACAACAAAACTACTTTGTCCATATTTAGATCAAGGGAGGTCACTATGGTATAGGAGGCACTAGGAGTATGGGCCCAATGAGGGGTGGTGAAAGTGTAGTATTAACCAAGTGAGGCTACTAGCCATAGTGCCAAAGTAGGATGAGAGGCAATGACAGTAGGGTCATCATGATGCAAAGGAAATCCTAATGCATGTTCCACTACTAAAGGTAGAAATAACATTTCATGTTTGAGAGTAAATTTCTCATCTCCATAATGATATTGATGAGCTCCACCAACGATATATTAATATGTGGTAGCACATGGATGTACAAATTGCATGGAGTCCCAAATTAATGGTGGGTTGTACTTGGTGGGGATATTATTAATGCATGCATGTTAACTAAGAAAGAGTAGTTTTTGACTCTTAGATGAGTAACAATGGTATCTTCAGTGGTAGTCATCATACTTGAGCTAGTAAATAGTGATGGAGGAGGATCACCCCTAACAAGTGGTGGGGGTGTCCCCCCAAATCTGTTGCCAACATAGTGGTGGTTTCATCATGGTTTTGTTTAGTCTACACAAACGGAAATTGCATAGATTTGTATCATAGAAATCTATAAGGGTGAGGCACAAATGTTGTATATGAAACTATGATTCCTTTTGATTTGGAAACAATGATGCCCATATCTATGTATGAATTTTGGGAAATTTCTTATAAAAACACACACACATACATACATAAAAACAAAAATTTGATAGATTGTGACTCCTATAATTATGTGATGCTTGATAACACTTTTCTCTCTCATGTGCATGTATGTATACCTTAAAAATGTTTATTGATGGTAATGTAATTATTAACATGTGTGTGTCATTGTGATGAACATTGTATTAACATAATAATTTCTAGTTTAAAATTTCATTTGCAATGTTTTTTACAAATTGGTTTTGGTTCCTAGGGATATGTGTGAATGTGATGGATTGAAATTTCATATAATAAACTAACTTGTAGATACTTTCAAAATATGAAAGGGTCAAAAAATAGTATATAGTATTCAACTATGAAATGACAAGTTGGGAATCAAGAAGTAAACATAATTTGTGAATATGGATACTAGTGGTATTAACTAAAAAAATGATCAACACAACACACTCTATTTGGTTATTCATGGTAGGCCTTATACAAAATTTTCTTGAGTGGAATAGTTTATGGGAGGGGGCATAAAAAAATCAAGCCACATAGGTGAGACTTTGATACAATCCACTGGTATTTTTAGAAAAATCAATGTGATACATTGACAAAATGATGCATCTAAAAACACAAAGAGATGTTTTGGATTAGGAGAGACAATCAATAGTCAAGTTATCAAAAGAACAAAAAAAACTCGAGAGAGAGAGAGAGAGAGAGAGAGAGAGAGAGAGAGAGAGAGAGAGAGAGAGAGAGAGAGAGAGAGAGAGAGAGAGAGAGAGAGAGAGAGAGAGAGAGAGAGAGAGAGAGAGAGAGAGAGAGAGAGAGAGAGAGAGAGAGAGAGAGAGAGAGAGAGAGAGAGAGAGAGAGAGAGAGAGAGAGAGAGAGAGAGGAGAGAGAGAGAGAGAGAGAGAGAGAGAGAGAGAGAGAGAGAGAGAGAGAGAGAGAGAGAGAGAGAGAGAGAGAGTACAAAATTTTCTTGAGTGGAATAGTTTATGGGGGGGGCATAAAGGAATCAAGCCACATAGGTGAGACTTTGATACAATCCACTGGTATTTTTAGAAAAATCAATGTGATACATTGACAAAATGATGCATCTAAAAACACAAAGAGATGTTTTGGATTAGGAGAGACAATCAATAGTCAAGTTATCAAAAGAACAAAAAAACCTCGAGAGATCGAGATAGAGAGAGAGAGAGAGAGAGAGAGAGAGAGAGAGAGAGAGAGAGAGAGAGAGAGAGAGAGAGAGAGAGAGAGAGAGAGAGAGAGAGAGAGAGAGAGAGAGAGAGAGAGAGAGAGAGAGAGAGAGAGAGAGAGAGAGAGAGAGAGAGAGAGAGAGAGAGAGAGAGAGAGAGAGAGAGAGAGAGAGAGAGAGAGAGAGAGAGAGAGAGAGAGAGAGAGAGAGAGAGAGAGAGAGAGAGAGAGAGAGAGAGAGAGAGAGAGAGAGAGAGAAAGAGAGGTTAAATGAAATTTATTGAAATACATCCCATTGAATAGGTACTTCACATAAAAGCCACATATGGGTATGCTAAGACATGTGTGTCTATTGTTTAGTAGTATTTGATAATAAATGGCCCTTTCCATAGTATTTCAAATTTTCCAATGCCCAATGTTTCTTTCGCCACATTAGATGCTAAAATGAGCTCCATTTTTTGAAAGAATGAATATGGATTTTGCAATCAAAGGTTCCCTTGGACTAATCTTAGGTAGCTTCATTGTTTTGGAGGGAGGAATGTTGATATTCATTAATTATCTCTAGATCAATAAGGAATTTTCAAGAGTAGTATCAGGAAATTTTTTTATTACCATGCACAAGGAAAGTATCTCACATTCTATGGGTTTTCCCACTTCTACCTAATGAACGAGGTGAAAAGATATAGAATTGGCAGCAGTTTTTATAGATGTTCTATAAGCCAAAATTGTAGAGAAACACACGTGATGCCAACTAGTTTTGAGTTTTTTCACCATATATTGCAACAGAGGTTGATAATTTTGTTGATGTATTTTACTTTCCTACTAGATTTAGGTTAGTATGGTGATGGGAATGCGTGTGTGAATCCAAGTAGATATGAGATTTATTAAAACAATTCATTCTTAATGGCACAACTTCTTAACTACATGAACCAATGTGAGTGTTAACTTTTCATATCAATCATAATTGAGGGATGGTGATAAGTATTTTCTTACATAGTACATGACATGTTGATGGCCATCACTCAAGTTTTAAACCCCCTACGATTGACACATATGAAATTCATAAGTATAGGGTACAATATTTGGTACAATTTGGGGGGATAATGAGTGGGGGTTTGGATAAGGAATTTTATAATGCATCAAATGATTATTGGTATTTGATCATACTGTCAAAGTGGTATTTTTGCACAAGACGCATAAAATTCATGAGCAGAAGAGACATTTCCTTGCCTTAGAGGATATACAATTTCCACAAAGTCATAAATTTTGTAAGTAGCTTTCAATTTCATGGGATCTACCATGATCCTTTCTCAAGATCTAATAGAATCAAGTAATTGGATATCTAAGACACAAAAGACACACTAGAGGGGGTTCAAGTGAATATTATTCTAGCATCATCATTTCACTATGGTGTGCAAGTCCTTCATGTGTTGAGAACACTATTTAGATTATTGAGTAGTGTGATTTTCATTCGAGGGAGGATGAGATAGGAAATATCATGAAAAATGTAGTTCATTTCACACTAGAAGGTATCTCAATCATTCTTGAGACAAAAGGGCATGATTTTATATGAAAAGGTACCCCATGCTATAGTGAATGTATTTTTGTATTTGTTTGCATGGTAGATTTGGATATGATTATAATCCAAGAATTTATTCATGAATTAGAAGGCCTTATGTCCAACACAATAATTAATGACTTGATCGATGAATGGTGTTATAAAATTATCTTTAGGACACATTTGACTCAGATCTTGAAATTTGATGCAAATGTGAATAGTTCCCTACTTTTTCATAATAGGTATAGGAATAGTATCCAAGAATATGCAATGAGATAGATAAAAACTTCTTTGTGGAGGCTAAAAATTTCATTTTTAATGGCCACTTCGCTAAAGGGGTGAATCGGTCATCAATTCTAGTGAGCTAGGGTAGCATTAAGCCATGTTTAAATTTGATGTTCTACGATGATAGGTTCAAGGCCAAGTATCTCTAGATAAGACCAGGAAAAAATGTCATTAAATTCTTGAAATAGAGCCTTGTATGCAAGGAATTCCTGCAGGGAACAAATTGTTGCAAGGAAAATGTCTTTTGTGACTTCTAGTTTTGTGGATATTTCCACCATAATAATAGGAGAGATGTTAGAAATTTACCCTCTTCAAAGACAATAGAGGTTTGTATTGGTTTTTTGAACCAGTCGACATGACTTGGGGGACTAAAATATTTTCTTTAAACTACACAAACATATGTGGGTTACACAAGTTGAAAAAAATGAATGATGATACATTACATCCTAGAAGTAGTTTAGTGTTATCATTGCCTCAAGAATATTTTTGTAAAAATTAAAGATGTGAGACAAAGAATTATATGAATATAGAGAGGCATGAAAAGGTTAGATGTCCATCAAGTTTTTGAACACATAAAAATTGACATGCTGCTAGGTTCCATTGGTCCATCAAAAGTGGAGATAGTTCAAACAGGGTGAGTTTTTGTGTAACAAATAGATTTTGTTGAGTCCTTAGAGGATGAAATTTTATCAATGTTGAAAGACGATAATAAGTTTTCAAGTGATATCATCCCAATGGATGAAGAAATATAGAAACAAATATGCACACAATTGTGAGAGTTATGAGTCAAGGGAGGAGGGAGAATATCTTATCATGGACATGTAGGGGAGTTAAGTGGGGCAAGGGTTAATTATTATTACTACTCTAGTGTAGGAATGGGATCTAGGAGAAAAGGGATAGCTCTCTCAAGTAGAGGTGTTTATATTTTAACCTTCCACAATTACTTGTTGCAAATATAATATTCTTAATAAAATAGAAATGGTGCAATAGAAAATACACATACTAACATAGAGATTTTATCCTAGAAAACCAAATTAGGAAAACCAACAAGATTCTCTTAATATATTATTTTGTATACTATCAAAATACGATATATATCCCATGGCATCCCTAAACCACCAATCCATTTACCATGGATTAGAATTTAATCATAGTTCCTTAACTAAAACTAAAAAACCATGGGTGAAACCACCATGTGCTACAAAATTTCTAAAGGTGAAAAATATATGTTAAAAAATTTCAAAAAAATATGCAACTAACAAAAAAAATCAAGGGCACTACCCCTAAACCATTTCAAAAGGTGGATTTCATCCCTTTACAAATCCCCTAAGAAGGGGGGAGGGGTGGGATTCACCCCCTTGTGACCTCCCCAAAAATTCCCAAAACAATGTATACTACGTGGGGATAATCATGTGAAGAATAAACACATACAATACATTCTCCCACTTGATCTTGTTTTCTTTTCACACAAGGGGGTTGTAGGAGTACACGGTCAACAATCTAGGGAATAATTCCCATTATTTCTATACACCAAGATAGATTCTTAGTGCTCACATATTTTGTTAATGAATATGCAACATTCTTCAAAGTCTCCAACTTCAGTAGAAACACATTATTTTTTTCAACCATATCTATCACAAAGTGATATTGAACATCAATATTCTTTGTATTATAATGGTACGTTGGGTTCTTCACTAGGAAGAATACACTCTAACTATCACAACATATCCTCACAACTCATTGCACCAATCCAATACCTAAACACTATGCAACCATATTTCTTCCTTGCATGTATGAGTGGCTACCATGCATTTATCTTTTGTACTAGCCTAGTGCGACTACAAACTAGCTCTTGTTTATCCAATTGATTTATCCTCCAAATAGGTTAAAAAAATACCCACTTGTAGATATTTTGTGATCTAGATATCCAATCCAATTTGCGTCAACAAACCCACGTATGTCTAACACTCTTATCAATCCTGGTCTTTCTTGGTAGAACATTTCATATCCACTAGTGCCACGACAATACTAAAAACCCTTTTTACCATTTTCTAGCTCTCCTTCCCTATTTTTGACATATACCTGCTCAATACTCCCATTACATGTGCAATGTCAGGTCTACTACAATCTACTGCATACATCAAAATTCCAACACATTGACATATTGAATGCGGGTCATGTCCTCTTCCCGTTCTTGTGTCTTGGGACATTATTTTGTAGATAGCTTTACACCGATAGGAATAGGCCAATTCATCAGTTTACATTCCTATATATTAAATCTCTGTAATATTTTTCTTGACTTACTTCCTCTAACTTAACTAGAGTTTCCTATATGCTTTGTCTCTTTTAATTACACACCCAAAATAAAATTTGTAGCACCAAGATCATCCATGTCAAATTTAGAGGACAACTAAGTTCTCACTTTGTGAATGATTTCCCTATCATTTAGAATCAACAACATATTATCCACATACAAGACCAAAAAAATAACATGATCACCAACTAATTTAACATACACATAGTGATTCACTTTTTTCCTTATGAAACCAAGTCCCAATGTATAAGTATCATTTTTTTGGTACCACATACTTGTTGATTACTATAACCCATATATGGACTTTTTCATCCTATGTACCAACTCTTTCTTTCCTTTCACAAAAAATCCTTTTGATTGCTTCATTTAGATTTATTCTTCCACATTATCCCCACATAGGAATGTTTTCCTCATGTCCACATGTTTTACTTCAACACCAATAGATAAAAGAAATATAATAAAATTTAACTTGGAAACAAGAGATAAAATGCCAACAAGGTCAAATCCCTCTACTTGGGAATAACTTTTTGCTACTAACTGAGTTTTGTATTTCTCCACTCTACCCTTCACATTTAGTTTCTTCTTAAACACCCATTTTCTTCCATTGGGATTTCTTCTAGCCAACAACTACACTATATCCCAAGCCTCATTCTTGTCTAGGGTTTTCATTTCTTCAACCATGTCCTTTTTTCTATAGTTTTCCATCCTCTAAATCTACTACATATCTAACAATTCTAGGATCATCATTAGTAAAAACAAAGTAAAATTTGAATAAATCAGGTGGAGTATACCTTTCTAGCTTCCTTCTTTCTTAAAATTATTTCCCTAGTGATAAAGTTTGTAATTCATTTTTTGATTGCTATTATTTTGTAGATTATGATTCATCATCTTCAATCCAAACACTATTTTCTTTGAATATTTCTCCCTTGGTAGGAATTCTTGTTTGAGAACATATTTAACTTCTCTAAATAATGCATCTCAACTATACAATAATTTATTAGTTTATGAGTTCCAAAGCTTATACCCTTTCAACCCATATTTATATCCAATAAAGATACACTTTTCAATTTTCTTATCTAGCTTACTCTTATTATCATTTGGCACATGTACATAAACATCAAAACTAAATATCATGAGATGTTTAAGATAATTTTCCTTACTGTTCCACACCTCATGTAAAGTCATATCATCCAACATTGATGAGGGTGATATTTTTCTGTATAACATGCAATCTCCACTACCTTTGCCAAAAATTCATGTCCTATCTTGGCACCATTGATAATTCTCCTTTATTTCTCCAACAATGTCCCATTAATCCTTTTTTTCAAATCCAATATGTTGAGATGTATATGGACTTAGTATTTTGATTTTCTATATCACACTTCATATAGAATTCTTCAAATTTATTCCTATATAATTCTCCATCAATATTCGTCCTTGGGACCTTAATTTTCTTCTCTTTTTTATTTTCCACTAAGAGCCTTAAAATCTTGGAATTTTTCAAAGACTTTTGATTTTTTCTTAAGGAAATAAATCCATGTATTTTTCAAGATGAAACACATAGACCTACCTAATTATGGAACTAACATGGATCCAAACACATCATTGTACACCAAGTGTAATATTTCCGTTGACCTCATATAAACAGAGGAGAATCTTATCAAATTCAACTTCCCATATAAACTATGTTCACATAAATCAAAATACAGAGAGAAATTATACATTCTTTCTACAATACAATTTCCATGTAGTACTTGAAGTCCCTTCTCTCCGATATGTCCCAGTCATTAATGTCACATAATAGCCTTTTCTTTAGAGACTACAGGGGTTTTTACTTATTTAGCTCCACTCTCAGGAACAAAGACATTGTTACACCCATCACTAATAGTGCTTCCTAATAGCATATACATAGTTACATTATGATCTCCCCTTAGTAATTACATTGATCCTTGAACCATATTGTAGGTATCCTTTTCAAACACTATTTTTACACTCACATCATTCATATTGATTACATAAATTAGGAGTTTTTAATCCTTTCATCCATGAACTTCAACTTTACTTTTCTTCATCTTATTATTTTTCTTGTTGAGTAATATCTTATGAAAAAATCATTAGTGTCATATCTTTCATAATCACAAATATAATCCCTGTGAGGAGTCATATGAAAGGATGAACCTAATTTGACCAACAATTCCTCATGAATTACATGTATAGTTGAAGAAACAAAGTGCACATCCTCTCAATATCAAGAGGTTTTTTCTTCTACAAAAGGATAATTTTCAAATCCCTTCCCTTTATCGAGAATTTTATATCTACAATTATTCTTGTAATTCCCTACTTATCCACATCTTGACCATATCTTAAAAAATTACCCCACAAGTTTATATTTTCATCTAGATTTAGATCTCCGAGTGGAGGACTTATTTTTATTTCTATTCTAGGAGCATCCTTTTACAAACAAGGCATTTGTGTTCTAAATTTCCATGTATTTCTATCTCTTCTCCTCCTATATCAAGGATGAGACGAAAGAAGAGACTGTGTGTCTAGAATATGATCCACATTTCGTGATTACCTATGGAAACAACTATACACTATACTATCCCACAAATCCAGTAAAGAACAAAACAAATTGATATACTTATCTTCATATATATATATATATATATATATATATATATATATATATATATATATATATATATATATATATATATATATATATATATATATATAATAGTTGAATTAACATATTATTAAAGGTGTTTATATGCTCTATCACTAAGTCTCCATCCTCTATCCTTAGGTTATATAGATTTTTATGTAGGAAAAAAAATTCACTAGGGACTTAGACTGATACAAAGACCCTAACTTGTTCCAAAAATCCTTTATTGTAGCTTCCCTTGAAAAATTCAATAATATTGAATCTCATAGACACAATCATATTATTATATTTATCTAGTGATCAAACTTGGTCTATTATTCTATTGGCATCCTTTTCAGTGTAGAACTTGGATCCATAATGATCCATTGAAATCTATCCACAAAGAAATCTTCCATAGCTCAAAAATATTCTCATTGAATTTCTCGATTTATACCTTTGAACTTCTCACCATTTCCTTTCACCACAAGAATCAATTTCGTAGATCCTTTACTATAATAGGGCCTACCATAGACCCGAGCCACAAAGGAACCCCCTTAATGCCAAAGCTACTATGATACCAAATGTAGGTTTTAACCCTATAAAATTAATTGTTTCAAATAGATTCTCAATGAAATAGAAAAATTAAATGGAAAATACACATAGTAACATAGGTGTTTTATTTTCGGCAACATCCATAAACCTACAATCCATTTATCACGAATTCAAATACAACCATATTTCCTTAACCAAAACTACAAAAGCATGGGAAAAACCACCATGTGCCAGAAAACCACAAAAGGAAAAAACCATGTGTCAAAAAATATAACCCCCTATAAACCCCTTGTGAAATCTCCCCCATCATTTCACCTAACACAATGTATAGTGTGTTGGGATGGTCATGCAAAGAATATAACATATGCCAAATAAGGCGAGTGAAATGGGCCTTGGGGGTTAGTTGCAATGCTCCAAGTTTGTGTTAGAAAAATTATATATTATAGAGCAATGCAACACATAAAATATGCGGAAAACACAAGCACACAAAACACATAAAACTAGAGAGACACAGATATACGTGGTTCACCCAGTTTGGGCTACATCCACCCTGAACAGCTAGTCCTTCCTTTCTATTATGTAGCAAAATTAAGAGACACAACCTACAACAGATCCACTGTAATATCCTCTGTTCTCTCTCACAGTCTCCCTATCTATTTCTCGTTCTGAGAATACACATACAATACACATCCACAAGACAATACCCTCATACAAAGAGAGGGGTTGCCTTTTAGGGAAAAAAACCCTAAACTAAACATAACTTCTACCATCAGATCATCCGCCTAATGAATGGCTCAAATTGAATAGAAATTACTATAATTTTACAAGGGGTGTACAAGGGTGTACATTTTTCCTAGGGTATACATCCAACTGTAACAAGGATCTCTGAATCAGGATGAAAATCAGGCTCCACACCCAACAATCTCCCACTTGGAGACTGATTGTAGCAATTCCACCGCTACTTCATTTGACGGACAATGAATCCTCTTTGGACCTGGTTGTTTCTCATCTTTATCGTCATCCTTGAAGACCAATTGAAACTGAGCATATTCTTAGTTTCTCCCTGGTTACAACTTTTTTTAGCATATCCGCAGGATTCTGGCTAGTGTGTATCTTTTCCAACTTCAACTGTCCATCTTCCAATACTGACCATATGAAATGGTACTTGAGCTATATGTGTTTAGTCTTGGAATGAAATGTTGAGTTCTTTTCAAGATGAATGGCACTTTGGCTATCATTGTATAACGTGCCCATATCATGATTCTTACCCAATTCATCCATAAAACTTTGTAACCAAATCATTTCTTTACTAGCCTCTGTAGTGTTGGGGTCCTGTGATTTAGTAGATTGGCATACTAAATGACAAGGAAACATCAAAACCACTTTGGAATCCTAGGATCTAGACCTGCTGGATTCAGAGAGGGATCTCTCTATATGTGTTTTCGAAGAATATGTCTTTAGGGCTTGTGTTAAATGATATTAGTCTAGTTATTAAGTACAAGGGAGTTTGTTTTTTTGTTTTTGGTTGGGAATCATTAAAAGAGAAGGTCATGTGAAGTGAATAAGGAAATAAGTGGAAGGATAATTCAGCATGGGAAGATAGGTCAAAAAATAGTGCTAAACCATTGGGCTATGGAGTCATAAAAGGGTTTACTTGCACAAAAATTATACAAGGGTTTCCAAAGGGCAA
This sequence comes from Pinus albicaulis, assembly GCA_034641835.2. Lineage (NCBI taxonomy): Eukaryota > Viridiplantae > Streptophyta > Pinopsida > Pinales > Pinaceae > Pinus > Pinus albicaulis. Next base: position 1,637,530,231 of record CM076584.1, read on the forward strand.
GTCATCTATATCAGAAGATATTTTAAGTTGAGATGGTGGTATGAAACATTAAGGAATGGGGTGAAAGGAGCAACATGTAAGAAACAAAGGGCAAAGTAAGATTAAGTAAGGACTTTTAACCTATCCTACTTTTGACATACTCTTAAGAATAAAACATTTAAGATAAACATAAAAAGCAACCTAAGATCAGGTAAGGGCTTTTAACCGAGCCTGCTTTTGGCACACTTTTAAGGGAAATATTCAAAACAACTGTTTAAGACCAAACAAGGGATAAGGCTAACCATAAACTTCCTTGATTAGGACTCTACTTTTCATGCAATGAAAATAACATTCAAGAACAAAATCTCAAGTTCTACTCAGCAAGACATGGGCTCACAAACTTCTTTGAGTGGTTATACTCTATTGATATCATTCTTAAACACAAATTTAGAAGAAAACATCAAGATAAATATTTTCAGTGAGAGCTAGGGTACTTTACAGTATATCCTACTCTATATTTGTTGTTCTTTATCAGAGAAAATGAACAATATGGAAACATAAGAAAAATAAAAATTACAGTGAGAATAACATCACCAATGATTTAGATCAGGATCTAGTGAATATGCTTGTCTATTGATGTCCAAAACCAGTTACATACTTTGATTCCAACAGCTTTTACAGTCTAATGATTTTCTTCCCAGCCCACTATAATACAACTACTCAGACACTCTTACTCAATAACAGTTCAAACAATTAACAAGTTTCCAACCCTTTACAATGAGTTTTTTGTGAATATTTATAGGTGAATGAGGAAGAGTGTGGCAGAAATGGTAATAAATATCAATTAATACAGAGGGGAATAGGTGGTTGAATTCCCATTCTACTTAATGAACCTTGCATTAACTGATGGTACCAATTCAGTCTTTGGTGCATATCTGGTAGGCAGGGAAATAACTCAGAAGTGTGTTCTTTGAAGATAACCATGGCTGAAGTACTCTGTCTAACTTCTGAAACAAGTAATTGACATATTTCGGGTTCTGTAGCCCCACGTCTACTTAATAATTGCTCTGACAGTTTTAATGAGGCTTCTGTCATAGGAATGGTTGTTGTAGTGTCTTTGAAAAGCAAAACAAATTGAAGGTGTCCTTCTGGTGGAGTAATAGCTTTGGTGATGTGGCTTTGACTTTCTTTCTGCTGATCTGTCTTGTTTTAGCCCCTTCTAAACACTGATATTTTGCTTTAAATGTGTTTTAGGCTTTATTAGACCTTCATCACACCATCTTTTGTCTTCAAAATGGGTTTTGTCTTTTAAAATTGTGAGTTTAAGCGTTTATTCTTCAACTTTATGCTTAACCCCTTTGTCTTTATCCTTCTGATCTCCTTTTCAGTGTACCAGAAGTTTCAACGCGCTGGAGGGTTTTATTTGTGATCAATATCCATAAAAACTTTGATTAAACTCTACAATGTGACCCCTCAGCCCCTTTAAACACTGATTCTTCAGTTGTGAGAGACCTGTGGATAAATCCACCATTAAACCTACACACGACGACAAACTGGTTAAGAAATCCTGCGTTTCTTGGTTTAACTGTAGCAGAGGGCTCGGGTGTGGGCGGAGGAGCAGTGCAGAGGAGGTGAATGCAGTCGGGTGAGATTCCATGGTGGAAACTAGATAGAGAAGGTTTAAACATGATTTATGGTGTGAAAATAAAAAAAGGTGTATTTGGAAAACCAGTAGTTGTTTTCACGTGAAGTTGGGGCGGTAAGTGGTATTGCCATGGGGGAACACGATATGGTCCAATGGCTGACACATATGCCTCTGAAAACCACCCATTTCGCATTCAAAATGGTCGATCAAATTTACTTTTGAAATGACCGTGAATCTGGCTTAAGACCGTTGGATCTGGAGGGCCCAGATCTACGGTGATAAGCGAGTGTAAAAGATACACAATGTGTGCGAGAAAACATATGGTGGGGCTAGGGTGACGTAAGCCATTTTTTCATGTAGTAGGAAGGCTTTGTAGCTGGGTAAGCCATATGCGATGTGGGTTATAGTGTTAAAGTGTTGTAAACCATGTATGGGCGCATATATAAAGGAAAACAAAAGGTGACGTGGGAGGTGTGAGGGCGATTCTGGGACATTAGATCTAGAGATGGGAAACAGATAAACGATGGATATTGCATGGACATACAATGGGAAGGACCCGCGTGGTTGGGTGGGACCAGTAGGAATACATAGGAAAAGTGAAGGGAGATGTGTATTTCGGGGGCACTTGAGCTACGGAAAAATTTGTGGACTTGGCCGGTGCCTCTGCAATGAATCCTGGCCGTTGGATCAAGATTTCATGCATCCCAAGGAGTCAACTGCGGGGGCACTACTATGTTTGACCTGTGTGTGGAAAGTGCCCGTGGGTGGAGAAAAATGGAAAACAACGTGGGCTGCCGGATCCATCGCAAGATCGGAGATCGGAGAAGCGGAGGGTTTGGGGACAAGGGAATTTGGATTGCCAAAGAGCGATGAGCGATGCGATGATGGGTTGCCAATGCGATGATATCGGAGTGATGGTTTAGCACTCGGTTACGGGGTGTGGTCATATGAGAGCAGGGTGGAAGATTTAAGCCCTTGGAATGTCGCATCGACGAGGAAAAGGGGAAGGGAAGCGGGCATTGGGATTTGCGATTTGCGATGACCGATTTACCAAGGACCATTGGATCTGAAGCTAGATCAACGGTGCGGATTTTATCGGGAGAAAGTGCATCGACACTTTGCAATATCGGCGGAAAAAGGAAAAGGGAGTGATAAATTTAAAATTTCCGATGGCTGATGGTGATGGGGGCTTAGAAGACATGAGCCGACGGTCGCGAAGTCGGTCTTATGGTGGAAAGGGGATGGGGCTTGCACGAAAGGCGCTTAAGGCCTGAAGGTTTAAAATGAGTGGAAAATAGGCCGAGATGGGTTTTTTAAGGCTTTTTGAAGGTTCCGGTAGAGTCATGAAAGGTTTTAAAGCCAAGTAAAGGGATTCATATGATTTTAAAAGGGGATTTTGAGGAAAATAAGGGGTAAATTAAGGAAGAATGGGTGAAATGAAGGGATTCTTTAGAGGGATTTTCCAAAGGAGAAAAAGATAGAAAAATGGGTCTGAAAACAATCTCCTTTATAATAGCAAGGTTCCCTGGAATGCTCCTTTGTAGGAAACAGTAGGGGCTTCAAGAAGTCACATATTTTGCATGAAATTTGTTTCTTTAAGACTCAAAGAACTTTTTTAGCCATCTTTGCATAAGTCAAAATTATGGATGGATAACAGCGGCTCCAACTTGGGGATGGAAGCTCCTTGGAGGTGTCAAGAGCCTCAAAAATTTATCTCTGAAATGCAGACCTGTGCTTTATCCTTGAAAACCTTTCTTCTTTGATCATGCTACTTGAAAAGACGATCAGTCAATTTTCCCCAAACAACTATCTACACAGCCTACTTTCCTAACTTTTTTTCTTCATAGAGTGCACTTGGACTTGCAAACCCTTGACATCAACATTTTATTCATTTGAAAACATGAAAAAATAATCTAAATCTACCCTTATTTCTCCATGAGTTCATATTAAACAGTTGAACTCATAGCTTCCCTACCTAATCTACTATCTGTCAGTATTAAACTGTCTGACAGATCTGCATTCTCTACATTCTAAAACAGAAATTGAAAACATAGTCAAACCAAGATTGAGCTATCTGATTTGCTGTGAGACTATGGCATAAAAACAAGCTGCTCATAGACCTTTATTTGCAGAAAAGTAAAACAAAACTTGGAAGGCTTAAGATCTGAAAATTACAAGCATCCTTCATTCTTTCTTTCAGTTATGATTTTGATCTCTTTTGAGCTGTTTTCTTCTTCTTTACTTGGTTCAAGTTTTCAGCATGTTAGAACCAGTATTTTTTGTATATTTGGCTCAGGTTTTGATCTGATTAGCGCCATCCCTTATTTTTGATTCTTTGGTTCAGATTTTGAGCATGTTTGAACCTTTCCTTTCTATCCTAATCTAATCTACTGATAAGCCGAGATTAAACTGTTTGGAAAATCTGATTCACTAATATATCAACAGTGAATTGAAATCTATCTAGCCATGATTAGGCTGTATGACTAGATATCATTGTTTCTTTTCGTAATGTCATTTAGGCTTGCACACTTTCAGATTTCCTTTCTTTTTTGGTATGGGGCTGTACTTTTCTTGTTTTTCTAATCCGCCCTCTTTTCTCTTTTCTATTGTTTTTGTATTTTTCAAATTTTCAAAACAAAAAAAAGCAGTGATATTTACAATGGAAAATGAAAGATTTAAATAGAGTTTTCAGTAGAAATAATGTTTGAGCATCCTGCCATTGATAGGACCCCCAAACAGGTCTGTACATCCATCTCCTGTAGAAAAAATGCATTATGACCAATGACAGATTGAATGATGTAAGGGCCTTTCCATAAATTTTCAAACTTGCCATGTTTTCCCTTATCTTCTCTCCTGGAATCCCATTTGAGTACTTTGTCACCAATTTTGAAATCACTGGCCTTTTTCCTCTTATCAAACAAATTTTTGATATTCTCTTGTACTTTCTGTGCTCTGTTATAAACTTCTTCCCTGATTTGCTGAAGATGTATGGCCTGATTAATCCTTCTCATCATGCTATCTTCTTCTGACTGTATTTCTTGGACCAACTTCATCACTTGTACTCCTAAATTAGTAGGAAAAACTACATCTGCCCCATAGACCAGCTGATATGGAGACATTCCAATTGATTTATTTGTTGTCAATTTATCTGCCCATAAAGCGTGTACCAACTTGTTGTTCCATGATCTCTGATTTTTTCCAGCAACTTCTTTATTATGTTTATCAGGCTCTTATTTGAAGACTCTGTCAGCCCATTACCTTGAGGGTAATAAGCTATGGAATGACCAAGAAAAATATGATATCTATGATAGAAATAAACCATATTTTTAGAACCAAATGCAATAGCATTGTCAGTGATAATTTTCCTAGGACAGCAAAATCTAGACAGGATATGGTCTTCAAGGAATTTTATGATAACTGAGTTAGTGGCATTCCTAGAAGGTATGGCTTCTATCCATTTGGTGAAGTAATCAATGGCTGTGAGTATCCATTTATGTTGGGAAGATGAGGCATGATGGATTTCCCCAATGAAGTCTAAGCCCCACTATTGAAAAGGAGCTTCAACAGTGATTGGTTGCAACGGTAAGGGAAGATGTTTTCTCTTGCCTTCAAAAACTTGGCATTTGTGGTAGGCAACTATCATTTTGTGGATATCTTGAAAGAGAGTGGGCCAGTAGTAGCCAGCTCTAAGGATTTTATTAGCAATGGTTTTCCAAATTAGGTGGCCTACATATTCTCCTTCATGAAACTCATGCTTGATCCTATCTGTATCAACCACAGGAAAACATTTAAGCAATAATCCACTAGCATTTTTCCGATATAGACATTTATCTAAAATGCAGTAATTTACAACCTTTAACTTTAAAAATCTTTCCTTTGTTCTAGACATACTAGGAGGGACATTGAGATTAGTAAGCACATACAAAATATCAACATACCAGGAAGAATTGAGGAAGTGATCTTCAATTAGTGGAGTTTCCAACTCTTCCTACTCATCTAATGCATCTATTATGTTTATATCAAGTGCTTTCAAGTTAGATTCAACCATTAATTGTGCTAGGCCTTGACCCTTGATGAGTTTAGTGGGTTTAATTTCCAAATCATATTCCAATATCATAGCAATCCACTTTCATCTTTTTCCATCAGGGTCTTGTGACAAAATGTCTTTTACCACTATATTAGGCACAAATGCAATAATGTGAGAGTGTAAAATATAAACTCCGAAATCCTTCAAGGCCTTGACCAAAGCATAGGCTTGTTTTTCCATGATATTATATTTCAGAGATGCATCTTTTAATGCCTTGCTGAAAAATGCAATTGGCTACTCTTGTCCTTCTGGATTTTTCTATAATATGACAACAACCACAGTATGTTCTGATGCAAATGAAAATATGAGGAAGTCTTTAGTGAAATCAAGACTGATAAGAACCGGTGCTTGGGTGAGTGCATGCTTAACCAGTTCAAAGGATTTCTTTAATTCTAAGGTCCATTTAACTCCTATCACTTTCTTTAGCATGTTTGTCATGTTCCTAAGGAGTTCTGCTAGGTTGGGTATGAACCTCCTAAGGAAATTGATCTTTCCAATAAAATATTAAAGTTATTTGATGTTTCTGGGGTGAATGATTTGCAATATAACTTCAACCCTTTTTTGGTCTATTTTGATCCCTTTTTCAGATATGATGTGACCACAAAGCTTACCTTCTTGGAGACAAAACAATGTCTTCTTGGGATTTAAAGATAGCCTAAACTTTCTACAATTCTCAAAGACTTTCCTAGGTGTGCTAGGTGTTCTTCATCTGTTTTGGAATAGACTGTAATTTCATCTAAATAAATCACAATGAAGTGTCCTATTTATTCTGAGAAACCAATATCCATGGCCCTTTGAAAGGTGGCACCTGCATTCATTAACCCAAAAGGCATTTTCACATACATGAAAGTGCCCCGAGGAGTAATGAAAGTTGTTTTCAATTGATCCTCAGGAAGTACTAGTATCTGATTATATCCTGAAAATCCATCTAGCAAGGAGATCCTCTTGGAACCAACTACCCTTTTTAAGATGTGTTCCATTTTAGGTAGGGGGTAATTATCCTTTAATGAGGCTATGTTTAAGTTTCTAAAGTCAATACAAAGCCTGATTTCTCATGTTTTCTTTCTCACAGCTACAAGATTAGATACCCATTCTGAGTATCTCACAGGGACAATAATTATAGCATCATACATTTTCCTAATTTCTTTCTCAATTAGAGGTAACTGCACAAGGTTTATTCTGCGCAATTTTTTCCTAAATGGTTTCTGGTTTTCCTTCAGGGGTATCTTGTGCTGAATAGTCTCTGTAACATATGCCTTTAAATCCTCATAGCTCCAAGAAAATACATCAGAAAATTCTTTAAACAACTCAATATATTTCAGTTTTATGTGAGCTGGAAATGTTTTAGATAATTTGATCATCTTAGGCTTATCTTTACTGCCTATATTGCATTCCTCAATGTCAGAATTAGTGGGTTCTATTGTTGGTTTCTTGGCCACATCATTAAAATCAAACAAGTCTTCGAGAGGTGCTAGTCCTTTAGGTAAACCTTTGTCTTTGGACTGTAGTACCTCTATGTATTCTTTTTCTGAGTCAATGTACTCTTCTGTTTGATTTTCAAACTCACTGGTTAGCAGATTTATTTTTGCAGTGGGAGAAGGTTCTTTTTCTACAAGTTGTTTCTCATCAAGACATTCTTTATCATACTTTGAGTCTGAATTCGACAATTCAAACTCATTTTTGAACTGAAGAAAGTCCTCTATCTATTTATCTCCCTCAAAGACCTACCAATAATTTTCATTGTCTGGGACGACTGGCCTATATTTCACTTAGACTGTGAACTGTTTGTTGTCATAGGGCCTTTGGCATGAACTGGCTACACAAGCTAAACTATTGGCAAGAATGTTTTGGTCTCTAGGGATAAAAACAAGTTCATATTCTTCAAAAGTTTTCAAGAGGACCATAGCATCAATTCTATAGGCTCTTAGTCTTGGTTTTTTGGTAGCATACTCTCCATTTATTTGTCTAATGATCGGTTTGGAGTCTCCAAGAACATCTATCCTCCTGGCTCCTAATTTCTTCAACAAATGTAGTCCTAGGAGGAGTGCTTCATACTCTGCTATGTTATTTGTGCATTGGAAGTTTAATTTCTATGAATGGCTTTTAGCGTGATTATTCTCTGTGTTGTGAAGCCACACACCTGCCCCTACACCAGTTTTATTACAAGACCCATCAAAGCTCATACTCCAAAGAGGGTTATTTTTAGGCTTGTTATTGTTTTCATTAATGTCCTCTTTTTCTTGTGTGTTTTGACCGTCATAATGCAGTTTTATGGTTTCTGCAGCCTCATGGAGTTGAGGCCTTTCTTCTTGACTTTCGTGGTTTGCAGTAAGATGGTGGATAGTGGGTGATTCATACTCTCTATTTTGTTTGCTGCAATTTTCAGATTCAACAGACTGTTTGAGAGCCTCTCCCTCTTTATTATCTCCTTCCATGTTTTCTGTTATGTTGGGTGATTTCCCACCTTCCAACTCTAGTTCACCAAAGCTTTCATCATTGCAAAGAATGAATGAGTCTAGGTATGTATGGATAGAATAAAGAGGGGAATTTTCTGATTTTTCTTGACTTCTCACCATAAATTTCATGTGTGATTCCCTATAAAGTATTCTAAGTTGACTAAAAACAGGGATGGTGGCATATGTCATGTCCATTTGCATGGTACCTTGAAGCTTAGCACCCCATGATCTTGAAAGGAGCATGCCATATTTGGGGGGCACATCAGCCACTACCACATCCATCACCATGCATTTGGCTGGGATTTGGGTCAATTTTACACAAATATCTTTGATTAGGCCTAAGAATTTTACTCTACTGGAGTCAAAAGAATATAAATCTTTATAGGGTCTGGTTATCTCAAGGCCTAATCTCTCCATGATTACTTTGGGAATGAGGTTATGTGATGCCCCTGAATCATGCATAGCATTGTGTAAACTCTTTTCATGGATATTCAAACTGACATAGAGAGGAGGGACCACTCCTTCTCGAAATTTTCCTTCAATTTTAGGACCAAATAAAAGGGTTGGATGATCATCATTTAGGTTAACAAAGTCATTATTCTCTTTTATGTTTAAAGATTTTAACACCTGACATTTATATACATCTTGAGTGACTAACTCAATGAGGGGGACAGAGATTTTGATTTTAGCAATTTCACTTTCCAAATTGAAAGGGAACTGGTTCTTTGAAAGGGTCATATATGTCTTGTTAGTCACTAATTTATCAAAAAAATCAGCTTGGTGGTTTTTACTATGTACATCAGTCAAAACTGTTTTTACAGGGTCACTAGCTGAGGTGCTAGTGCTGCTAGGGTCAACACTCTGTTTATCAGTGGTTTGAGCGTCTTTGCCCTTGTTTTTACCAGAACTGGCAGCTGATGTTTTGTTGTTTATAATAGCCTTTCTAACCACTTTTTCAGATGCGTTTTTAGCAGCAGATTTAGAGGTCTTTGTTTGGGGGGTTTCTTGGTTCTTTTTTCTTCTGAGGTCATATTGTTTGTGGACCTCCATGATAGCATTCTCAAAGCCTTGCCTATAGTCTTCAGATTCTAAGCCTTCATTATCATAGTATGTATATGTGGCATGGTCATCCTCTGTGAAAAAGGTAGGGTCTTCATTGCTTCCTCCCAGCATGTTTATAACAGTCCCCTCTGGCTCTTCTATCATTCCCTCATCTTCATCAACATAATTTTATTGGAATGGAGGTCTGATATGTTGCTCAGAATCTCTTTGTCTCATCTGAGAGGGGTTTTCCTAAAGTTCTGGTTCTAATTTTGAGTCTGGTCCCTATTCTGAGCACTTGTTTGGGCAACTAACCTCTCCATCATTTTTTCCAACCTATCCATGTTCTTGGCTAGGTGGTCTAATTTTGAATTAGATGTGGAAGGTGCAGTGTCTTCCCTATATGTTACTTTCTTTTCAGTCCCCATCCTAGCTCTTTTTTCAATCAGATTAGCTTCCACACTAAGAGCTCCTTCTGCATATCTTCTAAGGTTAAGGGGTCCCTTTCTCTTAGTTGATAGGCCACTTCGGGATCAAATCCTTCAGGGAATTTGGCCAAAGCTGATACTTGTGGAGGTTTTAAATCTGGGGGTAGTGCATTAAAAACACTGTTGAATCTAGTGAAATAATTATGAACACTCTCCCTAGGGTTTCTCTTCAGGTTGTTGTAATCTGAAAGTATTTGGAGAGGGTTCTTCCTCATTTCCCATTTTTTTATGAATGTTTGATGTAAAGAGGGCAGATCATTGATACTATGAGGAGTTAGACCCTTAAACCATTTCTTGGCCTCTCCTCCTAAACTTTGGGCAAAGATTCTCATCTTGATGGTCTCATCTTCTATTTCCATATAATCGAATGCATCATTCATATTATCCACATGTTGTTGAGCAGTACTGGACTCATTTCCTATGTAATGAGGAATTCTGGACTGATATTCATTGGGTAAAGGAACCAGAGGTTGTGGTAACACTAGTGGAGCATACCATAATACCATGATGGGATTTTGTGGGGGTGATGGAGTGGTTTGAACAATGGGTATATGGATGACAGAAGTGCATAGACCAACAAGAGACTGTTGAGTAGATTTAGGGTAAGAGAAACCAAAGTTATGAATGAAATGGAGATCAGGAGGTGTGGATGGAGGGGTTTCTTTGCTACTAGTATGTTGGCCACTATGTTGTGGTGAAATTGGAGGCTCAAAGTCTGTCTGGTCTATACCACTAAGTGACTTGGTTTTTGGTAAACTTCTTAAAACATCTAAGTCAACTTGGGTATCTGATAGAGCCATAAAGACTTCAGGCATAGACTTAGCTCTATGAATGGGTCTGACAATAGTTGGATCCCTAGATATAGGAGACTTCCTAAGAATTATTTCTGGATTATCAACTATTTCAGGATGATTGGGGTTGGGGTAGGCTCTGGTATGAATTCTTCTTGAAGCCAGTATGTTAAGATTCAGACCCAAAGAAAAAGAAAGTTAGCCAGATATAACAGTCTTTAGAGGCAAAGTAGTCCTTCAACAAGGAAAGCTTAATCCTAAAAGTTTCCTCAGCATGGATGTGTACAATGTTTTAATGGTAGTGTGGGCTACCCCAGTGGAGTCTTTGTGAAACCAGGAATAATCAGCAGGCCTACTGATCACCAATGGAGTCTTTTGATCTTTTAGGATTTGTGGAGTCGCCAGGTGGATGATTTCAAATGTTCAGGATGAGTTATTTTCCACCACAGTAATTAACTACCAGTCTAAGGCTGATGTGGGTTTTCTGAGTTCTTAAGGATGTCTAAGATAGAAGTTTACTCAAAATGTCCCCAGTGGAGTCGCCATTATGTTGGGGTCCTGTGATTTAGAAAATTGGCATAATAATTGACAAGGCAACATCAGAACCACTTTGGAATCCTAGGACCTAGCCCTCCTGGATTCAGAGAGGGATCTCTCTATATGTGTTTTCAAAGAATATTTCTTTAGGGCTTATGATAATGATATTAGGCAAGTTATGAAGTACAAGGGATTTTGTTTGTTTGTTTTTGGTTGGGAATCATTAAAATACAATGTCATGTGAAGTGAAGAAGGAAATAAGTGGAAGGATAATTCAGCATGGGAAGATAGGTCAAAAAACAATGCTAAACCATTGGGCTATGGAGTCATAAAAGGGTTTACTTGCACAAAAATTATACAAGGGTTTCCAAAGGGCAAGTCATCTATATCAAAAGATTTTTTAAGTTGAGATGGTGGTATGGAACATTAAGGAATGGGGTAAAAGAAGCAACATGTAAGAAAAAAAGGGCAACCTAAGATTAGGTAAGGACTTTTAAACTATCTTGATTTTGACATACTCTTAAGAGTAAAACATTTAAGATAAACATAGAAAGCAACCTAAGATCAGGTAAGGGCTTTTAAACTAGCTTGATTTTGGCACACTTTTACGGGAAATCTTCAAAACAACTGTTTAAGAACAAACAAGGGACAGGGCTAACCATAAAATTCCTTGATTAGGACTCTACTTTGCATGCAATGAAAATAACATTCAAGAACAACATCTCAATTTCTACTCAGCAAGACAAGGGCTCACCAAATTCTTTGACTGGTTATACTCTATTAATATCATTCTTAAACACACATTTAGAAGAAAACATCAAGATAGAGATTTTCAGTGAGAGATAGGGTACTTTACAATATATCCTACTCTATATTTGCTATTCTTCATCAGAGAAAATGAAGAATATGGAAACATAAGGCAAATAAAAATTACAGTGAGAATAACACCAATGATTTAGATCAGGATCCAGTGAATCTGCTTGTCTATTGATGTCAAAAACTAGTTACATAATTTGATTCCAACAACTTTTACAGGCCAATGATTTTCTTCCCAGCCCACTATATTACAACTACTCAGACACTCTAACTCAATAATAGTTCAGACAATTAACAAGTTTCCAACCCTTTGCAATGAGTTTTTTGTGAATATTTATAGGTGAATGAGGAAGAGTATGGCAGAAATGATAATAAATATCAATTAAAACAGAGGGGAATAGGTGTTTGAATGCCCATTCTGCTTAATGAACCTTGCATTAACTGATGGTACCAATTCAATAGTTTTCCTGTCTTTGGTGCATATCTGGTAGGCAGGGAAATAACTCAGAAGTGTGTTCTTTGAAGATTACTATGGTTGAAGTACTCTTTCTGACTTCTGAAACAAGTAACTGACATATTTTGGGTTCTTTAGCCCCACGCCTGCTTAATAAATGCTCTGACAATTTTAATGAGGATTTTTTCATAGGAGTGGTTGTCATAGTGTCTTTGAAAAGCAAAACAAACTGCAGGTGTCCTTCTGGTGGAGTAATAGCTTTGGTGATGTGGCTTTGACTTTCTTTCTGCTGATCTGTCTTGTTTTAGCCCCTTTTAAACACTGATATTTTGCTTTAAATGTGTTTTAGGCTTTATTAGACCTTCATCGAACCATCTTCTGTCTTCAAACTGGGTCTTGTCCTTTAAAACTATGAGTTTAAGCATTTATTCTTCAACTTTATGCTTAACCCCTTTGTCTTTATCCTTCTAATCTCCTTTTAAGTGTACCGGAAGTTTCAGTGCGCTGGAGGGTTTTATTTGTGATTAATATCCATAAAAAATTTGATTAAACTCTGCAATGCAACCCCTCAGCTCCTTTAAACATTAATTCTTTGGCTGTGGGAGACCTGTGGATAAATCCACCATTAAACCTGCACACGACGACAAACTGGTTAAGAAATCCTGCGTTTCTTGTTTAATTGCAATAGAGGGCTCGGGTGTGGGCGGAGGAGCAGTGCAAAGGAGCTGAATGCAGTGGGGTGAGCTTCCATGGCGAAAACCAGATAGAGAAGGTTTAAACATGATTTATGGCGCGAAAATAAGAAAAAGTGGATTTGGAAAACCAGTAGTGGTTTTCATGTAAAGTTGGGGCAGCAAGTGGTATTTCCCCGAGGGAACACGATATGGTCCAATCGCTGACATGTATGCCTCTGAAAACCACCCATTTTGCGTTCAAAATGGTCGATCAAATTTATTTGTGAAATGAACGTGAAACTGGCTTAAGACCGTCCAATCTGGGGGGCCCAGATCTACGGCTGCAAGCGAGCACGAAAAATACACAAGGTGTGCGGGAAAACATATGGTGGGGCCAGGGTGACGTAAGCTACTTTGTCGCATAGCGAGAAGGCTTTGCAGCTGGCTAAGCCATATGCGACGTGGGTTAGTGTTAAAGTGTTGTAAACCATACATGGGTGCATATATGAAGGAAAGAAAAAGGTGACGTGAGAGGGTCTGAGGGAGATTCTGGGATGTTATATATGGGGAGGGGAAACAGATCAATAGTGGAGATTTCACGGACATACAATGGGAAGGACCCACGTGGTCAGGTGGGACTAGTAGGAATACATAGGAAAAGTGAAGGGATATGTGTATTGCGGGGGCACTTGAGGGACGGAAAAATTTGTGGACTGAGTGCCTCCACAATGAATCCTGGACGTTGGATCAAGATTTCATGCATCCCAAGGAGTCAACTGCGGGGGCACTACTATTTTTGACCTATGCATGGAAAGTTCTTGCAGGTGGAGAGAAATAGAAAACAACGCGGGCCGTGGGATTTGTGAGATGGACGGCGAAGGATCCATCACAAGATCAGTGATTGGAGGAGTGGAGGGTTAGGGGACAAAGTAATTTGGATTACTGAAGAGAGATGAGTGATGCGATGATGGGTTTCCGATGCGATGATATCGAAGTGATGGTTTAGCGCTCGGTTACGGGGTGTGGTCATATGAGAGCAGGGCAGAAGATTTAAGCCCTCGGAATATCGCATTGGCGGGTAAAAGGGGAAGGGAAGCGAGCATTGGGATTTGTGATTTACGATGGCCGATTTACCAAGGACCGTTGGATATGAAGCTAGATCAATGGTGTGGATTTTATCAGGAGAAAGCACAACGACACTTCGCAATATCGGCGGAAAAAGGAAAAGGGAGTGAGGAATCTGAAATTGTCGATGTTTGATGGCGATGGGGGCTTAGAAGACATGAGCCGACGGTCGCAAAGCTAGCATTATGGCAGAAAGGGGTTGGGGCTTGCGCGAAAGGCGCTTAAGGCCTAAAGGTTTAAAATGAGCAGAAAATAGGCCGAGATGGGGTTTTTTAGGCTTTTTGAAGGATCTAGTAGAGTCATGAAAGGTTTTAAAACCAAGTAAAGGGATTCATATTATTTTAAAAGGGTATTTTGAGGAAAATAAGGGGTAAAACAGGGAATAATGGGTGAAAGGAAGGGATTCTTTAGAGGGATTTTCCAAAGGAGAAAAATATCGAAAAATGGGTCTGAAAATAGTCTCCTTTATAACAGTAGGGTTCCCTGGAATGCTCTTTTGCAGGAAACAACAGGGGCTTCAAGAAGTCACAGATTTTGCATGAAATTTTTTTCTTGAAGACTAAAATACCTTTTTTAGCCATCTTTGCATAAGTCAAAATTATTTATGGCTAACATGTAGCAGCAACATACTCTACTTTTGATGTTGAAAGTGCAACAACACTTTGGATTTTTGAAACCCAACTAATAGCTTTTCCACCTATAGTAAATACATATCCTGTAGTGATCCTCCTGTTATCTATGTCACCTACCATATCTGCATCTACATATCCCTGTAGAGCAATGTTTGAACCACCAAATCATAATGCTTGATTTGTGGTACCTCTCACATATCTGAGAATCCATTTTACTGCCATCCAATGTTCTTTCCTGGATTGTTCATGTACCTGCTTACAAATCCCACTACATGTGCAATATCAGGCCTTTTGCAAACCATTGCATACATTAAGCTTCCAATTGTTGATGCATATGGAACTTTAGACATATAATCCATTTCTTCTTGGGTCTTAGGGAACATCTCCTTACTAACTTTGAAATGGCTAGAAAAAGGTGTACTAACTAGTTTTGCATTCTGCATATTAAATCTTTTCAACACCTTTTGTATGTACTCATTAAGAGAAAGTGTTAATTTGCGATTTTTCATGTCTCTAGTTATTCTCATACCAAGGATTTTTTTTGCAGCTCCCAAATCCTTCATTGCAAATGAATTTTCCAATTTTCTACTGCAGGGGTGTACATTTTTCATGGGGTACACATCCTGCTAAAACAAGAATCTCTGAATCACGATGAAAATTAGGCTCCACAGCCAACAATTTGTTGTATTGATTTATGATATTATTCAAGATAGTCTAGACTTTGGATCTTAGCCATATGCTAGATGAAATGTTTGATAATTAATACATAAAGATAAGTAATATGGTCATATTTACCACACAAGTCACATGGGAAACTATTATGTGAGTTCATTGATGTGGACATATAAAAAATAATGGATGCATCTAGTGCAACATTTGAGGTTCGTAGAGGTGTTGGTTATTCAGTTTGGAGATTTCTTTGAAAGACTATAGCTATAGTTTCTTTAAATCAGGGGAGGTTAAGACAATTATTATTGTAATGGCCATGTGTTTAGCATATGGCATAAGGATGAGAATAGGGATAGATGACATTGTAAGGGTTTTGATTGAGGATTGGGTTGGTAATAAGGGTTATTCCTATGGATTCTAGATAAGATTTGGTAACTTGGGGAGAGTAGGGCATAGGTTGTTGGGGTGTCCTTATGAATTGTAGAGAGAAAAATGAGGAGGATCATGAGGCAGTCATAGTTTTATCATCTAATTTCTTCTTCTGCTTATCACCAATATGTTTTTTGGTACATGTGATAGCTCTTGTATTATCCCAATTGAGTTACTGGTCTCTACAGGCTATATCTGGTCGACAAGGGGAAATAATGACTATGAAAGGTAGTTTTTTATTGCTTATGGCATGGGGCTTATGGAAAGGGTTTCCAAGTACCATACTAAATGACCAACACCATGTGTGGAAGGGTTGGAGAGGCCACTAATTGGTATATTTTCACATTAGGGTGTGGGTATAGGAAATAAATATAGGTTATTGGTAATGGAATGTTATGGATGAATGTGGAATAACCTATCTCAAGAACTTACTCAGGAATTGGTGATAATGTGGATGGTTACTTTAGGGTAGCTAAAACCACACAGAGAAGAGTTCACTGGGAGGATTGTATGAGTGGTGGGTGGGTTGCTTGGGTAAGTTCCTAGGAGGGAAGAGTCTTTGAATATTCTAGGTCATATTTCAGTAAAGGAGGAAACTTCTTGTGAGGACCTAATGAGTGGTATAATTTTATCTACAATTGGTGTCGGTCGTGGCTCACAATGTTTATAATATTTATTTCTATACCTTAACTTATTTCCATAGTAGAGTTCTATTCTCATCTTTATTATACCAAAATTTCTATACCCACGAAGCAACCTATTTTTGTTCCTAAGTACTATGATAGGGAATGGATAGTGGAGTGATTACATATTTCCACTATCATTAATTATGGTACCAATGACCACTACCTACTACCCAATTGATATATAATGAGTGACTTATATCCCAATCACTTCACCAACATGTATTTATATGAAATAGATTTTTGTCTCTAGATCAGTCTTATATAGAGTGGTATTCCTTCAAAACGGCTACTAGGCCTCTATCCTTTGCCTTGTATAATTATATCAACTCTTCTTTATTCTTATATGTTATGAAACTTTCCTTCACACCAATCAAACGAATAAAAATAAATTCTAAATAATAAGTGAGATCTCTAATGAGTTAAAACCACTGTGTCAAGTCCCTAACTTTGAATAGTTTTTTGTCCCTTATGACATACAAATCTTTGAGTTGAATTTATGGGGTTAAATTTATTCATATTTTATTATAAGGCTCCATATTTAAGAATCCTTAGTGCAAGCTCAATTTAATTGTCACCAATTTTCAATAAAAAAGACATCAAAGAATATTATATTGGAATTGTAATTAAATAAGGCCTATGTCCATCCTTCTTCATAGTTATGTATTTCCCATTATTGTGACGACCACAAAAAAAACAAAGAATGTAGTCTATGAAGGAATACCTTAAGCACATGATTATTCTTCAGATTGTTTAGATTGTTATTAGAGGCCATATATCATAATGAATGGACAAAACTATGACAATATTAAGACAACATGTAGGTGCAATAAGGATGTCCATGGATTGTAACTAAAAAAGTCATTGACCCTTAATTATATTAATAATGTGTTGTCATTCATAGTTCTAGATGTGTGGAGGTGTAAACAATGGGTGATCATGCCATACCCATTTTTATGAAAACCATTGAACCATAGATCCTGTTATCACAATAATCTTAGTTTTTAATTCTTTTTGGAAAATGTCGACAGTTTCACTATCAAAATTTTAATTTGTAATAAACAGGGAAAATTTCTGATAGTGGGTCTATCAGCCTTTTTTGAAATCTAATATAGTATTTTGAAGGAAATCTCTGACAATGAGGGTAGCACCATTTTTAATTTTGGATGAAAGGCCAATTGTCAGTGCCAAAACCAGTTTTCAAATTTAAAAATATTACTGTATTGACCAGGTCAGTGTCAACATTTCTGATTGAACATGTCTGCATTATTTTGGAAAGGGTAAAATTATTGGGTTAATCATTTTTCATTTTTTGTAATAAGTGAAACTTCATTAACACTATTTTATCATATGATACAAATTTTATTCGCAATCATGAATGGAAATGAATTTATTTTTCACTCACTACATATTTTACCTCAACCATATCCCAACCACCTTGGTTTTCCCCGTAAGTAGTGAATTAATGTAAGTTTGAGATCCTTCACACTTGGCATTGAGAGTTGTTTTGTTTGCAGGGTTTCAGGATCAAATCTCGGGGATAACACACATCGGAATGGGGAAAGGAGGTAAGTTCGACCGGAATAAGCCCAAGGTGCCAAATTTGTTGGATGTTTACCTTGATATTCTCCATTTGTTTCAACAGGTAGGAAGGAGCAATTTTCTCTACCGTTGTTTTGACTATCAAGACCTGGTGGATCAGGTTTTTGCACAAGGGTTTGATGGGAACCATGTGGAGGTGGGAGGTATTTGTTTTATAGTCTCAAAGTAAACCATCACTGAGGCCATGACCTTACCCACAAATGGTGAGAAGATCTTTCATAGTCATTTTTAGCACTGGTTTTGATTATGTTATTCCAAGAAGATACTTCTGGGCACCAAGGCAAAGGATGGTTGTATTCAATTCATTCATATTGAGCACCGACACCTCCATTTCAGCTCCGCCTCCCACTTTAGCTTGCTTGATATATATATATATATATATATATATATATATCTCATGTGTGTGTGTGTGTGAGAGAAATCGCATAAGCCTTACCTTACCGCAACAAAATTTGTTACCCCTTCCTTACCTTTCATCGCAATTGGTGTTTTGCAGATCCAAACTTATATCACAATTGTCGTATCCTAAAATCCCTACGAAATGTAATTTGCGGGATTAGTGGGACCCATATTGCCCTTTTATATGCCTCAAATTCTTTGAAATCCTTTATATTATGATTTAGGAAGCTTTCATCATATTACCATTTCTTAAATTTCACTTGTCTGCATGGAGAAGCCTGTAATGGGGTCCATCACCTTTTCGCATCGCGAATCACAAGGTTTAAAAGATAAGCACGAAATGGTCATGCTATAACCGCTGACTTGTGATGTGCGATGACGGTTGGACCCAATCACAATCGTAAATCGAAAGCTTTAAAAGATAAGTGTAAGGGTTTGTAATATAATCACTGAAGTATGATGTGCGATATAGTGGGAACCATTTCCCTACCACGTCATTTCCTTCCGTTTCTCATCGCACTTCGCAATTTTTATCACTTACCTCATTTCCTTGATCCCATACCTTGTGATGTGCGATAAACTTTAAATCTTGCGATTTGTGATATTGGCACGGACACAATGCATGTCAATGCTGAAGCCTAAAATATTTCAAGTCCGGGTGCATGAGGTTTTTACATTGTTTTATGAGGAAAAGGGCTAAGCGTGGAAGAAGGAATCGGATAGCCACTAAGTCAAAGATTCTCCACCATTTACCAAAGAAAGGGAATTCCAAATTATTAAAGGAATAAAGGGCTTTATGTTTTAAACTCTGCCAAAGCTACCAGGACTGAAGATTCATTCAAAGAGCCCGAGCAGAAGAGGCCAAGTCAGCAAAGGGTGTTTTTATGAAATTGTGATGATATGGCAGCAGTAACTGGCATAGAAGAGACAGAAGCAAGTAGTAAAATAGAATGGCCATCATGAAAACCACAAGCCATTTTCACTGATGTTTACATTTTTTGTGGATTTGGTTGCACCAGAACAGAAGAGGAGTCTTCCCATAAACTGCCATATCATACAAACCACTTCGAATTGTTAGCCTTGATGTCGTTATTTTCATTATGTAATAGCACTTTGTATTAATGTTTTAGGATAAGCCTCATCTCTTGAATGAGATCGTAATAAATTTTGGGGAACAGGTTTACTCCTTTTGTGGAGATGACAGTTTATTATTTTTGTATATATGTGATAAAATGCTATGTAAAAGAGGGAGATGGTTGGTGGCATAAGGTCGAGTGCCCTGTTGCTAATTCTCATGTCATTCCTGAACAGTATATCATTGAACACATAATATATTCCATTTACACTCTTGAGGATTCACAAAACCTTATGGTGTGTGTATTGTTTTCCCTTTTGTTTTTACATACTTTATATGTCTTTCCAGGTTTATCATAAAAGTTATATCTTATGCTTTTATCAGTCTTGTGAACCTCCAAGTCATATGGATCTGTTTTTCTAAATCTTGTTCCAAGCTTTCCTGATTCAGTATAAATTGAAGAGTGTTCATAAGAATTCCTTGAGGTGGAATTAAACCATGTTTCATGTTTTTGTAAGTATTTTGATCTAGCATGCGTGTTAATCTGTTTTTTTCAGCCTTGATTCACCAAGAATTCCAGATTCATGAGGTCATGTTATTTAGAATAATTCCTTGTAATGGGATTATTTAAATGTAAAGTGAGATTCTTGTAAGTCTTTTAAAATCATTCTTTCGCTCTACATTTTAGATCTGGAATTTGTGTCATTTTCCTCCCAGCAGTGGATTTCTGTCCTACAGACCCACTGTCTTTCTTCCATTCTTCTAACCATCAGGCTAAAAACTCAATTTTTCTACCACATCATACACTAGTTCCCTCATATGTGTCAAAGCCTTTTATCTGTTCAACATTCCTTTTAGAGTGCTTGAGATCGAACCACTTTCCAAAAAACCCAATCAAATCATAATAATAGCCTTTGAGCTTAAGATGTGTCTGGTCAGATGCTTGATGCAGTCCAAGTGTTGATTCCATCACCAACAATCATGTTTTGGCAAGGATTAATGTTCCCTTCTTCTTCAAACAATAATTCAGAGGGAAAAATTGGAGAGTTGGAGTTCGAAATGAATGGTTGCAAGATAAATGGTATGTCCCCCTCTAATCCAAATTTATGCAAGAACAAAACAGAATACACATATGACCATACAAAGATGCAACAGAAAAAAAACTTTATTTCATTAATATTAAATAAATGGAATTTGTTTACAGACAAAATGGAAATAAACTAGCTAGGGCACTGGCAGCTTATCTTTGAGAAGAGATGTGGTGGCTACAATCCTTTTAACTTTGTGTTACAATGAAATTCGAAGGCCTATATATTATTTAGAAGCAATGCAAAAACCTAAACATCAAAAAACCTAACCCTAAGAGATGAAATGCCAAAATATGGGCACCGTCGGGGTAAATTGGTACATCAATTTCCCGGGGTCATAACTTTGGCATACTGTCTTCGTTTGATGCACATTGTAATATTCCAGATCCAGAATAACACAAAAAGCCTGCTGAAATAACGCACTCCTGGTATATTGATGCACAGAAATGATTTTACAACCCTTGTATCCCTTAGATCAGCAGATCTGGAGTCTAGATCCAAAAGGGGAGCAAAAACAAATCAAACTAGGTGTGGTAAACATATCTCCCACCACTTAGTCTAGTTGAAAAACACCCTACAAGAGGGGCTGCAGCTATGCACAACAAACTGCTTCAGAAATAACGTAGTCTTGGACAGTATGAGTAGGAGGGCATCAAATATGATTAACTTATGAATGTACAATGTCAAATCAGAATTATAATGAAACCCTTTCAGTATACAGTAGAATACATGAGGCAATAGAGAAAGAAATCCTTAGAAAAGAGAGCTACAACACATATATATCTGTATAAATGGCTCAACAACGTTATTTAAAGGATTTTTAGTAGCTGCATATTACAACTTAGATCTAGGACAGATCTGTGGACAAAACATCAGATCTATTTCAGATCTGGAAACTAGATAGTCTTATTTACAAGATCCCCTTGGGGTTTTGACCAAATCATGCATAAACAAGAGTAGATCTAAGTTTCAAGTTGCAGGTATATAAAATGTTGCAGTAATTTATGAATATAACATTACATGGCAATAGATCAGATCTAAATAGAACATGCATCAGCAAGCTAATCCATGGATCACCAAAGTAGAAGGCAAAGCCCAGCACTAGATATCTCTCATCAAAACTGTGATCAAAACACGATGAAGAATCTCATACCAAAATAACGCAGTTCCTCAATGGAAACAACGTTTTAGCTCAAATGACATAGATGGCCCACTGCCAAGTTATAGATCTGAAGTGCAAATATGAGAGGCACTCTTCCAGGAGGCTAAAAGACACACTCCATGAGAAGAGGCTCCCAAAACAAGCTAGATCTCTGTAGATCTAGAATCCCACTTGCTGCAGCTTGCAAAAGCAGAAAAAACCTCACTGGATCTACGCTGCAATTGGAAGTAGAGCTTGGACTCAAGCTTGATAGTGGATCAAATCAACAAATACTCCTCCAAGAATCCTCAAAGGAAGAGGTGAAATCCCTGCATAGGAACTTCAAGTGCTAAGCAAAACAATTCTGTACTAAAAAACAGAGAATAGTATTTGTCTAAGCAAACAAGATACTCAAAAATATAATCAATCAACCTTCTCTTGCTGCCCTCCCCTTCCTTTTATAAGATGAAAGACTTTGCAAACCCTAAACCACCTTGATGAGTTAGCTCCTTTCACATGAGGGGCCTCCTTCTAGAACTGCGCTGTCCCTTTAGGAGATACATTAAACCTAGACAACGCTGTAGATTTGGTCAAGGTTGACCTAGTCTCATAGCTCAGACCCCTTTCACAGCTGCAAGTGATTTATTTACAAGGCCCTGATTTATATTTGTTCACATGGGCATTGATTTATTCAGTCTTTTCAGGAGTTTTACATGTCCTCCTTTATTCATTTATTCATGCAACATAAAGTAAAAACAAAAATGAATATTCCTCTTAGCTTAGGCTAAGTAGGAATATTACAGTCCTCCCCTCCAAAATGTTGCTTGTCCTTAAGCAACTGATAGGGTAAAAGCTATAGTTATTCTCCTCCTCCATTGATGGCATCATCAAGGATCAAGCCCTCATCGTAGGCCAAGTGCTCAACAAGCCAATACATCATGAATTGTTCCTCCAAGGCCAACATAATATGTGCATAATCCATCCCTTCAGGAGTGAAAAACTCAACAGAAATAAACATGGTTGAAGAAATTCTACATCTAAAACATGTATCATGAAGTACAAGTAGAAGTTCCAAGCCATGTGGTACATACAAGCTGCCCAAATTCTATCCATACAATCCCATAAACAATACAACTATATCATCCAAGTAAGGAAGCAGGACTACAAATATGCAAACTGAAATCTGCACTTGAGGAGGTGGGTCAAAATCCCACATGTGGTGCCAGCGCAGTGCACCTCTTGTCTTCATTAGATCCAGGTGTGGAAAGTGGCATTCCCACCACACATTTGTTGCATGAGTCACCTTAACATGGCTAAAGATGTTACATAAGTTTGGTGCCTTTGGAAAGCACCCATCATGAAAAGGAATCTCCCTTTGCACAACAAGGGAGTGGCCAAGTTCAAAATTTCTATTGGCCCCCAAAAAGCTATGAGATCCACATGATCTCTCACCCCCTTTAGGAGTCATAGCCTCCAAAAACATGGTAAAATAATGTGACATATAAGAAAATACGACTTGCTTGGCATGATCAGTCCTTTTACCATCATAGTCCTTCATACACATGGATTTGTGCATGAGCATTTTCCTGCTCTCAAGCAAAGGAAGAGCTCTTGCAAAGAGTCCACTGGCTGCCCCAATCCTCCATAGCTAATGCACTCTTGAAAGTGCTGATGTAATTCCTCTCTCATGCCTTCCTAATCAAAACTCCTCATGATCAGGGTATAGATCTTCATTGAATACATGTGGCTGAGGGAGAATTCTTCATGTGCTCTTTGTAGGATCTTCTACTTGAGCTTGGAAGCTCTAGCCAAGAAGACCTTACCATGAAAATAGATGAATCCCCCTTGGACTAAGTAGCCCTCTTCTTACTGCATGCCATATAGTATCATACCTATGTGGAGATCTTTGGAATACTCTACAAGCAGTTGAGATTTCCAATAAATAACCACACTGCTCAACAATGACAGTGCTGCTGATACATCCATGGAAGTGTTTGTCATGTTGTTGATTTCCATTTTGACATTACACATGCCAAAATTTTTTGTTGGAAGGCTGATCCTCCCATTCTTCTCCTCCCATAGTGCAGATTCAGAAAAGTGAGAGGGTGATAATGATGCAGGAAGAAGATCTTCCTCATTATTGGGTTGTCCCAAGCCCTCTAACGCTATGACTTGGTCTATCATGGCTCTAATCCTTCCTTGATCTAGATTTGGAGTAGCAGTTTGTGGAGCCTTCTCGACAAGATCTAAATCTGATGGCATTCCAGGTGGCTTGCCATTAGATAAGAATGTCCCTTGCAGCATCCTCATGAACATGAGAGAAGGAACTGTGAGGTCCATGCTTCCACTGTGCAAATCCATCTCTGTTGTTTGTGTGGAAGTACTAGGTGAAAGATAAGTGTTCATGCCTTGAATCATTTGTGGTTTCCCACTCTTCAAGTCCACCCACTCCATCTGCAAATCTTTCCAAGCAGTGGTAACCTTCCCCAAGGTAGTCAACCATTGGACACCCAAAATGATGTTGGTGTCTGGTATGTCAACTATGAAGAAGTGATTCACTAGAGTGTAGAATCCCATAGTGACAGGGAGTGATGGAACATATTTCATGCATTGCATGGTCCTATCTCTTGGGACCAAAACAGAAAATCCCTCAAAATTATCAGTGGGGATTCCTCTCTTTTGTACAATATGAGCATCAATAAAGTTGTGGGTTGCCCCACTGTTAATCAGGACATATACTCTCTGATTCATAACTGAACCTTGTCCTCTTAGGGTCAAGTACTTATGCACTCCTCTCAAAGAAGCAAGAGTCCCACTTGTTGGAGCAAAGGATCTCTTCCCATCTTTAGATGGTGTTTGATCTTCCTCATCATCATCATCAGTGTTGTGACCCCTCCTAGGCTCATCTTCATCTTCCTCCTCAAAATCTGAGAAGACTTCTATGTAGTGTGCTTTTCTAGCCACACATCTATGTCCTGGTGCCCATGACTCTTGGCGAGTGAAGCACAATTTCTTCTTCCTCAATTCCCTCCTGAGATCAATATCAAGAGGCTTCTTCAAAGAGCTCTCCTTGGGAGGAGCAGATTTTCCTTCCTTCCCCTTAGAAAAGTGAGGGGCCTTGATTTGGAAAGTTGCCTTTGCTTTTGGCAAGGCATCTTGGAGGTATCTAGCCCTCTCAATGGCATCATGCAAAGTGATGGGCTTGGTAGATTTAACCAACCCATGCAAAGGTTCCTCCAAGCCATCAATGAGCATATAGAATCTCCTTGCTACAGATAGATCAGGGACCATGAATGATAATCTTAGAAACTCAAAGATATAAGTCTTTGCATCCCCTGATTTCTTCAGCTTTGCAAGGATTTTGAAGGGTGCTTCAGGATCCTTCCTGTCAAACCTCTCCACCAGTATTCTAGTAAACTCAAAATAGGTAGCCACATTGTTATGTCCCAATGTAGACAATCCATGGAACCACCAATTGTGTGCTTCACCTTCAAAGTGCAGTGCTGCAATCTTGATGGCTTTAGTCTTAGGGAATTTTTTCAACTAGAAGTAGATATCCAGCTTTTCTACACATGCCTTGGCAGAACTGGAGGATGATCCATCAAACTTGGGTAAGAAGAATCTGCCCATAGAGTGGTGTCTATCCTGATGATGAAAGTACCCACCATCTCTATACTAATGCCTTGGTCTTATTCTGTCCTTGATATGAAAAAAGTATTGGAAACTCAAGTTATCCTTGAATCTCTGACTCTAAGAATCATACTCCAAAAAGTAATCTTCAAGGGAGGATTGTTCTTGAGGTCCTTCATTCTCCACTTCCAAGAAAGTAGGCGTAATGGAGCGTTGAGAAGCTTGTGGGGCTTATGGAAAATTCACTGGTTGACCAGTCCCATGATGAGACATGTTAGAGCTTTCTCCCAGATGAAATATCCCAGGATATTCCCTAATTATGTCCATCCTCATCTCCTTGATCTCTCTGGCAATATCTTTCATGGCCACCAATAGAGTTCTTGCAAACTCTTCCCCTTCTTTGTCACTTGTAGTCTTAGGGGCTTTACCCTTGTCTTGGTCTTCAGTAGTATAATCATAATTCTTGTGACTTCTATTTTGATACCTCTTTTCCATCTCAGTAAGAGGATCATCTTCTTCTAAATGCAACATGGATAGTTCTTCAAGGCAAGCACAGGCTATGCCAAGAAAGGAGCTATGATACCACTATAATATTCCATATCCGGAATAGCACAACAAGCTTGCTGAAATAACACACTCCTGGTAGATTGATGCACATAAATGAGTTTATAGCCCTTGGATCCCTTATATCAGTAGATCTGGAGTCTAGATCCAAAATAGGAGCAAAAACAAATCAAACTAGGTGTGGTAAACAGATCTCCCACCACCTAGTCTAGCTGAAAAACACCCTACAAGAGGGGTTGCAGCTATGCACAACAAAATGCTTCAGAAATAACGTAGTCTTGGACAGTATGAGCAGGAGGGTATCAAATATGATTAACTTATGAATGTACAGTATCAAATCAGAATTATAATGAAACCCTTTCAGTATACAGTAGAATACATGAGGCAATAGAGCAAGAAATCCTCAGAAAAAAGAGCTACAAAACATATATATATCTGTAGAAATGGCTCAGCATATTTATTTAAAGGAGATGTAGCAACTTCATATTACAACTCATATCTAGGACAGATATGTGGACAAAACATCAGATCTATTTCAGATCTGGAAACTAGATAGTCTTATTTACAAGATCCCCTTGGGGTTTTGACCAAATCATGCATAAACAAGAGTAGATCTGACTTTCAAGTTGCAAATATGTAAAATGCTGCAGTAATTTATGAATATAAAATTACATGACAATAGATCAGATCTAAACAGAACATGGATCAGCAAGCTAATCCATGGATCACCAAAGTGGAAGGCAAAGCCCAGCACTAGAGATCTCTCATCAAAACTGCGATCAAAACACCATGAAGAATCTCATACCAAAATAACGCAGTTCCTCAATATAAATAGCGTTGTAGCTCAAATGACATAGATGGCCCACTGCCAAGTTACATATCTAAAGTTCAAACAGGAGAGGCGCTCTTCTAGGAGGTTAAAAGACACACTCCATGAGAAGAGGCTCCCAAAACAAGCTAGATCTCTGCAGATCTAGAATCCCACTTGTTGTAGCTTGCAAAAGTAGAAAAAAAATCACTGGATCTGTGCTGCAATTGGAATTAGAGCTTGGAATCAAGCCTAATAGTGGATCAAATCAGCAAATACTCCTCCAAGAATCCTCAAAGGAAGAGGTGAAATCCCTGCATAGGAACTCCAAGTGCTAAGTAGCACAATTCTCTACTAAACAATAGAGAATAGCATTTTTCTAAGCAGACAAGATACTCAGAAATATAATCAATCAACCTTCTCTTGCTTCCCTCCCCTTCCTTTTATAATATGAAATCTTTTGCAAACCCTAAACCACCTTGATGAGTTAGCTCCTTTTACATGAGGGGCCTCCTTCTAGAACTGCACTGTCCCTTTAGGAGATACATTAAACCTAGAAAACGTTGTAGATTTTGTCAAGGTTGACTCAGCCTCATAGCTTAGACCCCTTTCACAGCTGCAAGTGATTTATTTACAAGGCCATGATTTATCTTTGTTCACATGGGAATTGATTTATTCAGTCTTTTCAGGAGTTTTACATGTCCTCCTTTATTCATTTATTCATGCAACAGAAAGTAAAAACAAAAATGAATATTCCTCTTAGCTTAGGCTAAGTAGGAATATTGCACACATGATACATCATTAGAAATATATATTCAAGGACTACACTTGTTGATAGCGAATATCAAGTCTAGAATAGAATAATATGAGCCACAATTTTGATTCCCAAAAAACGTAGTTTAAGGCCTCAAAACGGCTCCGGAAGTTGAGTACCCGAAAAATTGCCAAAAATAGTAAATTGTGCTACAATTAAGGAAAATGAAAAAATGAAAGAAATAATGGTGGAGGTCCAAGTGTAATAGGAAGGTTGCCACCAATATCCACCCGGATCATTCCTCCCCCCTTAGGAATTAATTTTCCCCATTGCATTGAGTTCGTTTATGAGATGAGGAAACTTCTACTGAACTTGGTCCTTAGTGAGCCACTTGCCTAGGTGAAGGAGTTGGCCTAATTTGACAACTCGATATAGATGGATCCTCTGCTAGTGGGTGTTATTGATCTATGTGTCCATAATCCAATTAGTTATGGATTGTTTCATGTAGTCTAGGTTTAACTCTGTTGGTGTGAGTTGTTCTACCATGTTGGATATGTCAAGTAGAGGTGGAAAGTAGGGCTGAAGGCGATCGACATTGAACACTGGGTGAAGACCAAGGAATGGTAGAATACTGAGCTCTAAGGAATTGTCCCCTATAGCCTTGGTGATGGTGTTTGGTCCATATAGGAGCAGGTGAAGCTTGCGATGGGGTCCAACTAGGCGCTCCTTCTACAAATGTAGCCACACTTTATCGCCTACCTAGAAGTTGTGTTGCACTCGATGCTAATCATGTTGTTGCTTGTAATTATCATTGGTTCCATCCAATATGTCATGAACCTATTGATGAATGTGTTGAATGTGCTCAATGAAGTTTTTCGCATTGGCAGCTTTAGACTGGATGCGAGTTGAATTAGCCTTAGTAGCTGCAAATGGCCTGGATACATCAATGGGACATAGTGGCTGGAATCCCAAGGCCACCTGAAAGGGGTTGTGGTCGGTTGAGTTGTGGAGGGATCTATTATAGCTATGTTGTACATAGGGGAGGCTCTCATCCCATGTGCATGGATGCTTTGAGTTGTACATGCGCAGAATGTGTACGATCATCCTATTCACATTCTCTGTCTAGCCATCAGTTTGGGGATGGAAAGATGTGGACTTGGTGATCTTGGTGTCTAGCATTGACTAGAGGCTAGACCAAAATGTACTGAGGAACCTGTTGTCCCGATCTGAGATGATAGACTATGAGATCCCAAAGTGTACCCACACTTTTTCAAAGAAGAGTTTAGCAATGGCTTCTGCTGTGATATTCTTCTTGTAGGCCACCATAATGGCCATCTTTGAGAATCTGTCGATGATCACGAAAACACATTCGTTTCCATGCTTAGTAGAAGGAAGTCCTGACATGTAATCCATGGAGATGGATTCCCAAGGTCGAATAGAGGTAGGCAAGAAAGTACAGAGGCCTTGCTTCTTGATGGTCGGTTTGGAAATGGCGTAGGAAGTGCAAGATATGATGTACTTCCCGACATCCTGTTGAAGGTTGGGCCAATAGAAATACTTCTGTAGTACTACCACTATTTTCTCAACCCTGAAATTACCAGTGACCCGACTGTAGTGCGCTTCCAAAATCATCTTGGCACGCTCACTTGAAGGAGTGCAAAGGTGTACCAGGTGACATAGTAGTGCATCTTGGAGGTGAAAATTTGGAACTTGGTTACCCTCCAAGAGTGTCTTATATATGTGGCCGAATTCTAGATCGCTCTTGTGAAGAAGTGATCAATCACAAGTCTCATGTCCACAAGAGTTGAGCATGGTGGTTATCACCACAATTGGTGGTCAGCCGAGGCATTCTGAAACATTATTGGTGTTTCCCTTCTTGTACTTGATGTTCAAATGAAATTGTTGCATATATGTGGACCACTTCTGATGGTGATCATTCTACAACTTCCCTTATGTCACTAGTACATTTGGCGGAAATTCCGACACTTGGTTTCGACACTTTTGACCAAATGTCGGAAATTTCCCCAAATTTTTTGAATCCCACCCGAAACCGTCGCTATACCAACGTCTAGAGAAAAGTGTCGCAATACCGACACTTAGACAAAGTGTCGCAATTGCGACGTTTGGAGGAAGACGTCGCAATTGCGACACTATGCCCCAAAGCATTGCTATTGTGACGATTGCTTCCAAACGTTGCAATTGTGACACAATGTCTAAGTGTCGCAATTGCGACGTTTGGAGGCATCTATCGCAGTAGCGATGCTTTGTTTGTGACACAATGTCTAAGTGTCGCAATTGTGACGTTTGGAGGCATCGGTCCCAATAGCGACGCTCTGGCCACCGTTGGTATAACGAACCTTATATGAAATAAATGACAGTTATATGCCTTTGCAAAAATGATCGGCTTACAGAGTAGCGCGAGGAGTAGTTCATGGAGGCACCTTTGTGATTGCGCTTAATTTGGAGAGAAAATAGTAATAATGAGAGAGGCTCCTTTAATTGCATCTTTGATTTTTGAAGGTATGGATTGTCCAGCCTGCAATTCTATGTTGTCGAGAAAGACTCACAATCCTCTGGAAACAAGACTGTTGTGAAGATGCCTGGCGAAGAAACAGACATCGAGTTCACGACTGTTGATGAACACATCGTAGTCCGGCGAAGAAGGCACCAAGGAGGGTATTATCAGTGAATGAGGGATGTTGAAATATTAATTTCAACTACCCTGTCCTCTGGCCACTTTCTAAATCTGTTTGAATGGCTTTGTCAAACAGCCGCTTTCTAAAACTGATGAACAGTCAATTTTGGTTTTGAGATCACAGTCTCTGCACACTTAAAAACAGAGCCCTGTATTGTTTTGGAAATAGAGAAATTTAATAGTAAACGCGAGAGATTTTAATTTAGAAGAACGTGGTCCCACAGACCACAGACAAAATCAGCCATCCACATGGAAGCAGGCGATTCGATCGCGTTATTTTTTGGCCCGTTTGCATTGTGGAATTCAGGAACCGAAACATTATAGGGAGGAATTTATTTGATTTTCGCGTCACAGTTTTCCTTCGTACGCAAAGCCAAAAAACGGACCCAAATTTTTATATGGCATATTCTATGAAGTTTTCACGTCACAAATTAGGGTGACATCAACATGCTATTTTGGAACGCGAATTTGTGATTGAAATCGGGTTTATTTTTTTTGAAGTCCGGATGTATGATATAGTTTTATTAATATTTTGTTATAAGTTTTGTTTCACCGCCCGATAGTTATTTAAAGCATTGGCTCATATATAACATATGCGCAAATATTTCACTTTGGTCATTTGTAATGTGGGCCCCGAATACTTTAAATAGGTACATATACATTAGACAGTTTAAAAGTTTTGAGGATTGCACCCCCAGTGCAATTGTTTGTTTATAAGATTATATGATACATGTGATATAAAGGTTTATTATTTGTCATATATAAATAAATTTTATTAATATTGTACATTTACACTTTTATGAGGTGATGTTATAAGTAAATTCATAAATATCTCTTTTTAATCCTCATTTTACTCCATGAATATGTTTGGAAATGAAATTTTAATAGATCAATTTTCTCCTAACCTATGTATCATCAATATTGTAC